>JAJGOT010000203.1:945000-995000 GCA_022457155.1 Cladopsammia gracilis | reverse complement strand
GCACCAAAGTATGTGGTTGCCGTCATTCTGGCATCTGGTATCACTTTTCTGTCGGCTACGCCCACAGCCTGGCATGCTGGGAAAACGAATCACAATTCAACATCATTACGACTAATTGTAAGGTAATTATGGCTTCAGGTCAGGCATTTAAAATTAAAATCTTAAAATCTTAAACATCAAGCCAGGAGACAAAAGAGTGATGGTGATTTGTGTTCATATAATGTTTATGAATTTTAGATACATTCTCAGTGGATTTTAGAGCAAGTATAGTTCTTAAAAAGCCACACCAATGTTTAAAACGAGCCAAGCAATTTTGCTCTATAAATTATTTTCGGACAAGAAATGCATTGGACCGCTTTCACATATATTTCTGACTGATGTACGTTAAAAAGCTGCGTTCGTTATGAATCCTATGAACTTAACTATGATAAGCAAGATATTCTAGCGCATATTGTATGCTTTGTTTTTTGAAATCTTACCACTACAGAGTAAATAAAATAAATAATTAACAGCATATTAAATAATAAATAGTAATAAAAAGTAATAGTCATGCAAATAGCCACGCTAATGTCGAGTATAAGAAAATTACTCGAAAATAAGTATTTTCAAACTGAGAAAAAAGTTATGCATTAAAATGTTCTGTCTAATAACGGTGGTTTCTCAGTTAAATGGGGGAGTACGTAGCAGCGGTGGCGGTATTTACCATCCAGGCAAATATTTATTATGTTACCTGCTATGACGTCAGCATCATGCACAGCTTTTGTGAAAATTGAACGGTCTTTTAAGGCATTCCGAATTTGACAGCGTTGCAATTCTTTAACATTTTGCTTGAAATGTTAATATGATCATCAAGGAACGAATATCGTCATTATGATTGGGCTTTTAGTAAACACTCCAGGTTTCCGTATACTTGCCATGACTGTTAAAAGAATAGTGTTAAGTGACACGTTTATATTGCAGATATTGGTTAACGTTGCTCTCATCCCGGCCCCGGGGGGGGGGGGGGGGGGGGGGAAGACTTCCATATAAAAATGACGAGGGTGTGTTGAAGCCACAAATGTAATAATTGACCACAAATGTAATAAAGCCCTCAAATGTAATAAGGATTGACCACAAATGTAATAAAGCCCTCAAATGTAATAAAGACTGACCACAAATGTAATAAAGCCCTCAAATGTAATACGAATTGACCACAAATGTAATAATGGTTTTTCCGTGCGTTCTTCAGTTTGCACGACAGGGCTACCAGCCTTAAGTTGTGAGGACCAGGATTTCGCTAGTCATTCATTATCTTTCTCGGACAACCAAACTTGGACAAACTGAAGTTGTCTATGTAGTGTGTTGGACGTCATCTGTCATTCACATTTGTGGTCAATCCTTATTACATTTGAGGGCTTTATTGCATTTGTGGTCAATTATTACATTTGTGGCTTCAATATGAAGCCACAAATGTAATAATTGACCACAAATGCAATAAAGCCCTCAAATGTAATAAGGATTGACCACAAATGTAATAAAGCCCTTCACTGATTCGCCTTAAGGAAATACTTGTTCGCTGTTGGAATTGTTAGTTCAAGCTTCTGATTGCATGCATTACCGTACGTGGGACTCGTATCATTTGTGCGCGATTTGAACAATTAAACTTTGAACTTAAATTAATTTTAAGAGGCATACCCTTCGGTCGCACTAAGTTTTCTCTCTGTGAGTTGATTGTCACGAAACCTGTTGTACACCGGTATCCTGTCTATGCGTGTAGTTTATACTGTTTCATATAAAGGTACTGCTACTGGGTGATGTTAGGGAGATTTTATTTGCCTCTGAAATGGTAGAGTAGCCAGCTGAAAGTAGTACGCAGTTTATTTTACAAAAAATTTACAAAGTCTGGTTGCGAGGCGCTCTTCAGTATTGTAGTTGTTACTTCGGGATTGAACAAGTGACCGATGACGTGGAATACCGCTTAGACTTCAGTGAACTAAAATAAAATGATAAGAGGCTAGCATAAATAATTGCTTACGTTCGTTCAGGTTGTGAAATGTGAATAAACGTTTCTTAATTTAACTTGACAGATATTCACTCCGAACATTACTTCATTTACATTTTATAACTGGGCCTTGGTTCCGTACTAGAAAATGTTTAGTTGAGATAATAGCAACTTCAGGTTTGGTCACGTGAATGACAGATGATGTCCAACACACTACATAGACAACTTCAGTTTGTCCAAGTTTGGTTGTCCGAGAAAGATATGCATGACTGGCAAAATCCTGGTCCTTACAACTTAGGGCTGGTAACCCTGCTGTGCAAACTGAAGAACGCACGGTAAAAACCATTATTACATTTGTGGTCAATTCGTATTACATTTGAGGGCTTTATTACATTTGTGGTCAATCCTTATTACATTTGAGGGCTTTATTACATTTGTGGTCAATTATTACATTTGTGGCTTCAACAGGGTGCTCATCGTACCTTTTAGGTAGTTTCCTTTCATTGTTTTCTGTATATTTTTCGTTATCAGTTAGTTTTATTCCTGTCTATCATTGTTATTTTTCTAGGCGGATTCCTAGGTATTTCCGTTGTTACGTTTACATGTCAACTATATAAAAGAAGCCAATGCAAATTTTACCTCATTGTAGACCATTGTACCTGAAGAAGGCTGGTTTGGCTAGCCGAAATATAGTACACCTTTAAAAATTGTACCTACGTTGTATCGTTCTTTGCTTTTATACTATTATTTTCTCTTGTTAAACCGAGCAGATCACTGGTTTATTATTTATTAGTTTGATCCAAAGTACACCAGTAGGATTGTCGTCCACGGTTACTTGCTTGAACTACCTTTTAGGGGTCAAAATTTGAAGATTGGTACCGCTTAGGTTACTAAAATCTAAAATGGCTACCATTAGAATTATTGCTGTACCTTTTAGGGTAATACGCCGAAAATAATTGACAGAATATGACATAGGTAACTCTCAAATAAAGCAAGGACCACTTGGACAAACAGCAAGGCGGCATGAAACCGGATCTTGGTGTAGATCAGGATCAGCAGTATTGAATAAAACTTAAGTTAAGAATGTGACATGTGTTGTTGGTACCTCTTAGGGGCCGATTACATGGCAAATTTCATCCCGGGCAGACATTTCAGCCAGTTAGGCGGGCTAGAATTTTGTTTCGATTATTGACATGACGAATTTCAGCCCGGGCTGATAGCCCGAGCACCATCTTGTTTCATTGAAAACAAATCATTGCACCTGCCCAAGTGCACTTTTCTAACCAGGTGACCTCGCTTTTCAGCCTGGGCTGAAATTTCGTTCTGATTACATGAGGTTTTTCAGCCCCTTCGCCCGGGCTGAATTTTCCAGCCTGGTTTTTGAAACCGGGATGAAAATTTCTTCATGTAATCGCAAACGTTATTTTAAGAAGATTTGTTCAAGAAACCGGGCTGAAATCTCAGTCGGCCTAACCGGGCTTAAATTCGCCATGCAATCGGCCCCTTACGGGTGAAAATCCATTTGAGCCACGCCCATCAAACAAGATTCCGGTACCTTTTAGAGTGTTCTTCGAAAATTCCGGCCAGCACCACCGTCATTTTATGTGGGAATCCCCCGGGGGTATCATTTGAATACAGAATGACTCAGCTGAATTAAATTACCCCTCCTTTCATTTGCACGTGCCTCAAGGATATGGGAGTCGCAGATTATTATTTTATCTATTATTGCTGTCGCAAGTAAGGGAATACCGTGCATCAAGAGATTTTTGCGGATTTTATTTTTTGCGGATTTTGCGGATTGCTCTTCATCCACAAAAATAAGTTTCCCCAGAAAAACTCTCACAGAAAAATAATCCGCAAAAATTTATTCCCTTCAGTCAAATAAAGAACTCTACTATTAATGTAAACTTACGTTACTGGGACGATATCGTATCAACGTATCAATAGAATATCACCGGTCGTAGCATCGTCATAACAGTTTTTTCAAATTTAATAACAGTTTTTTCAACAGTATTAACTGTTTTTTTTTTCTTGAGAATGGCAAGGGGCAGGGGTAGGCGTTTTGTCTGATTTTGTTGTTGCGTCAGACTTTGTACTGTGAGTGGAGCTGGTATATTGTACTGTGAGTGGAGCTGGTATGTTGTACTGTGAGTGGAGCTGGTATATTGTACTGTGAGTGGAGCTGGTATATTGTACTGTGAGTGGATCTGGTATGTTGTACTGTGAATGGAGCTGGTATGTCAGACCTTTGTACTGTGAGTGGAGCTGGTATATTGTACTGTGAGTGGAGCTGGTATATTGTACTGTAAGTGGAGCTGGCATGTTGTACTGTGAGTGGATCTGGTATGTTGTACTGTGAATGGAGCTGGTATATTGTACTGTGAGTGGAGCTGGTATGTTGTACTGTGAGTGGAGCTGGTATGTTGTACTGTGAGTGGAGCTGGTATGTCAGACCTTTGTGCTGTGAGTGGAGCTGGTATATTGTACTGTGAGTGGAGCTGGTATATTGTACTGTGAGTGGAGCTGGTATGTTGTACTGTGAGTGGAGCTGGTATGTCAGACCTTTGTGCTGTGAGTGGAGCTGGTATATTGTATTGTGAGTGGAGCTGGTATATTGTACTGTGAGTGGATCTGGTATGTTGTACTGTGAGTGGAGCTGGTATATTGTACTGTGAGTGGAGTTGGTATATTGTACTGTGAGTGGAGCTGGTATATTGTACTGTGAGTGGAGCTGGTATATTGTACTGTGAGTGGAGCTGGTATATTGTACTGTGAGTGGAGCTGGTATGTTGTACTGTGAGTGGAGCTGGTATGTTGTACTGTGAGTGGAGCTGGTATGTTGTACTGTGAGTGGATCTGGTATGTTGTACTGTGAATGGAGCTGGTATGTCAGACCTTTGTACTGTGAGTGGAGCTGGTATATTGTACTGTGAGTGGAGCTGGTATATTGTACTGTGAGTGGAGCTGGTATATTGTACTGTGAGTGGATCTGGTATGTTGTACTGTGAATGGAGCTGGTATATTGTACTGTGCGTGGAGCTGGTATGTTGTACTGTGAGTGGATCTGGTATGTTGTACTGTGAATGGAGCTGGTATGTCAGACCTTTGTACTGTGAGTGGAGCTGGTATATTGTACTGTGAGTGGAGCTGGTATATTGTACTGTGAGTGGAGCTGGTATGTTGTACTGTGAGTGGAGCTGGTTGTCAGACCTTTGTACTGTGAGTGGAGCTGGTATGTTGTACTGTGAGTGGATCTGGTATGTTGTACTGTGAGTGGAGCTGGTATGTTGTACTGTGAGTGGAGCTGGTATGTCAGACCTTTGTACTGTGAGTGGAGCTGGTATATTGTATTGTGAGTGGAGCTGGTATATTGTACTGTGAGTGGAGCTGGTATGTTGTACTGTGAGTGGAGCTGGTATGTTGTACTGTGAGTGGAGCTGGTATGTCAGACCTTTGTACTGTGAGTGGAGCTGGTATATTGTACTGTGAGTGGAGCTGGTATGTTGTACTGTGAGTGGAGCTGGTATGTTGTACTGTGAGTGGAGCTGGTATATTGTATTGTGAGTGGAGTTGGTATATTGTACTGTGAGTGGAGCTGGTATATTGTACTGTGAGTGGAGCTGGTATGTTGTACTGTGAGTGGAGCTGGTATGTCAGACCTTTGTGCTGTGAGTGGAGCTGGTATATTGTACTGTGAGTGGAGCTGGTATATTGTACTGTGAGTGGAGCTGGTATGTTGTACTGTGAGTGGAGCTGGTATGTCAGACCTTTGTATTGTGAGTGGAGCTGGTATGTTGTTTACGTCAATGGTCGAACCTGTTATATGACAATACAACTCCCATATATGGTAAGTATGCCTTTTTTTTTCCGAACCAGCAGTGTACGAGATGGCTATCACCCTATTTGTAAAGGTAATCTATATTTTTTAACGCATTCTTTTACTAATCCGATATGTAAAGTAATGTAAGCTGAGGTATATTCTGCCATTAACGTTCAATTATTCCAAAATGAACATAGATTGATAATTGCTTATAACCAAAACAAGTGCATAATGAAAACAGCAACCAGCAGCCAAACATAAATAATCATTAACATAACTAAGATAGATTCAGTTTTGAGGGGATTTTGGGGGTAAATTTTGAAAGAAAACTACCGAATTAACTTACTTCTAAGTTAAATCTCACACAATATGATCTTCATTCATGAGCTGAGTAGCATCAGGAAATTAATGAGTAAACGCAGCGAATGAGTGAGATAAAAACGAGCAGAACGAGAGTCAGTTATAAGGCACGAGAGTCAGTGAACGCTTATGGGAGTCGATAAAAGCTAAAGTATTATATAAAACACGATGAAGACTGTCTCATTGGGATTTCGTGGGTTTATAAGAGACCGCAAAGCACGATATTTCTTTCCTTTGTGCATACAAAATTGCTATATGCCTGATGCAATTTCAAAAGAAACATCGTTACCCCTTTTTGCTGATGACTCAAAGTGTTTTCGTTTAATTCTTGGGCGGGATGACGGCGACAAATTGCAGGATGATTCGAATAAGCTATTTCAGTGGTCTCGTATCTGGGAAATGGAGTTTAATGCCAAGAAGTGTAAGGTTTTAAGGGTGGCTCGTATAAGATCAATCGATGATAGGGACTATTACCTTGGTGGGATTAAGTTAGACCGTGTTGATGTTGAGAAGGACCTGGGGGTTTTGGTTAGCCACATTTAAGCTGGAATAATCACGTTGATCTTATCTCCTCGAAAGCTCAAAGAATGCTTTATTCCTTTACCGAACATGCAGGGACATAAATGATATTAGTACAAAGAAATTACTTTATATTGCCTAGGTTCGTTCGCGCCTTGAATATGCTAGCGTGGTATGGTCACCTCATACCAACCGAAACATCAACAATTTGGAACAAGTTCAACGCAGGGCTACAAGATTAATTCTTGGAAGGGATTATTACTAGTGCCTTAGTAAGTTAAATTTATTACTTTTGAAGTATCGCAGAGAAATTAATGATTTAGTTTTCTTTTTTAAGTGTCTTATGAATATATATAAGTTAAACATTTTCGATTATGTATCATTTCGCTCTTGTACCAAACCGCTTAGGAATGTTGATCATTTAACGCTTGATGTCCCTTTTAGCAGGACTGGCGTCTTTAAGAATTCTATTTTTGTTCGGATTTGTCGCCTGTGGAATGAATTACCTCTTAGTATAAGACAATGATAAGAGAGTCAAATAATAATTGACCACATTTCCCTAAAACAACATATAAGTCATTACAAATCTAAAATAACTCATTTGCAAATACAAGAAATTAAAAATTTGAAAATAACCACCTGCGATGTGGTGATTACAGCTATTCTATACTTTTTATGGCGGTCCCGTCTCCCATGGGGACGTAAAAGAACCACTGAGGACGTAACAAACCCTGGCTGTGACCACCCTCAGTGTCACTTGTTCATGGGTGGGGTGGGTGAGATGAGATCAACAATGGACCGATAGCGGCTGCCTGTGGCGCCTTCATAAGCTGACGTCCGATCTCATTCTCATAAGTGTATGTAAAGCGCCATGAGACACGTGTGATATGTGCGCTATATAAGTCTTTGTATTATTATTATTATTATTATTATTATTATTATTATTATTAAAGTACATAATAATAATAATAATAATAAAACTGTTTTCGCTTTTTAAAAATAAAGTACATAAGCCTACTTACTTCAGGACGAGCTTGGAGGTAGATCACCTTATTTCCTAGGTAATTGTAATTTTTTTCTTTTACTACTCGACGTATTTAAAAGTATTTATTAACAATATCAAAGGCGTGCAGTTCAACAAGAGCTGATTTAAACGGGGCTCTGGAACCTACATAAATAGGAGTACAGAAATAAGAAACAGAAATACTGATTACAAAGTTCATGCTACATCTACATACGTTACAAGTTAGAAAAAAATAATAATAAAAAAACACTCTCTCGAGTTATTTTGCCATTTACTATAGAGTATCTAAAATGTAAGCCAGTCAGACATGGAAATTACGGCACTGTAGTCTTATTTAAGTGCTATATAGTCAAGTTAAATACAAACGTTTTTGCACTGAAATTTTGTACAGTTACACTGAGATCCTGCGTTAAATTTGATCATGCAGGAGCAGGAATCCTACTGAACCAAATTTCCTTCCATCATTTTCTAAAGTTTATTCCTGTGACGGCTACACAGAATAAAATGGCAATTTAGAGTAAGATTTTTTTGCTGTTGCAACAATAAAAGCTTTGACTTTAATGAGAGTTCGTTTGCATTCACTGGTCTGTTTCTGACAATTTTCTTTGACTTACGACTTATGTTCTTTTTTCCCGAAGAAAAACGACAAAGGTTTAAGCTCATTAAAATGCATGAAAGCTGCAGGTTCACTGAAGGAGTGCAATATTCCGAGTTACGTTATGCCTCGTTGTCAAAGCGAGGCTAGATGCACAACCTTTCATATGAAAATGGTTTTTTATTCAAATGCAAATAAAACTCATCTTCATATGAAAGGTTGTGCACCTAGCCGCGCTTTGACAACGAGGCATAACGTAACTCGGAAATGGCCTACTGTTTAACTCCCAAAGTGCCAAAAATCGAAATTCAAGAAAAAGCCCAAATTTCATTGAAAAACAAATGGTACCATGCAAAAGAACGGCGGAAGAGGTCTCAATGGAATGGTCATAGGATTTCGTCCACAGGCTCAAAAGCTAGAACTATACTACATGTCTGCGTTATTGACTCTGGGAGTGAAAGGGTTAACTTGACTAATTGCGAGCAGGGGAGAGTTGCATTTGAACGGTATACTTTAGTCGAGGGCGTTAAAAGCTCTACTCTTCAATAGCAGTCTTAAAGTTTGCAAGATCATCATGATGGCGGACAGATTCTGCTAATATAAACGGGCGCAAAGGTCCATGATGGAAAGAAAATTGTCAAGCTCTTTGTTTGCAAGATTATGAACCAGAACATTGAAAAACTGTCAGCAACCCCAGATGTTTTGTATTTATTTATTATCCATTTAGTTTAGTCAGTTTACCATGCAATTTGAACAAGTTCTATGCGTTACGGTTATACCTCATTCGGATCGGTGGTAATATTTTCACAATTCTTTTTTTTATATCAATCACTTGTTTCTTCTTTTTTTTTTTTCCTTTTTTTTTCTCTTTTTTTCTTCTATTGTTTGATCCTTTCTTTTTATTTCAACAAATTGATGTGTGTAGCGATTTTCTAATCATGTAATTAATTTCACTGGCCTGCCAAGATTAGCTTTTGCTACCTGCAGGCCAGTATTATAAATTCTATAATAACTAACTAATAAAGATTTTTGTTGTTGTTGTTGTTGTTTGTTAAGCCATTCATTTCAAAAGCGTACCACTCAACTGACGATGATGCAGTCACTTTCATTGGCCATTCAAATTAAACACGATCCATTCTTTACGGTAATGCATAATTCAGTTCGGTTTTGTTAATTTTAACATCATTCACCCGCCATATGTAACAGCTGATGTGATTAGTCTCTTGTGCGTGAGTCGCTCTAGCCTGTTCAACAGGCTCTTTTGGGGTGTGCAAGCGCGACGTGCGAGGCACGCGAGGGAAGGGAAGGAAATTGAAACCAGTTTTCTACAAACGTTTCATTTTCTTTTAACAGGCTCTTCAAAATTTCGGTCCCGAAATATATTATACAGTTATTTTTCATGATATTAAAATAACTTGTTTTCCCATTCTAAAACGTTTGGAATACTCAAACCAAAACTATACGATTATTTATTTATTTAAGTTTTAAAGCTGCGGTTTTTATTGGTAGTTCCACTTGTTAGACTAGCCTATCATTTATTAGTCTGTTAGAGCAAGATGTCCTAATAGTGGCGGAGTTGTAAGGAAAATAGCGAAGTGTCCATAATAGTAAGTTGTAGTTACTTGTGCAGCTGGTTAATGCCTAAGATGGAATGGTTGATTGATTGATTGATTGGCCAATTTTACTCATACGATATAAGAATATGCTAATCCTGTATCAAAACAGCAGCTTGGAGCGGCTGGTCAATTTTCTAGAAAATTCACAACAGTCAGGAAAATTCACAACAGTCAGGAACCGCGGAATCTACTTTACACTTCATGCCGGCTCAAGAAAGAACAATTGCGTTTGTCTATTTTGTTTGTCTATGATTGGTATATAATTTGAGTAACACGATACAAAAATAATTCAAAATCTAAATCTATGCCCAAGACAAGAGGTGCAAATCAACGAGATTTTTGAAAACAATAATTCAACTGTAATATGGCAGATGACGCAAGACATGTACACATCATGGAAATGAGGCTACATTACGTAATCTTATTCGATGGTTTAACAAAATAATACGGAAGTATATTTTACAACTTGTTTAGCGTCGTATGGACGAGAAAGAAAGTGAGCAATGAGTAAAATGTCTGCAAGAATTATCTGTAAACCATCGAAGAAGGAATTTATTATTCGACTAAAATTCCTTTTATAACTTCTGTGTCTTCCGGCTTACTCTGATGCAATAGGGCAATGTTCTGCGTAACACGTTCGTATATTTTGCGTGTTCTCTGTTCCTTATACGGTAAATGACGTCAGAGCCAAACAATGAACAAAAAAGCACATGCTGATAAATAAGCGTGCTTATTGCACGGCAAGCAGTAGGGGAGATGGCTGTGGTTATCAACTAATTTCTCAGGTATTGTAACTTTTCTTGTTTGTTCCACGTCTATCGATCAAGCATCCGCTCTACAAATACCGAATCTCTAAAATGGAAACTTTCTCAAACTTGAAAGAAGCTTAATTATGGACCATTTTGTATTAAAATCCTCCATTTTGAAAATGGGGCAACAGGTCACAAAATACCGTTTTTGTATGTGAAATGCAGTGATGATGTGGGAGATACTGTGTTGGTTTGAAAAAAAAAAACAGAATTCGATGTCAATTTCCGCCAAAGTTAATATCTGAAAAATCGTTGAATGGTAAACTTGAGATACTAGGTGAAATAGTTTTGTTGTAAAATTTGAGAAATGTGCCTGGCCTGCAAAGCTTGCAATCGCGTTTTATTATTTCAAACATGCAGTTATCTGTTAAACTTGGCAAAGTCCACGGGTAATTTTTATAGACAAATGTATGAAAAAGTTTGAACACGATTTCACACTTTGTAACCCAGGTTCATCACTCAATTTTAACACAAAAATCTTTAAGCTAGTATCTTAAGTTTACTGTTCATAAATTTCTCTGATGTCTAATCTGACAAAAATTATTTGACGTCGAATTCCATTTCTTTTTCCATACAAACGCTGCATTTCGTGATCTGTTCGTCTCATTTTCAAAACGGCGATCAAGAGTCACATCTACATGTAATACAGATGTTTTAGGGCTGCTTTCTATTTATTAGTTTAAAGTTAGAATTTCCTTAATGAATTTACTCGTCATAACCAAACTGCTTTCTGACACAGAAACCACATGGAAATAGAGCTCTTCCACAGTTTCAGGTCTGTTTTTAACAGTTTTATTCGACGAAAGCTCTATTTTTCTTTATGTTCAGTCCGTGGTTAAAAGGAAGACTAATTATTATAAACCACTCTGGAAACATCTTCATGCGACAGTTCTTTTGGCATATGATGTTTTCGACAGACTCGTCTACAGTCAAATTTTACTACTTCGTGTTTAATCCTTCGTTGAATGAAAATTGTTACGATGAATATTTATTCATTTGTCTCAAGATGGCTTCACTTTGAGGTGTTGATCGCGATGTTTCGGCTGCTATTACTGCTAGTCTTCATCAGGCGATGATGTCGATTGTTTACGTGTCGCGTGACTCCACCTGACATCCATCTATCTTACAAACCACGATGAACAATAACCACATCTTTAATATCAATGACAATTTTTTCTTTTTTTAATTTTGTTCTGCATCTTAAGATAATTTTAAGTGACAGTATTTTTTCATCTGAGGCTGCCTTAGCATAACGTTAAGTCCGGGTGGTTGGCAATGTTGGTTTGGAAGAGAAAATTATGTGTTTAAAAAAAAGAACAATCGCTTCGAGTAACCCCTATCGTTCATGATTTGACTTTCTAAGACAAAATGATGCTCAACAAAATTTTCGAAGCTCGGCGTGTTCAAAGATTCAAACAATAAACACGGAAAATAGTTGTTTAGCCACTGTATTGTTTAGTCTTCTACGCAGCAGTTATATGGGTTTTTATATGTCATTCACTCCGACTGCGATAAATATTATTTCTCCTGTTTCTATGAATGGGTTTTGTATTTTAACTTGTCAACTGGCTCGATCGCGATACTCTTTCACTGTTTTTGTTTTTCATTTCTTTCGAAACATATCTGAGATAGAGGTGCTATCACCATCCACCATATTGCAATATTGAATATCGTTTTACACTTCTTTTAGTTATCAGTTCAGGTGTGAGCAGCCGTATTTTATTTATCTTGTAACTCACTATTGTAAGCGTTTGTTGTTCGTGTTATAAATAAAGTAATAATAAAAAAACATTGTGGCGTAGAACAGGTGCTGTCGCTTCTTAGGGAACAGTTCTGGATAGTGAAAGCCAGAGGAGCAATCAAGAAGGTCCTGAGAACATGTGTGCATTGCAGGAAGCAGATGGGACTAAAGATGAACCAGCAGATGGGAGACTTGCCGAAGGTACGACTAACCCCATACGAGCCTCTGTTCACTTATAGCGGGGTGGACTATTTCAGACCATTTTATTCCAAGCGTGGACGAAGAAGTGATGAAAAAGCGTTGGGGTGTTATCTTTGTGTGCATGAATTCCCGAGCTGTGCATCTTCATGCTGGTGCTCGTAAGATTTTAGAACCGAAGAGGACATGTGAAAGAGATCCGTTCGGACAATGGAACTAACTTTGTCGGAGCCAATAATGAGACCCAAGGGTCCTTGGTGAGAATGGAGAATACCAGAGTGGAACGAGACCTCATGCAGAGATGGTGTAATTGAGTTTTTGACCCCCCTGGAGCATCTCATATGTCAGGAGTTTCAGAGAGGTTGGTGAGGACTGTCAAGAGAAGCCTGAGGGCTACCCTCGGCAACGACTCAACGAACGAGGAGATCCTGACCACAGTGTTTACTGAAGCTGAACGCATCGCAAATTCGAGGCCATTGACACCCAACTCCTGAAATCCAGATGATGCTGAACCGTTGACTCCGAACCATTTCCTGAATGTGCAGCCCTCGATGAACATTCCTCCTGACGTAGTAGATGAGAAAGATAAGTTCAGCCGAAAACGGTGGGGTGGCGACAGGCCCAGCTGCTTGCCAACCACTTCTGGAAACGCTTGATAAAGGAATACATACCGTCCTTGCAGCAAAGGCACAAGGGGCAGCAAGAACAAAGAAATGTCGAAGTAGGAGACATTGTGCTGATCGCAGACGACAATGTAAAGAGGAGCCAGTGCAAGTGTAAAACCAAAATATTTTCCGAGGATTTGGAACACTTTTCCTTTTCCAGATTTTACTTTTGTTGTTACTTTTCTTGGGTTCCCTGTTTTCAGAAGTTCCCATAGGCCTTTTCGAGAGTCACGACCATGTGCTCTTCGCGTCGGCCATGTTGTTTTTTTTGTGAAAAGAGTTTATTCCTTCGCTCCCGAATGTTTTTTCTTTTTGACGCCGGATAGAACTACGAGTATCCACACGTGTCGAATTGCACCGAACGAATACACCGTAAGCAGATGTGAATGAACTTATAATTTCGACTGTGAAAACTGCTTAATCTTTCTTCTCGAGTGGAATTGAAATATCTCAAATACACGGACCCGGCGACCACAACCTTTATTTCATTTATTAGGGACGGACCATTTAATGTTTATGGGGGAGGGGGGTTGGGCAATTACCAAAAAAAATTACTGCAGAAAAAATTTAAGAGAAAAAAATCCTGCACAAGAAAGCACGTGAAAAAAAAGAAATGTGGGACCACACGAGGGAAAGAAAAAATCTTTGACCTCGGTGGGATTCGAACCCACGACCTCCGGAGTAGATCTTCCGCCGCTGTACCGCTTGAGCCACGAGGCCGTACGGG
Organism: Cladopsammia gracilis; assembly: GCA_022457155.1. Lineage (NCBI taxonomy): Eukaryota > Metazoa > Cnidaria > Anthozoa > Scleractinia > Dendrophylliidae > Cladopsammia > Cladopsammia gracilis. The sequence goes on along the minus strand of JAJGOT010000203.1, from coordinate 980,945 downwards.
AGCAGATCGTGGGTAATATGATGGTAATTCGTGGCAATGAGAATGTAAAGGGTACAAATAAATGTTGAGCCACGTAGCACTGGTGATACAAACAAGGAATCAGAGAATTAACTCTGTGTGTAAATTAATGTAAATTGTACCCTTTACTCTGTGTGTAAATTAATGTAAATTGTACCCTTTACATTCTCATTGCCACGAATTACCACCATATTACCCACGATCTGCTCCCGCACGGCCTCGTGGCTCAAGCGGTAGAGCGACGGAAAACGGGACAATCATTGTTCCAACTTCGTGGCAATGAGCCATGTGATTGAGCACTCTGGGGATAAGAATTACGGGAGGAATTAGCTAATTGTTCTCTCGCTCCCAGGTGCAGATGAAGGCATCGACGCACTTGCATCCAGGACACAGCCATCTAGAGCAAAAACAGGGAAGCTGTTTGGAGCGATAGCTAGCAAAGCGGTCCACCGTATGGGGGCCCCACAGTAAGTCCAGCTACCGAAAATGTAAGGGATTTAACATCCAATCGTCCGTTTCCACCACTCCCGACCAATAGTCAGCCTTTGAATTCAAATGACGCGGAATCCATTCGGGATAGAGTCTGATACCATGTTGGCGACAAATTGCATAGATCCTGACAGCTTCCTTTTGCAACAGCTCCTTGTTGCTGCCCAAACACATGACGGAAACAGTACTCTGATTGTCAGATCTGTGCTTGCACTCCTTATTAGATAGGATGCAAATGACTCCAAAACAAGCCTCACAGCCTTTAACTCTCGATAAGTTGAACTTTGCAAACGGTCCTTCTCGTTCCATGCACCACGGGCAGTGACATCACCAAGCTGCACTACGTAGCCACCCCAGCCATAGCTGCCAGCATCCGAATACGTGATAACGTCAATGCGAGGGGACATATGCCAAATAGGCTGGCCAACGACCTCCGAACAGTTGCTAATCCAAAACTGGAGTTCATCCTGGGCTTCCGAAGAAAGAGTAATGACTTCACTTAAATAATTCACACTGTTCTGTGCCATATAAAGGTGCCTCGTAAACAACCGCGACACTGGCCCCAATGCAGCCCCCTTGAAATAATAAGTCCAGTAGCCCGGGCGACCATACGAGCAGAAATCCTCTGCTGTGAACTCAGAATATGGGACAAGAGGTCTAGTAAGGCATCCACTTTCTTCTGTGGTACAAGAATTAAACCTTGCTGTAAATCGATGACATAACCCAAAAACTCTCCAACTTGACGAGGGGTAAAATAACTTTTCTCCTCATTAATGAGAAGACCACAGTCATTCAAGTCCTGTCGCACTGAAAGTGCCAGTTCACCGCAAGTGGAAACTGAGGAAGTAACGCCAAAGCCATCATCCAAATATAACAATGTGCGCTTGCCCCCACCTCTCCAATGTTTGACAAGAGGCCATAGAACTTTCGTAAATATAAAAGGCGCAGTCGCTAAACCAAATGGCGGATGCAAATACAAAGTACTTCGGAACGTCCGAAAAGTCAAAGCAGAAACCTAGGTATTTCCTGTGTTCCCCACCAACATCGACGTGATGGTAACCATTCTTTAAATCGAAGGTGAAGAACCAATCACCCATGCTGACAAGTTGAGATAAGTCCCGGACGACATGACGATGTGAGTTCAAGTATCTGAGATCCAGAATTAAACGCAGCTTGCCGTTATTCTTAGGCACAACTCCTAGTGGACTACAAGCAGCCAAATCCACAGCCCGTACTTCAATAACAGAACCCGCTTGAATAAGCTCCACAATTGCACGCCGCACAAACGAAGCATGATTCACTGCACTCCGATGATTTGGAAGAGAAACATTCATCGGCTCCGAAGTCAGAGATAAATAATAACCGTCCCTGATAACATCCAATATCATACGGGAAGCCCCAATTGAGGCCCAAAACGATAAGTTGTTACGCAGACGACCCCTTACAAGGCCTGTTGGAACATCCTCTTCAAATTCAGAGGCATCAGCAAGGTCGGGATCAACAATTAGAACATCAGTATCAATTTCGCAGGACTTGCCCTGCTCGAGTCACCTGTTAGTTGACAACTGAGTCACGCAATCACGTTGAACATGTCCTGGTTTGCCGCACCGGAAGCAACGCGGAATCGACAATTTCCTGTCCGTATTTGGCACAACCACACGCCGGTCCGAGGACGTCGAAGACACGGGCAAAACCTGCGAACTAGGCACTAAGGTGCAGGATTGCGGTTTATCAAAATATCGTGATAGAATATTGTTAGTTTGATAATTGATATTTTGATATCTCAGTGATATTTGGGTGATAACAGAATGATAAAAGCAAAAAGTAATTTTCCATTTTAAATATCAAAAATATCATTATCATATCGTATTTACATGATAGTTGCTGGAAGAATTTTCGCTATCAAATTTTCGAATTATCATTATCAAGGTATCACTATCAAGTTAGAATCATATCATGTATGACTATCATTCTCAAATCTCACTCAAGTGATTTTACCATTTTACCATAACAGACACAATGATATTGTGATATATCATGATAATATCAAAATTGTCCACCTATCTAGGAGCATAGAAAGTTTTCTTGAAATAAAGCAAGTTATCATATCATGTATCACTATCACTCTCAAATCTCACTCTAGTGATTAAGAAAGAAGACAAGACACTGTGATAGTTTGATATATTATGATAAGATCAATTCGTCCATGTATTTACAGAAGTACATTGCCTTTTTCTTTTCTCATAATACTCTTACATTAACTCGGCTTACATTAGTTTGCGCCTTTTTAGTTCACTTTCTAGATCTGTGTTAAATCTGTTATTAACAAACCAAAAAAGAATATTTCGTTTGTATTGAGTCATTTTGCGTGTAACTTCGAAGTACTGGTTGAGACGACGAAATCCCTGTTCGCAGGATTCAGTGTTGACGCCTTTGATGGTAGAATCCGGGGGCATACATTTGTTAGGAGTATTAGAAGGAAATTTTTCTTTTTTGAAACCCATGTTGCAAAGCACGAATTAGCAAGTATCAAGCGTTGAATTCGAAAGTTTATAATGTTGTTTTCAAGTTTGCTTTAATAAAGGAACAGACAAAAACACAAAAGAAAAGACAAAGTAAAGTAAAGTAGAACGCATGTTTCCAATAAAGCGCAGAAATTAAACAAGAAAACAGTACAGTGTAAAAGTAATTGAAACAAAAAAGAAGGCTAGCTACTATTAAGGAATAAAAGACACAAATTAGTCACAGAGTATTGTCTATTGCACTTGGCGGGGGCAGGTGTAAGGGTTAGGGTTACTTTACGGTGTTAGGGTTAGGGTTAGTGTTAGGGTTCGGGTTATGGTTAGGGTTGAGTTTAGGGTTAGGGTTAGGGTTTAGAGTTGAGGGGAACAGAAGTATTCTGATATCATGATTTTTCACTCTATCACTGGGAGAAGAAGAAATTCGACTTAATTAAATATTCTGATAATATCATGTTTTATCACTTTATCACTGGGAAAAGAACAAATTCTACTTAGTTAAATATTCTGATAATATCATGATTTATCACTCTATCACTGGTATTAGAAGTAAAGTTACCTCATTAAATATTCTGATAATATCATGATTTATCACTCTATCACTGGTAGTAGAGGTTAAAGTTCCTTCATTAAATATTCTGATATCTTAATTTATCACTCTATCACTCGGAAGAGAACAAATTCTACTTAATTAAATATATTCTGATAATATCATGATAAATCACTGTATCACTGGGAGAAGAACAAATTCTACTTAATTAAATATTCTGATAATATCATGATAAATCACTGTATCACAGGGAAAAGAAGAAATAGTATCTTAATTAAATATTCTGATAATATCATGATAACATATCCTTATATGAGAAAAACCCATTGCGGAATATCAAAAAATCAACCCCTTTTATCACCAAAGATATATCATGATAATAGCAATATTTTTAAGAAGAGATGTATTAGAAAAAACATGATATATCATAACTGATTATTAGTCCTGATATAATGATAATACACAATACTGCACCTCTCTCGAACTAGGAGCGACCGTGGTAGAATTAGCCGTAAAAAATCTAGCACGAGCAGTGCGGCGAGACTTGGCTTGCTCTCTCTCCGATTTGGCGTTGTCCTTGACCCTCGTGGCTTCTTTGATCGCTTTGCGAAGGCGTTTGTCATCCTGGTCATTGTCGGCGATCGGATCCGCAACATACTGATTTACGGTTTCCCAGCCATCCTTTACAAGTAACAAACCTTTTTCAGCCAGTGTACGAGCTTCCAACAATGTGTTCGAGACAGCAATGTCGCTCAATTTCTCCTCCACAGAGCAGTTAAAGTCATATTGCTTCTTAGTTCCCTTACGTTTCCACTCAAACTCGTCATCGTCCATTACTCTCTTCCGCTTAAGCGCTCGCAGTTCCATGCGAAGCTGTCCCAGTTTCTTTGTGCTGTGGGCGATCGCTTGCTGATGAGTGGCAATAAGTTCTTTCACCCAAGATGGCGGCGACTCATCCGCACATTTACGAGAAGTTCTTCCAACCAGGATTTCGCTATCGTCTCCACTATCCACGGAAATCTCGACATTTGAAACTTCAGGGTGGTCGAGCTCCTCGGAGGCAAGTAAAACAGGCGCTAAACTCTGCTGATCCCGCTCATCGTCGAAGACGTCCGGAAATTCGCTGAAACAGTGCTCGAAGCTGCGGCCATTATTTCTCGAATGTCTTTGACTAGAACGCATTCTGGAACGAGTGACGGGTCCTCGAGACGTTGAAGCATGAGATGCAGTTAACCTTGTGCTACGAGCTAACGCGTAACGCAATATTACGTAAGATCACGTAAGCTTATGTTTTTATAAACATGGTTCGATATTTTTTGAAAAGTGAACGACGTTGAATGAAAAAAAGGCAGTACATTACTTTCACAATGTCCAGTTTGAAAGAAAAAGAAAACAAAATAAAAATAGAAAATAAATTTAATGCCTCCCCTGAGATTCGAACCCGGGCCGTCAACAGGAATCTAAAAAGTGTTAAGGTGGCTCCAAGTAGTTTTTTTGGAACGCACTTCCCTTTTTGAACGCGCTTATATATAATCTTACTTTAGCTCAATGAATTTTAATTTGATACCGGATGTTAGGCTTGGATGAAAGTTTTGGATGATGCTCTTTTTATGCTAATCAGCATTTCCATAGCAACGTTAAACAAGTATGGCGAAAAACAGTTTTTCCTAACTGAATATCTTTCGATGTTGGGGCTACCCGCGATAAGCGAAAAAATGCGCTATAATCTACACAGTATAGCACACTATATGGGAAAATTTCATACAAATTAAACTGTTCGATTTTGAATAAATCGCTGAAACATTTTTAACACGTGTTAAAAATGTTTCAGCGATTTTGAATAAATCGCTGAAACATTTTTAACACGTGTTTTTTCATGTTTGAAATATAAACGGTCAAACCATTACATAGGTCTCACAAATTATCATTAAATTACCACAGAATGATTCCTCAGACTTAAATTATTACTCTCTGCAAATACCTCTGACTAATTCCTCGGCCATAAAGAGATCGAGCTTATCATTCAAATGCAGCTTATAAACAGTGAAAACGTCAAGAAAGACTATGCGTCACGTATTTATTATTTCTGCCTCTTGTCGGCACACACGAGGCGATTAGTTGCCTTTGTATTCGGCAAAAAAATCTAGTCGCGGCGACCAACGCCGTACGATTCAAAACGGGTTTTAATTAAAACGACTAGTCGCGGCAGTCTCGTGGCAGTTTTAGTTGCTCAAGAATATTTTTGTTTTTGCTTTCTGTCATTTTTGCAGACATATAGAATTTACCATTGTTCTAATTTTATCAACACTCACCGAAAAATGTTTCCAAAAATTTGTCGGGACCGACACCAGTTTAAACTTATAAATCTAAAAAAGGCGTCAGATCTTAAAAAAAAAAACATTTTTTTACACAATTTTTAAAGTCGAATTGCATCCCTTGAACTAAATAAAGAATATTAAATATTCCTTCTAAGTTGATTTTCAGGTTGTTTAACAGGTGGCGTTGGGATAATTAGTTGATGTTTTGACATTTACGTATTCCGTTCAGTCATTTCTGGTCTATCCATACTGGCCGCAGAGGTCTTCTAACAAGATGTTCAAGTTTTAACAAAATGCCACTCATTAAGCACGTCCATATTATCAAAATGTAGTCGGTTTTCAGACATTTTCAGCCACCTTATAAATAGTGTTGTAAGTCACATAAATTATAAAAGAGAAGCGGAACTCGAAAGTAATGTTTATGTAATAATCGTAAATAAGCGAATAAATCGTTTTTGAACTCAACTTGTTTAATCGTCTCTCGAAGTCTCGTGTACAAGTGAGCACATGCTCTAGATAGTCACATGACCTTTCCATATAAGGAAAACGTTACTTATGTGTCACGAAATCTAAAATCTAAACAATGTTTCTACACGATTCTCACACTCCCCACTTTTGACTCACTGTAGTGGTCAAACAAATAAACTCAATTTATCGACTAATCAAAGTTCAAAATCAAAGTCAAACGTTTACTGATTCAAATGTTCAAGAGTTCCCTTCTTGAGATTTCCCCTCGAATTGCTGCACTTCGGCGGGGTCGCTGGTTGGCTGGATTGCTGTGATCCGCTAGTTGCAGTCGTTGTACTTGGTTTACTTGGGAACTTGCATGCTGCGGTACTTGATTGCTGGTTGATTCAGCTCGTACTTCGAGTGGGACCAAATGTTGTACCACTCTCCTTAAACGCTGGATCTTCCCTTTGCTGCTTGTTGTCTTGACGATAGCCGCTCGGACTTTTTCATCTTCTCCTGGGAGTAATTCTTCGACCTTGCCCAGTTTCCAAAATGCTCGGGAAGTCGAGTCGTCTTTCACAATGACAATGTCACCGACAGTTATGGCAGCAGGATTACCATTTCGAGACTTTGCTGTAGAGTTCTCTCGTAAACTCAACAAGTATTCTTGTTTCCACTGCTTTGTGAATTGTTGCAGCAAATGCTTGTGGTGTCGTTGTCTTCTTGTCAGTGTGTTGTGAGTGCTGATAATTTCGAAATGATCATCGTTTGGTAACACACTGATTTTGCGGCCACTGATCAATTGCGATGGCGTAAGGGGATGAGAAATAGACTCTTCATCGTCGTAGATGTAGGTGAGAGGACGCGAGTTAACAATGCCTTCTACTTCCACAAGTAGAGTGTTCAGTTCATCGTAGTTGAGAGTTGTTCTCCCCACTGTTTTCTTGATGCATCGTTTCACATTTTGGATCAGCCTCTCCCAGAAACCTCCCCACCATGGGGCCTTCTCCACGATGAATCTCCATGTCACTCGGTTATTTGAAAGATAGTGCTGAACTTCTGGAGAACGGACAATCTTCTGTACCTCCTTTGAGCCAGCTTTAAACGTTTTGGCGTTGTCGGATATCAGCGTTGAGGGTAATCCACGCCTGCTTGAAAACCGACGAAATGCTTGTAGGAATGCCTCCGCGCTCAAATCACGTGTAAGTTCTAAGTGGACGGCACGCGTTGTCGCACACGTGAATAAACAGACATAAACCTTCTGAGAAATCTTCTCGGTTGATTGCTGATCACTGGGACTCCTAATGTACAGTGGTCCAGCAAAGTCCAAACCAGTGTACGTGAACGGAGGAGAGTCAGCGACGCGAATGTCGGGCAAATCTGGGGTAGGCTGTGGTTTGAACGGCACGCCTTCGAGCTTTCGGCAAATGATACATTCTTTCACGATTTTCTTTGTTGCTTCTCTACCACGTAACACCCAGTATTTTTCTCGCAGCGTTGTAAGCGTGTCCCTGACTCCATTATGTTTGACCTTTGCATGGACATCCTTTATCAAAAGGTTTACAAAGTCATTCTTTGACGGTAGCAACGCGGGATTCTTGCTCAGAGTAGGAAGGTCTGCATTGTTCAGTCTTCCCTTGCATCGTAGCACGCCTTCGTCGTCTAGATACAGCCCAAATTGATTGACTCTCGGTAATGGCGAGGACTGAGAATTCTTCGTCAGGAAATCGATCTCGGGTTTGAAATTGCTTGCTTGAACTGTTTTTATCCAGTACGTTTCGGCTTGGTTGATTTCGAGAGCACTTAACGCCTTTTCGGTTTTACTGGAACTGTCGGACAGGGTGGACTTTAGGTTGTTGATAAATCGCAAGACGTATGCTGAAATGCGTAGCAATCTTGTCAGTGAGTTGTACTTCTTTGGATCAATAACTGCAACGAAGTCAACCAGAGCTGAATGTTCTTCAGCGTTCAGCAGAGAGTGAGTCACATTTGGGGGATCCTTAACCAACTCGGTCTCGGCTTCATTGCTAGCTGTTTGCACTTGTATTGATTTCGGCCATTCACTCTCCGGTTTTTTCAGATAATCTGGACCGTTCCACCATAGTGTGCTTTCCACAAGTTCCTTTCCGGAAAGGCCACGGGAAGGCAGGTCTGCTGGATTCTTGTCGCCTGGGCAGTGTTTCCATGTAGTTTCGGGTGAGATCCGGCGAATTTCTTGAACTCGATTTTGAACGTATTGCTTCCATGGCTTCTCATGTTTGATCCAGTAGAGGACGGTGGTAGAGTCCACCCAGAAAGTAGGTTTGATTTGATTCGCGTGGCAGTGATTTCGACAGGGAACTGATAAGTCTTGCTGAAATTGTTGCACCAAGTAATTCCAATCTTGGTATGGTTTGCTGCTTTACGGGTGCCACTCTTGTTTTTGACGCAAGTAATTCGACTTCGACATGTCCATCTTCGTACTCAGAGCGCAAATAGACTGCAGCTGCATAGGCGTTCTTCGATGCATCACTGAAAGCGTGAATTTGAATGTCGGTTGGCACTTCACTTGAATTAAAGTAGCAGCGAGGTACACGCACATTGTTCAATTGCATCAGGCTAGACACAAAGTTCTTCCATAAAGTTTTATGATTCGCTTGCAGCTCGACATCCCAATCTAATTTCTCCAAGCAGAGGGACTGAAAGTGACACTTCATGGTAATCGTAAAAAGACTCAAAAGTCCCAGCGGGTCAAATACTTTAGCTGTTAACTTCAACAGCGATCTTTTAGTGACTTGTAGTGTGTTTGCATACTCGATCAGTTCCGTAAAGTCAAATAACATTTCATCTGATACAGTGTCCCAGCAGACCCCAAGGGTCTTGACTAGTTTGTCTGGCACTTGACTGGGACCAGTTGTAGACTTTGTGAAGGATTCGTCTTCTTCTTTGATTGGCTGATTTGCTTCGCATTCCTCAGTCTTCGTTTGCACTTCAGCTTCTTCCTCGCTGTTGATAAGCTGAATGAGAGTGGTGGAGTTTGAATTCCACTTCCTCAGGTTGAAACCTCCCTTCGCCATCAGTTCTTTCGATTGTTGATGAATTTCAAATACTTCTTGCACAGTACTCCCACCAGCTAATAAGTCATCGACGTACAGCGATTTCTTGATCAACTCGACCAATTCAGGATACTGTTCCTTGTAGGAATCTAAGTGCTGTGTGAGAGTAGCGCCTAAGATGGATGGCGAAGGTCTCAGCCCAAATACTAAACGGCAAAATCGCAATTGAAGAACTTCGGAGTTGAGAACAAACGGGTCTTTAAGCCACAGGAAGCGAAGCATGTCTCGGCTGTTTTCATGAATGCTGATCATCAAGAACGCTTTCTCAATGTCCGCAGAAATTGCGATTCGGTTCCATCGAAACCTGGTGAGTACATCTACCAATTGCGGTATGTAATTCGGACCAGTTAGCAAACAATCATTGAGGGAATGTTCTTGTCCTGGGGACTTAGAGGATCCATCATACACGATTCGAAGTTTCGTGGTTTCCCTGTTCTTTCGAATAACTGCGTGATGAGGCATATAATGCAAGTTCTCTTTGTCTTGCTCTTCAGCTCGCGGTTCTTGCACTCTTTCGATAATTCCTGCTGCAAGTTGCTGTTGAATGACGCTGTCATATTCTCGTAAGACATCTGGCGTTTTGTTTAACTTGAAGTGCATAGATTTCAGCCGGTTGTAGCAGAGATTGTAATTGTCGGGAATGGGTAAACAATCGCTCTTCCACGGAAGTTCGACTTCGTATCGCTCTCCGTTGTGTTTTATGTTGACAAAGTCATCTTTCAGCTGACAGGCATCTTCTTTCGCTCCTTGAATTCCAATAGACTCGGTTTGCCAGAATTTCTCGAGCACGTTGATTAGTTCGGCGTCTTCCGGTGCTGGCGAGGGGCAATCCCCTGAAATAATCAAATTAGCTGAAATGGTATCGGCTGCCACGGAGTCACGCAAGGGACCAGATAAAAGCCACCCGAATTTGCTTCCCACTGCTGTGGGACCATAATCTCCTCGTACGGTTTCGCCATTGACTATGTCCCAATAGTGGTCGGAACCAATAAGTACATCGATTGTTCCGTAATCGTCATCTAAACTGTCAGCCAGTTGTAGATCCTCTAAATGAGGATAGTTCACATTGACCTTTGAGGGCAATGGAGAACAAATAGTAGGATAATTTAGTGCGGTTATCTCGACTTCTTCGTTTTCGTGTTTCTTGAGTCGGAATTTTACAACTTCACAGCTTTGTTTTCGAAACGTACTGCCACCAAAAGTGTTCAAGTGAAGCGTTTCAGTTTTGATGGGCTTCAAATTCAACCTTGACTTCAAATTGCTTGTAATGTAAGTGCGCTGGCTTCCATTGTCGAACAAGATACGCACGTATGTTGATTTCGAGTTGTCTTCATTGGAGGCCACTGCTTTTGCCGTCTGCAAAAGCACTGTTCCTTTGTTTCTGACGGTGTTGGTGGTCGTTGTATGGCTGATTTCTCCATCAGGTGGGTTGCTATTCGGCCTTTCATCGGTGTTAAGATTCGAACGAGATGGGCAGATTGACTGATGATGGCGTTGTTGACAATGACGGCAAACTTTCGGATTTCTGCAAACGTTTGCATTATGTCCTTGTCTCAAACAAATCAAACATCGACGCTCTTTGATCAAAATCTCTCTGCGCTGTAAAGGATCTTTGACCTTTTCACATGAGGCCGAATAATGAAATTCCCCGCAATAAACACAACGAACGGGGTGTCCGCTGTTTTGTTTTGCAACCAATGCGCTTGCTGTGGGAATTGGCGGTTTTCCAGAATTAGACTTGCGGTTTTCGCTCGTTTTAACGTGCTCACTTGCTTCTCTCGCTTCGACTTCTTTCTTTATCGTTTGAAGCAAATCTTCAATTTTCCAAATCTCATCGGTCGAGTGGCGGGCAACTTGCAGTCGAATTTCGTTTGGGAGCTTTGACATCACTACTGGGATCAGTAAGCTTCCATAAATCTCTGAGGATACTCCAAGCGAAGCGAGCCCCCGTGTGTGAACACTTATCTGGTCATAAACATATCTGAGTGATGCTGGGCGATCGTTTTGGCTTGGCGGTAATTTGATCAACTCGTCCATGTGCGCTGCGATGATTTGCTGCGTTTTACCGAAGCGATCCAGCAGAATTTCGACGGCGTTTTCGTAGTTTAACTCGTTCAAAGTTAATCCTGCGATGGCTCTCGCTGCGGCTCCTTCGAGTACTGAGTTTAGGTAATTGAATTTATCGACTTTCGAAATGTCTTGGTTTTCGTGAATCGCTGATCGAAAGCTATCCCAAAACGCGCTCCATTTAGTAACGTCGCCTCGAAACTTCGGTAATGTTAACTTGGGTAGCCTTGTCCTTGTTTGGCCTGTTCTCGATGTAGATTGACTCGCCGTATTTTCGTTGTTGTTATCGCTCGGGTCGATTGATCTTCGCTTTAACTTCAATTCGATCTTTCGTTTGCATTCCATAATCTTCTCTACTGCTCGTTGGGATTCTTCGATTTCGTTTTCGATAGTATGCACCTCACACTTCGTAAGGATTTGCTGGTCGTAGTCGTTTAAGGTTTGTAATTTGGTTTCCAGTTGTTGTTTGATGACAAAGAGGCGCTCATAGTCGTCGCTTGTCAAAGACTCGTGTTCGAATATTTCCTCGCTTTGTCGCGTTAGCTTCGTTGTAACTCCTCGATGCGCTCCTCGTATAGCTTTCAATCGTTCCAAATCTTCGCTCATGATGATGATTTCGTCTTTGTTGTTCTTAGCGGATTCGCCTTTCCAGGTTGGGCGCCATGTAATAATCGTAAATAAGCGAATAAATCGTTTTTGAACTCAACTTGTTTAATCGTCTCTCGGAGTCTCGTGTACAAGTGAGCACATGCTCTAGATAGTCACATGACCTTTCCATATAAGGAAAACGTTACTTATGTGTCACGAAATCTAAAATCTAAACAATGTTTCTACACGATTCTCACAGTTTATGCATTATTTCCATTGCAATTCTAATGTAAAATTAATTTTCAATTAAGCTCCAACTAGCTATGTTCAAACACACACTGTACCAATTAAATAAGTTGTCTCTTGTTATTATCTCCATACACGACAAGCGCTTTAAGATCGTCCCGTTAAAAACATGCTCGGCTTTGCCCAAATCTCGTGAGCAGGTGCTCAAATCGGCCAGGTTTTCTCTCTTCATCCTGGCTGCATTCCTTTGTGTTGACTTCATTGATTCCTGAAACAACCAACGCAAAAGGTTAGTTATTCTTTCAGTTGCTCAAGGATAAAACCGTTTTAGTTTTTATGTCATTCTTGAAGACACGTTGTCTCGGTCGCAATACACCAATCGCAGCCGTTATTTTAGTATTCGTTATGAAAGATTTCGTGAACATTCCTCGTGTAAATTTTAATTTCTACAGCCGTTTCCATCATTTTTGCACAATTTCAAAGATACAATGTTGTAAGAAGCCAGCCTTTACGAATTGTAAGCTAACGGATTTTAACGGGTGTGCACATGTTAAGCTGAATTTAACACGTAGGCTCGCACAGTTTTGCGAGAAGTATTTGATGTTTTCCCACATGTACAATGCCATGTCGAGAGATGGCAGTCTACTCGGCTAGTAGTTAAGTGACTGTTAAATTCCGTTTGATGCTAGTCTATTCACAGCTGATAAACCGTAGACACGGGTTTGTTTTAGTCTGGATATTTAGAGAACGGACCTCTGGAGCCAGGGAATGTATCATGTTAGTGCCTTTATTTTTTTAACTTAATATTACTACTTTTAAGCTACATTCAGCTTTCAGTTAAAGAGTCTTGTAGTTAGCCACGTTTATTCCAAGGGCAATAAGTTGTTCATTGACAATGTAATCAACTTCCTTTGCAGCCCGAAGTGAAATTAATTATCAGTATTATAAGCTCCAAAATCCAGTTTACAGTCACAGGCTTTCCCATTAAAAACAATACTAACTCTCGGTACGGCAAACTGCACTGATGAATAAAATACCTGCGAGAAAAGATCTTTTTCCTATTTTCTCATTTCATATGCTTTAACAAGGCACATAGAAGGGGCCTCTTGTCGGTACAGACGAGACGACTAGTCGGAACCTTCAGTATAAAATGACCGATTTAAAAATACATTTAAGAAACATTTTTCAGTACACAATTTTTTAAGTCGAATTGCATTCCTGTAGCTAACTTATATTAAATAGTCCAGCTAAGTTGAATTTAAAGTTGTTTAACATGTAGCTTTGCATAATGCATGCGATAATTAGTTCATATTTTTGCATAAAAGAAAACAGCGCTTAAAAAAAACACATCGCTTCATAAACAAACTCCGCCCACAAAAGTTATACCGTCGTTTCTCCGTCAATTTTCACTATTTTTCGATAATTTCTTTTTTGGATGAAAGTTCATTCTGTAAACGTTATTTTGACGACAAAAAAAATTTTCAATAAATTTTCGATCTGAAGGTACACTGTAACCTTAAAATAAAATGCTCAAGTTTTAACAAATTGCCACTCATTAAGTACCGTTTAAAATATTTTTCATATTAAATGTAGTCGGTTTTCAGAAATTTTCAGCCACCGAATAAATAGTACTGTAAGTCACATAAATTATAGAACAGAAGCGGAAATCTTAAGTAATGTTTATGCACTATTTCCATGGCAATTCCAATATAAAATTAATTTTCATTTAAACCCCAACACCCAGTTTAAAATTAGCGCATGTTCAAACAAACACTGTACCAATTAAATGAGTTGTCTCTTGGTATTATCTCCATACACGACAAGCGCTTGTAAACATCAACGTCAAACTAGACCAAACGTTTTATCTGGTATTGGCACTCATTTTTTTAAACTCACTGTACTTTGTTCATTCATACTTCGTTGAAATCTGTACAACTTTGACGGCTTCTAAGTTTATACTAGAAATCGGCCCTAATAAATAAATAAAAACTGTAACTACGCTTCCCGTTGAAATTGTAAAAAACTCGAGCACTTTTCCGCAAATGTTAACGTCTTACTCACATGTTGGCTCCAGATATCCTCTAACTTCTCAGTCCAGAATTCCTCGGCAGTTGACCGACTTCACCTGGTCAGCATTGAAAAAAGAAACGAAAAAACAGTACGAAGACTGAAGCAGTAGGAATAAACTTACAGCAAATAATCAATGTCTGTGAACTGATCAGTTGAGCGTCCTTACTCTCTCAGTTAATTGTTCCTTTTGAATCAACTTGAAAACCTCCAAGACGAATCTTTCCAGAGCAACAATATCCAGCTTCAAATAGGTTTAAGTACTAGAAATACGTGTCTCGCAGAACCTCGCGAAGCTCGGAGGAGGATGCACTGCAAAATTTTAGCGATGTGGGAGGGAGAGATGGAATTTATGATTTGACTGGAGAGGTTGCGTTGCATGCCGGCAATGGCCCCGAAATTTAAAGTTGAGAAATTCTCGTTCCCAGTCGCTTCCATTTAACTTGTACTTAGTGCCCTGTCTTCCTAAATTATAATAAATGGGAACTGGTGCTGGTTAGTTTTGGGTTTTGAGCTGTGGGTCACTGTAACTGCTATGAGACTGGGTACCAAAAGATCCTAGGGCCCTTCTTTCCACCCCCCCCCCCCCAACCTATCTTCATTAATTTTTGTCAGAAAGAAAATTGGTCTGAAAGCGGATGTATAGTACTGTGTTGTGGACAGGGGTCTAGGGCAATATGCAGAGGTGTTCTGTTTATTTTGATTGGGCGAGAGTTTGTTTGTCAGGAATACAGGTAACTCCTGATGTCTCGATTAAATTTCCTTTTTGAAACTTGTGAGTGCTATTTCCCAAATTAAACTGTTCCCTTTACAGTGTAGATACTGCTGTAGCTGTTGTCCTATATACTGTGTATTAAATAATTGCTAATCCAATTCACTATTCTGCTGCAGCCCCCCCCCCCCCCCCCCCAGTCGTAAAAAATATAGTATTATTCGGGCAAAATTGGTCGACCATTCGGGCACCACAGACGTAGAAAAATTACTGAATATTTTGTGATTCAATGTCTTTAATTATTTTTATTTTGTAACTCACATTTACTCACTTAACTTTCTAACCGAGCTGAAAACTACATCGATCATGTCATTGATGTGATAGCTCCATAAGATGCTAACCTCGCAAGCTGACATATGGAATAGTTACACTGGAAAGGGGATGATCCTAGTGCTAGGATCATCCGAGCGCAACATATTTTCTACTTTCAGTTTACATGCGAAGGGTTGCATTTGGCCTTAGCGCTCCTCCATGTAAACGGCCTCGGGAGCTCCAAGGTTAACTTCGCTTTTGTTACTGTCGCCCACCGTCTTGCTTTGCAACTGCGCCGAACTCAAAGGTACTGGGACCATCCTGCCGAATTTCTCACGTAAACCAAATGAAAGTTGATCCTGGATGCTGCATTTACACATGTTAACTAAATGAACCTTCTCGGATCATCCTCTTTCCATGTAAATAGGGCCATAGTACGAGAAATTTGCGTTGTGGTCCGCCAAGGGTGGGAATGATTTTGTAGACCGCACAGGGACTGAAACTAAGTGTAACATTTGGCGAACATCTTGTTAAGGACAGTATGTGTTTGAGTACTAATATATTATATTGAAAAAAATATCCTTTTATGATGTGCCTGTCAGTTATTTAGCTACTTAGAATCTTAACTTTTTTTGCAAAAGGTAGATTAAAGAATAATTTATGGAGGGTTGTATATAAGCTTAAGCTTACTTGCCTTTAAATATAGGTTGTTTCAATTGAAGAGCATTAAAGAGCGGATTAAAGTTCGGTGATTTGAGCTAGATTTCTTAATCGTTCTTCTTCTTTGAGACATTACCCTAAAATGTGTTGCAGATTCCATAAGCAAGCAGTCAAGACAAATTACACAACGTCTTACATGAAAAATATGAGATAAAACGTTCTTAAGGTTACAGTGTACCTTCAGATCGAAAATTTATTGAAAACTTTTTTTTGGCGTTAAAATAAAGTTTTTAGAATGAACTTTCATCCAAAAAAAAATTAGCGAAAAATAGTGAAAATTGACGGAGAAATGACGGTATAACTTTTGTGGGCGGAGTTTGTTTATTAAGCGATATGTTTTTTTTAAGCGCCGTTTTCTCAAAGTTAATTTTTCGCTTGTTGGGGACACTTTAAAGAGCTACAACTCAAAGGGAATTTGTTCGATTTTCCTTAAATTTGGACAGAAGCTAGGCTAACATATAATCAACAAAAACGTGTCGGCGAATTTCTTAATTCCGAAAACTTTTTCGTCAAGAGCCATTTCCGTGCGATCATTCCAATTTTTTTCTCCCCTTTTCGAAAATATTCTGTAACTTTTCACTGCAATTGAATATGGGAAATCGCCGACACGTTTTTTTAGCGCTTCGTGTCCGGAAACCCGAGAACAAATCAAATTAGCAAAATATAATAATCGCTTTGAGTTATAGTGTTTTAAAGCTGATTCGGACGTTCGAATTTAGACGTCGTAAAAAATTCGACAATTAATTTTATTACCAAATGGTTTCCATATTTAGATAGCCAGCTCTATAAGCTTTAATTTGATATTTGGGTTTAGGTATATTAAGTGTAATCTTAAGACGCTAGAGCTGTTATGCTGGAGACACCCCCGAAGGTACACTGTAACCTTAAGGACGGTGCCACCTATTGTTATTGCGCATACGTTCTGCGCATGCATTGCGCGATAGTCGCGCGAGACACTGGTTATTTTTTAAACGCGAACGCGGATGGTAAAGACTAAGTTCCGCCCACTTTTCATGTCAACTGTCAACTCCCTGGCTCAGTTTCTAAACTTTATATTTAATACAAGATAAATAGAGTTCTCAAAAATCTATAAAAATGTGTTTATAGACCTTCTGCAGCCTAAAAGCGCTAAATTCTTTCTCTATTTTGCAAACGACACAGCCTCGGTAATGAAACTATTTTGAGCTAATTGGCGATGCTGCCTCGATCAGCAGAACGCGTACGTTTTGCCTTTCTTTACGAAGATTGTTTACATTGGCTCCTTTTCACCATTCAAAATTTTAACAAAACTTAAAGTCAAACCAGACT
This sequence comes from Cladopsammia gracilis, assembly GCA_022457155.1. Lineage (NCBI taxonomy): Eukaryota > Metazoa > Cnidaria > Anthozoa > Scleractinia > Dendrophylliidae > Cladopsammia > Cladopsammia gracilis. The sequence goes on along the minus strand of JAJGOT010000203.1, from coordinate 963,486 downwards.
AGTGTTTTTTATACATAAAACAAGCATCCTCAAGGCATAAAATCCAAGGAAAGGCTGGCATGTTGTTATTTCAATTGACTGCAAGTTTTTGTTTGGCGGCCAAACTCGCGTTGTTGAAATTTTTATTTGTCTACAAATATCTTTTGCCAGTGGCCATTTTTGCGAATAAAAAAGTATATAACGAAAGCAGAAAAACAATTGTTCCGGCTGACCAGTTAAATCAAACAAACGTCCAAAAGGATAATTGAGATGAGCAAAGCGTTTCGAAAAAACCGTTTTTGACAATTGATGAAGATATATTAAAAAAACAAGGCTGAAGCCAGCAACTAAAGAAAACTGGCCGCTCCAAAGCCGGGAAGCATCCGACTAAAGTCTTCCCTCCCTGGATTGCTGGCAAGCATGGTTTTTGGTGTAATCTTTCGTAAACACATTTGTGCATTTAGGTTCAATTGATTTCCTTTATTCTCTATTATAGGCAAGTGATGTTTTTCGAAGTCGCATCGTGTCAGTTCTTAACTTCTTTGCATTAGAGCAAATTTTGATAGGCGAAAAACTTACCATGATAAACTGAAAAGAAATCTTATCTTTTTAGATCAAATAAAGCCGTAGACTTAGGCAAAAAAAAAGTGTTTTATTATTTCACGATTTTTTTGACATTAAAGTTTAAACTCTTTTAAAGTTATCAGAGAATCCATGAAAACTACAGGAGCTTCACAAGAAAATAAACACGCGGCCAAATGAAATTACAAAACTCAAGCACTTTTCAACAAATATGTCTTAAATTTTGACTCCAAATAACCGTTAAAAGACTAACCTGCCAATCTAGAGTTTTTCGGCAGCCGACCAGTCACCTCGATATAGCACTGATGTTTTCAAGTTGGTAATGGATCGGAAGAAGATGCACACAATGTAAAGTTCTTGTGCCCGAAGGAACATAATAAATCCGTAGATCCACTGTAGATCAATGGAAGTAAACCGATTTTGCCTTTTAGCTCCTTTACTGTGCTGTTTGACCTTGAAATCCCCGAAAAATGTTTCTCAAAAGAGCACCTTACATCTACAAATAGAATTCCTTACAATGTTTGTCTTTTATCGTGCCTGGCTGCCTGAAAGTATTTAAAAGTTTTGAGCGGTAAGCCGTCGAATGGAAATCCCAGCATGCCCCCGAAAAAGACACGCACAATATTCAACTTACTAGGGAGGGCATAGAAAAAAATGTCGCGAATCCCGAAAGTGATTCCGTAAAAGTTGAAAATATCTAAATATAACTTGTAAAAACGCGTGGTGACCCCTACTTGTTATCTTATAAAATGGAAGTGGTAAGCATATTAAGCACCCCATTAATTTTTTGTTGTGGGCAAACGTTATTAAGACCGTATTTTTGGCGAACGTGGGAAAGCTGTCAGGGCCGATAATGGCTCCATTGTGATGATTTTGTAACTTAAAACACATAAACAGTAGTTGTTATGTTACCATTTGTTATGTGTTTTAGAGATTTTTAGAATTATTGTTGCTTTTGTGTATGTAAAGGCGAATTCTAAGGAAATCCGCGAAGAAAAATCTATTTTTCCTTTTTTCGAAAAAATGCTGATGTCAGCATTTTTTCCAGATTGAAGCTTAAATATCTCCGAAAATTGCGTGGTTACCCCCAATTTTCTCTTTGGATTCCAATAGCCCCTGCTTAGATCTACTTTTCTCGCATAGTCAAAAACCTGGCAAAATACCTTGCCATTAGGTGGCACCGTCCTTAAGTCAATCTCAACCTTGGCAGAGTTCTTAGAATGTTCTTATCAATTTGGAAAATCCCAGACTCGATTGCGAATTCCAAGCTTTTGTGGATTCCGGATTCCATATAAGTGTGGATTCTGGATTCCAGTTCACTGGATTCCGGATTCCAACAAAAAAAATTCCTGGATTCGGGATTCCGGATTCTTCTACATGGGGCGAAAAGTTTGGACTTTTCCGCCACAAGTTCGCAGATGTTATATGCGTCGTATGCGATTGGATGGGCATTCTGAATTAAAACGTTAGTCACAACTTTCTCTCGCATCTGTTGCAGGTGGGTTTTATATTCCACACTGGCGTTTCTTCTTCGTCTACCTGCGTATTTTCTTCAGTGTTTCTCTTTGCAGCTAGGCGGGAGAAATAGTCGGCAATCTGTTGCGTAGTTAGAAACTTGGCGCTTTCATACAGCCGCGCGCCATTGGCATCCTTCGCTGTGCGTATAGCTTTTGAAACACCTGCGGGATTTGCTTTTTGGCCGAACCGCTCTCCGATCTGATATTTGGCGTTCAAGTACTCCTTCCGTTTCGCAGCACCAAGTACTTCGGATACAAGAACATTTCAGGGTCCATCCTATTGGGAGAGATGGGGCAGAAAACGTTTGGGAAAGTTCTACTTTCCCTAGTTCAGGTACTGCGGTCGCACCGTGTTCTAGCCTTGCAGCATACCCCAAAATAGCGCGATCATTAAGCGTTTCACCAAAAAAAGACATGAAACATATGGCAAAAAGACCCAATTTTGGCCACTGAGAATACCTTATCCACCCCATGTACCAACTGTGACTGTCACGAACGCTTGCTCGGCCTGATATGCAAATATGAGATGTGATTAGTCGGGCTCTTGGCTATAAGCCAAGTGCCGGACTTATAAATTTGGTTGAAAAAAAGTTGGGATTTTCAAGTGTTTTATAGCCTGAGGCTGTGTTAGAGACGTCATATCAGTTGACATAGCAACTTCAAGCTCATGTATAAATAGTTGAATAAAAAGGAGAAGAGGAGTTAGTGGTATTGTAAATATGTAATTTGTTTGCTTGTGAAATGTGCATTTACATTTACATTTGGTATGAGAGGCAACCCTGCGTGCATGTAATATTTCAGAATATTTCAATGCATAATGTGCAATTGACTTTCCTTTGTGATTTAACCTTATACATGTCTGCTCAACCAAAGAAGAACCACGCAATGGAATCATTCATGAATGATGAAATGAAACACATCAAGTAAAAGGAACTTACATTATTGCTGGATTTGGCGAGAGTTCCATTCTATGACGATTCCTTTTCTTTCTTTTCGAGCAACAGATGAATGGAAGTAAAAAAGTTGAACTTGAAGTTAAAGTTGACCTTGCATGCACGAGTGATTGCGAAAGACTGATTAAAGGCTTTAAATGACGAAGTAACGTGAATGACGGATCACCTTGTGTGAACAGAAAAGCGACTGTAAAACAAATCATAACAATTTTGGATTAATTCTCGTACCTTAGGGACACTTACAAGACCCTTAAAGCCCGACTTCACTACTCGAAGAATCGTTCTTGTTTGCATATAGTCTCGAAACGGTTCACGATTATGCAAGGATGGAAAACTGGGAATACATGCTTGAACTAGTTTCCGTTATTGTCAGCCCTTTTATATTTTCCGCCAGAATTCTGAGGAAAAAATTGTATCAACAGTACAAAGAGTACGAAAATGCATAGTGAGCTACGAATAATTCAGCGAAAAGTGAAACGTTTCTTGTCGTGGCTACGGGCTTCACTGTTCATGATAAACTTCACGAATGAAATTGAACAGACTGGAAAATGAAACACTTTGGACATTCAAGAATTTCATATCCAAATTAAGGTTTGTATATTTTATTTTCCGTTTTTTTTTGCGTCTGAGTTGCCAAGATTTCTGAAGGAAAAACATTTTTGCTTTTGTTGTTGGTCACGCATACACAAGGATGACGTGATTCTATGTCTTTCGTTCACGATTTTCAACAAATTCTTGAAAATCCCAAATTCATTTCTCCAAACTAAACTTTACATATTGTCATTCTTAATCTTACGAAATTCCGTTCCGTTAGTTTTTCTCCAAACTAAACTTTACATATTGTCATTCTTAATCTTACGAAATTCCGAACAAAGGCACATGTTCAAAATCATCGTTGTTTTACGCCTACCGTTTTACGAAACATGGTAGAGCCATAAGCTTTTGACTTCCCTTGAATACTAAGATTAATCTAATTTATATGAAATCATAGTGTGTAGACTATGACAAGTTGTACAACAAATTGGAACAATGCCAGCTTTTTCTAGCGCAGTAGTTTTGATACGCGAGTCGAGTGAATCATGATTTGATCATGATTTGGTGTCGCCAAATCGAACCCGGGGCTGAAAACGATAGTTTTCGTTTTTCCCGGAAACAAATAATTTTTTCAAGGAGAAAAATATAACACAGCAATTGTATACTTACTAAAGACTACCTGTATGCAACAGAAGAGCGAATTCAAGATTTTAACTTTGCCTTGTGATGTTTAATTTTTGCACGGATTTGCTCTTTAAATACTAATTTATACAAATTTTCTTAGTACGTCTATAAGCAAAGTTACAGTTAATGTTAATTTACTGCTGTCTCAAATGGATCTCGTCACCTCAGAAGCTTGGGCATGTCGCCTGTAAGCTTACATGAAGGAGCGGAGACCCATATCAATATAATGTAGTAAGCGTCAAGTGTGAAGCGCATTTGAATATGTATATAGAATTTGCGCTATACAAATTCATAATTTTTTTTAAAATTTAAAATCGAAATTAGTTTTGTATCACGATTAAATATTGTCTAGATTTTTGAGACGTCAATACGACTTTATATTGATTCTCAAAAGCAAGCAAAAGTATCCAAGAATCGTGATACTACAGTTAATGTTAATTTACTGTTGTTTCAAATTAATCTCATCACCTCAGAAGCTTGGGCGCGTCGCCTGTAAGCTTACATAAAGGAGTAGAGACCTTAAAGACTAATGTTTGAAAATGTTTCTAGTCTGCAAACTTAGTTACAATTATAGTTAGTCTACCTTCCCGAATAGGTTCTAATCTCCTGATCACGCCATAAGCTCAAGCACGTCGATTGAACGCTAAATTAGCTAAATATATAAAGTTAAATATCAATATATGTATTGCACAGCCACAGTGAATGATTTGATTAGAGTTTTTCGAATTACAAACTGTAAAAGCAACTGTGTAAGGCTCAAGTCTAACAATTCCTTTTTCAATTTCTTATGGAATGATAAAAAGGATAAAATTAAAAGCTCGATTATGTTCAATGACTACCCAGAAGGAGGACTAAAAATGATCGATATTGTTTCTTTTAATAAATCACTCAAAGCTGCCTGGATTAAATAATATTTAGACTCAGAAAACCATTGTAAATGGAAAAACTTCTTTAATCTAGCGCTGGGAAAATATGGAGGCAGAACTTTATTTGAAGGAAATCTTAATAGGAAGGATATTGATAACTAAGCTAAAGATAGAAGACCCATTTGTCAAGGAAATTACAGAAATTTGGTCTGAGACTTTTTTTGAGAAGAGAGTAGTATCAAAAAGCCATTTTCTATCTCTACCTCTCTCACAAAACTCATTAATAAGAATAAATAACACACCATTTTTCTGCAATGATTGGCTTACCAGAGGTATAACAAAAACTAACCATTTAAGTAAGGGATAAACACCGAGAACGGAGGTATTAATCCATATACATACGGCCCTCGGGATGTATATGGATTAATACCGACGTTCGAGGTGTTTATCTGACTTATTTCATGATATTATTCATGAGGTATCTTTCATATAAATCCCTCCTCTAAGAGAACAAAAGCTAGCCAATTAGTCAATTCACATCTGCGTCAGATCGAACCGCCAACAATGAAAGAGTTTTGATGTGCGATATTTCACAAGACCATGAGAAACTGCCGTGACGTGATACCTTGGGACTAGCCGTCTATACATTCGTAATAATGCTTTACCCAACGGGTTTGAATAACAGTTCACTCTGTTTAAAATATTCATTTGCACGTATTGGTTGCATGATGGAAGACTGTACGGAAAGCGATGAGGACATTTTAGCTTTTCGCAAGATACTTTACTTCCAAAATTTAGTATTGGTTTAGTTTTAGACGGGATACTAGATATAGATGAAATTGGAACTGAGCAGAACATCAACGTGGGACCATCAGAGCAATAGAAAGGCACAAAAGTGCACAGGCAGATTTCTATTGTAGACGATGGCGAACTTGAAAAGAGGAAGGAATCTCGAATACCGCCAAATACAAGAATAAACACATTGTGGGCAGTCCGCACTTGGTCTGAATGGGGCAGCGGAACGCAACGAAATCATCTCAAGCAAAGGCGAAAGCGGAGCTAGATATCGCAAAGTCTCTCCTGAAGTAAAGTGAAGTAGTTGATTTATTATATTGTGTAAAATTAAAATATTAAGTTGCATCCAGAGGAACGATTTGATTCTGTGAAGTAGGCTCACTTAATAGCGTAATGAAGTGGATTTAAAATTGAAAGTCGGTGGAGGGCAGTGACAAAGTAGCAGATAAGAGCGGGGCTGATGAATTTGAAATTATGACTATTAATGAGGGATTTATACAGATAAATCCCTCGTTGCAGGGATTTATCTGTATAAATCCCTGCAACGAGGGATTTATCTGAGTGTATAAATCCCTCATTATATTCATAATTTCAATTCATTAGCCCCGCTCTTCCCTGCTACTTTATCAAGCCCTCCCCGGACTTTCAATTAGTTTACTAATCACCTGAGTTGTAAGTTAAATAAAGGTTCTTGAATAACAAAAGAAAATGTGTGAATCATGAAATAATGGACGATAATTCTTTCAATTCCTTTCCCTCGATCTTTTTCAGAATAAATGTAATATTCGAGTAAAACCTTTAATGTTTTTCGGAATAGTCTCGGCCGTGATTTTTTTACAATTCCCGAGAACACACCAGAAATATGAGAGCTCTTTTAACACATTTCTTAAAAGCCAAAAATCATCAAGAATTGTTTACAAGCAACTAATAGCAAACAAGAGGCTGCAAGCAGCCTATACTCATGTGCACGCGTAAGAAAGTTTTATGATACAGTGTGTATATATATATATATATATATATATATATATATATATATATATATATATATATATATATATATATATAAACATGATAAGAAGATGTCCGACATGGAGAAGAGTTTATCCTTTCATTCAGTCGTCGTTCCTGCAAACCACGTTGTTTACTATTGAATGTTTTGTAAATGAAGGCTGTACCACAATGAAGCCAGTGATTCTTCTTCGTCTTATATATACCTAACGTGAACATTAGTTGTGTAAGTAGGGTTGTAGGAGACGCTGTCGTGACGCTTCAGTAACGCTGTTTTACCGGAAGTGAAAGTAGCCGGAAGTCACTAAACAGGAAGTGTAAATGGCAAAGCTATGAACCGGAAGAGCACAATGTAAAATATGCGTGCATAAATTTGCATGTAAAATCGTGACACACACAAAAAAAAAGATAAATAAGAAGAAAAACCGAGGCCATTTTATAACTCATGCCGCTACACGCATGAGTAATAAAAGCGAAAAACCAACATCTTGTATAGACAAGTGGCATAAAGACATCCGATCTTCAACCGACAAAAATGACAACTGGAGAAACGCTTTTGAAACAGCAAACACTTGTACAACGAGCTCAAACTAATTGATTTTAATTTTAGATTTTTACATAGGCGTTTACCAACTAACAGCTATCTGCAAAAAATAGGAGTTAGAGAGGACGGTAAATGTATTTTTTGCCACGAAGAGAAAGAGGATTTGACTCACTTATTTTGGAAATGCCAAAGAATCCAAACTTTTTGGGAGAACCTCATGATATGACTTCAGTCGTGCCAGATACTCCAACCAGGTAATTACCGAGACATGACCACTGCTTTGGGCCTGACGCCAGACAGCTCTTCCTTTAAGCTTCACATAAATTTCTGTTTAAATAAATTTTTACATAGGCGTTTACCAACTAACAGCTATCTGCAAAAAATAGGAGTTAGAGAGGACGGTAAATGTATTTTTTGCCACGAAGAGAAAGAGGATTTGACTCACTTATTTTGGAAATGCCAAAGAATCCAAACTTTTTGGGAGAACCTCATGATATGACTTCAGTCGTGCCAGATACTCCAACCAGGTAATTACCGAGACATGACCACTGCTTTGGGCCTGACGCCAGACAGCTCTTCCTTTAAGCTTCACATAAATTTCTGTTGCCTTATAACTAAGAACTTCATCTGGATATGCAGACTGAAAGAATGTTATCCAAATCACAAAAATCTCTTGCTTTATCTGAGACATATATACCAGTTAGAAAATAAGTCACCAAGCAACAAAAAAATGGAAACCTTTTATCTCCTCGCTGAATCTTGTCTCCTGACTCCAAAAACATAAATTAGTTTTATATGTTAGTTTTATTATTTAGTTTTATCTGCACCTACCATGAATATTTATATTCTTTCACCATGAAGAAAACAAAATTAATAAATGTAAAATTTAGATATAAATTATACTAAGTGATATATAGAATTAGCACTGTCGTACTCTAGTTTATAAGCGAAATTGTAAGTGTTGTATTTTTTTTTGTTTACTTGGTGTACTTTTTTCCTTTTGTGTGTGTGTGTGTTTTACTTGTATTTACTAATTAATAAATAAAAAAAAGAAAAAAAGAAAAAAAAACTTAGGAGAAACCGCTGGATACGAGGTGGAGTCTTCGACAGCTTGATTGTGTTAAAGAGAGTTTGAAGGGGCTTATGGTCAGTTTCAGTATAAAGTTCATGCCTAAAACGTATTCACTAAACTTCTCGCATGCCCATACTCCTGCCAGCGATTCTTTCTCTATGACAGCGTAGCGTTTCTCAGCATCACTGAGTGATCGTGATGCATAGCTAATGGGGCTACGTTTCCCGTCATCTTGCACCTGGAGGAGGACTGCGCCAATACCGTTTAGGGAGGCATCAGCTGCGATGATAGTTGGTCGATTTGGGTCACCTCAGGTGATATGAGTGCTGCTTTAATCTGCTCAAAAGCTCTCTGCTGGGGTTCTTCCCATATCCAGGTGTTGTCCTTGCACAGAAAATGGCGTAGAGGTTCGCTTATCTCAGCTAGTCGGGGGATGAATTTCCCCAGATGATTAACCATCCCCATGAAGCGTTGCAGATCCTTCCCATTTTGAGGAGGTGGAAATTCTGATATGGCTTTCTTCTTCATTGGGTCGGCATGTATTCCCTGCTTATCAATGATGGAGCAAAGGAATCTCACAGAGGTCTTGAAAACTAGCATTTCTCACGGTTACGGGTTATGCCAGCTTTTTGTAGACAACGCAGTGCAGCTCTAACACGTCCGTCGTGTTCTTCTTGGTCAATTCCATGAACGAGAATTCATATCGTCCGTTTGACAGATTACTCCTTCTACAACACAGAGATTACTCCTTCTACAACACAGAGTCTAACCTTACCATTAGGTTTGGGGACTGGGACGAGGGCTGAGCACCAAGTAATCGGTACTGTTACTGGTGAGATGACTCCCTGCTGAAGCATAGAGTCTATTTCCAGTTTCACCTTTGGCGATAGCGGATGAGGGATTTTCCTTGGCGTGTAAAGGCAATGTGGCTGTGTGTCGGGTTGCAGTGTTATGTGAACTTCGGTCTTCACTTTTCCCAGGCCACTGAATAGTAATTGATTTCTTGATTTCTTCATTAATGCGGGTGATTAGCCCCAACTCAACACAGTCTTTTCTGCTTAGAAGTGGACATGTCTGGTCCGGTATGACATATACCGGTTCAGTGATCCTTCTCTGGCGGTATGTTAGGGTTTGGGTAGAACATGCCGATGACTGGGATTGAAATATTTTCAGGGCCTCGTAGGGTTTGTTTTCATCATCATCATCGTGTCTCATCGCGCCAGTAGGCTGCTCCGATTGGGATCATCACCTTATCGTGGTGGAGCAGTTTGTGTGTCTCAATGACCCCTAGAGCTATGTCGGCGGGAGTCTTGAACTCCTAGTAGGGCCACCCATGCCGAACAGGTCAAAGGGTAGAGACCAGACAAAGAGTGATCCTCTGGCCCTCCAGGTTGGGGGTTGGGCGCAGGGCTAACGACCCTGCCCCGTAAAAAAACTAAATGTTACAAAAACCGAGGGTTTGTTTGGGTTTTGGCTAATTCCTGATCTTTTAGCCATGCAATCTGGTCGCCCATAACTGTGACTGTGGCACCGGTATCCAATTTAAAGCGAGTATTTGGGCCATTAACCCCGAGTTGGGCAGTCCAACCACCCCCTGAGGCCAGAACGTCTCCAAGGAATAAAGCTTCGTCCCCCTCCTCCTGTCCTTCGTCTCCTTCAAGCTCGTGTACTTTTTTGTCTGGAAGGTAGAGCTGCGACAAACACTTTGAAAATGTCCTCTCTTACTGCATTTGTTACAGGTAGCATCTTTAGCGGGACAAACTTGGCGATAGTGTCTTTCGCGGCCACACCACCCACAAGATGGCGCAGGCTTCTAAGTCTCTTTACTGGGCTCTTTTCTATTCCCTTTTATTCCTGAGTTAACAAATTCAACCTGACGGCTCAGTTGAACAGCTTGTGCTAGTGTAAGGCTTGCTTTTGATTGAAGCCGATCAGAAAGTGCATCATTAACTACACCCACTACTATTCGATCTCGAATCAGGTCATCCTTTAAAGTACAGTATAGTCGCAATTATCTGCTAATCTGTATAAATCCTGGATGAATGTGTCGACAGATTCTCCCGGTTTTTTAAAAATCATCCACTTTGCTACCCTTTAAAAACTTCACATCAGATTGGTCGAAATTTTGAGGTGGGGATCTGGTAAAATAGCATTTTTGGACTACTCATCATATATCATGATAATTTCCATTGTTTTTATTTGGGGTGATTTTTGGAAGGAAATAAAGAGGATTCGAATTTGTGAAATTTAGAAAAATAAGAAATATTGTGTATTTGTTAAAATGTAAAGTTAGAATTTAAGTTAATAATTAGTAGATGGACATCGGTTCTTTTGCTAGAATCGGGTTTTACAGGTTACATACAATTTTTATAGGTTTATGATGATGATATGATCCCTTTCCTTTGTCTATATTAAGTTGCTATTTGTTTTGTCCTGTTTCAGGTTAAGTGACTAGCACGCACTGTTACCCTTCAGCCATGTCCGAATCTGTTAACGTTGCCATAACAACAGTCACGTCCATACTCATAACTACAAGTATCATTGGAAACTCTCTTATTTGTGCCGCGGTTAAAAGAAATCGAGATATGAGGTACATACAAGGATTTTTTTTATTAAAAAATACGCATTACATTTCCTCATATTATTAAATACGTGTGGCATAATTTCAATACAAGAAGCTCTACCTAGTTTTTAATCCTAACATACCATTGTTTACACATCCTTGCGTGAGGCGGGAAAATGAGAAAAATGGCAGAGGCATCTTTCTGCCAGGACTCTTATCGAGTCTCGATAGTAGATTTAAACTTGAATTTATTTATTAAGTCTGGCACACAAATGGATTACTAACGGATTACGCTAGTATTTCTAAATATTACTCACGTTTTTATCTGGTGGAAGCTAAAAACAAAAACAAAACAAACAATGTAAAACAAACAAGGCATTAAAGGGACACTGTCACAGAAATTTGATATCATTTCAAAAACCAAAAAAATGTTTTTGCATTTACGGAAACCGAAAAGTAATGTTCCAGTTTTGTGATAAAATGCCACTCTAGTTTCCTAGCGGCTTTTACGTCCAAAATTCGAAATAATATATACATATTTTTTGTTTTGTTTCGTTTTCAGAACAAAAGTTCGCCGTTAGTATTAACCTCCATTGTTCAACAATTTTTGGATTTATTTAATCTTTTGCTTAACCGGAAAGATATTCGAAAACAATAAAAGGGAAAACAAATACAACAAAAAGGGAAATAATTTGACATGAGATCCGAATGATTTTTCAAGGTACAAAATAGTGTTATGAAAAAATAACTTTACTGAACAATGCAAGTTACGCCTAAACAACAGATTATTATTTTGCCTATTGTTTTGTTAAAAAATGATCTTTATGAACGAAATCAGAATAGATTGCTTTATCTTTGGGAAGCGAAAAGCTTATCTAAACAAATTGTATTCAACAACCGAAGAAACCAGCTCAGCTTTAAAAGCTAAATTGGATAGTACTGTAGCTCATGATCAGCCTACATGCACAGGAAGTATGTTACTGACGTATTTAAGCGTCCCACTTTTATAGATGTCCATAGTGGCTCGTTGTTTTTCGTATGTTATCATTCGGAGCTACTCGGACGTTGTTTCCAAATGTTAATTCAAATGTAATACTTCACCTCCATTTAAAGCACTTAAGGCGCTTAAAACGCAGGTCAGAATTTTAACTCCCAGCATCACCTCTGCAGTTGTAAAGACTTATCTTTTCTTGTAGTTTCCTATGGAATAATACTGTATCCTATGGAAAAACGACTGAAAGCACTCTCTTCTTGCTTAACTTATTAGACATTCTGACAGTAAAGAGTGTTTATTGCCCAAGTGAGGAGGAATGGACTGATGGATTTTAATTTTGATATTTCAAGAAATGTTAACATCCATGCATATAATACACGAATAGTTCCCTTATAGGAGCAAATAAATGTTAAGCCACGTAGCACTGGTGATACAAACAAGGAATCAGAGAATTAACTCTGTGTGTAAATAATAGTGATAAAGTTAACCCATAAATTTCCCTGTACTGAGCGTTAGCCCTAGTAAGGAAATGAGGGACCACACGAGGGAAAGAAAAAAAATCTTTGACCTCGGTGGGATTCGAACCCACGGCCTCCGGATTAGATCTTCCGTCGCTCTACCGCTTGAGCCACGTACGGTAGAGCGACGGAAGATCTAATCCGGAGGTCGTGGGTTCGAATCCCACCGAGGTGAAACATTTTTTTCTCTCCCTCGTGTAATCCGTCATTTCCTTACTAGGGCTAACGCTTAGTACAGGGAAATTTATGGGTTAACTTTAGCACTATAATTTACACACAGAGTTAATTCTCTGATTCCTTGTTTGTATCACCAGTGCTACGTGGCTCAACATTTATTTGTAGCCTTTACATTCTCATTGCCACGAATTACCACCTTATTACCCACGATATACTCCCGTACGACCTCGTGGCTCAAGCAGTAGAGCGACGGAAGATCTAATCCGGAGGTCGTGGGTTCGAATCCCACCGAGGTCAAAGATTTTTTTCTTTCCCTCGTGTGGTCCCTCGTGTGGTCCCTCATTTCCTTACTAGGACTAACGCTCAGTACAGGGAAATTTATGGGTTAACTTTAGCACTATAATTTACACACAGAGTTAATTCTCTGATTCCTTGTCCCTTATAGGAGCGTTTGACTGTATCTCTCATATGCTTTGCAACTAACATAGGACACTTAATCTCGCAGGATACCCGTGAATTATTTACTTGTGAACCTGGCAGTAGCAGACATCATTTATTCAGCATTTCGTTTACCAAAGATCATTGTAAGATACACCTCCATCCACCCTGATGGAGTAGCTGGAAAGATTCTATGCACACTGCTGACAGACGGAAACTTATCATGGGTCGGAGCAGCTTCCTCGATCTTCACTCTGGGTGCTATCGCCATAGAACGCTACTATGCCGTTATGTATCCCTATGGAAACAAACGGAACGTTAATAAAAACAAATTAAAGGTATGTTTATTGGCTAACACAAGACTATCGAGCTCGCGTGAGGTCCGTATTAGGCAATATTGCTCTCATTAATTGGCAAATTTATGAACTTGTCAAAAAAGAAATCGACCAAGTTGATGAACTTGCAAAAAATATTCCCCAAGAATTGCAAAAATTTAAAATAGAATGCAAGCGTCATTTTAAGGGCCCATTACATTTGTATAGTCAGTTTGTGTAAGTGTATACGTGTGTAATATAATTTCACATACGATTGTAATTTAGTATTTTAACAGGGCTCTACTTAAACTAGCTCAGCTAAATAGATGCCCCGGTATAAAAATTGATTAAAATAAAATAAAATAAATACGGACCGAACACGCTAGTTCAATAAAGTTTCATTATTACGTACTATTAATGCATCCATTCTTGGCAAACGTACGCGCCAAATTTAAGCCTAAACTTTCATTTTCAGACCACCAGACATAAGGAAAAATGTCTAACTTAATGAAAAACAGTTTTCCTTTGTTCAATGTTTCATAAAAGAAATTCGGCGAAACGAGTTCATCAGCGGCCTATCCGCATTGCAAAATTCGGACCGCTCAAGGAATCAATCATAATGCTCATTGAATCAGTTTGCCATATATTTACTGACAAATCACGATATTTTACGATAGGCTAGTTCAATAATTGTTTTATCATTCGATCACCGAGTTTGTTTTTCAATTTAATGTTTATTAATAACTGCTAAAACAAAGCAGAAATCCTTTTGCCATTGTTGAGGACGGGAGCAGAACAATTATCATTCGATGCATGTTTTTCTTTCTTTTCATTGGAGAGAGAGAGCCCACCCGTGACCTTCGAATAACTGCCTACGAATAATTCTGCTCATGTGCACAACGGTGCAAAGTTGTTTGCTGCGAATAATTGTTCTGCTCCCGTCCTCTACAATGACAGCCCGATATATGCTCTGTTTTAGCAGTTATGAATAAATCAGTATTAAATTGAAAAACAAACTAGGTGATCGAATGATAAAACAATTATTGAACTCGGCTATCACAAAATATCGTGATTTGTCAATGTCTCGCAGATTCAAATAATTGATCTGCTGCTCGTTACTGACAAATCACGATATTTTGCTCAACCTCGTCCAATAATTAATAATTATTCGCAGCAAAACAACTTTGCACCGTTGTGCGCATCAGTACAATTATTCGTAGGCAGTTATTCGCAGGTTATGTGGTGGGCTCTTGGCCAATGAAAAGGAAGAAAAAATGATAATAACAATAGTACGCTGGACAAAACAATTCAGGATTGGGTAAATGATAAACACTGTTAAATGCTTTACCTAAATTCCACAAAAAAAAAGCAACTAAACCGAAAAGAAAATTTCACACATGGAAAATTTCAAAATATTATAGTGTTTACGTTAAGACAATAAAAGAGCTGGGCGCTGTGCTTCATATGTTTTTATAACCCTCGTCGGGGTTATCCTGAAAAGTATGATACCTGGACGACACAGCTATAGTTAAATAAAAGAAAATACTGGTTGCCCGACATGGATAAATGATTCTTAACATGAATAAACGATTCTTATTAAAATAAGAGAATATAACCTTGCTTAGCCAGGTAACGGCCGAAAAAATAAAGAAAATAAATCGAACTTTGGCACTTATAATAATAACTTGGATGTAACTTGGATGTGGAGTCTACATAACTTTAAAATTGTATATATTGCTTTATGGTTTCATAAATGTTTTGTTACGTTTTTTTACTGGTTGAGTTAACAGCTTGTGATATCACCCTTATTAATAAAACGCCTTTAGCATTTGAGACGTAACCTCATTATTTCATGTTTCGTTCTAGGTTATTATTCCTGGATTTTGGATCTTCTCTTTTATTGTCAGTGTCCCAGCATTCCTAAATGAAGAATTTGATATCGATCGCAAATCTTGCACTAGTCGTAGTCGTGCGAAGTGGATAAGCAAGGCGTATTTCTTCACATGGTTTATCTTGGTCTTTATTTCCTTTATGCTGATGGCTGCGTTGTACTCCAGAATCCTGTACACTTTGTGGATCAAGCGTAATGAGAAAAATGGACTCACATATCAACAAAAGGTTTGGTTATTGAAGAAAACCTCAGTTTTGTCCACGTTATGTACCAATGTGAAAACGTTTGTAGGAAAATATATAGATGCATTCAATATAATGGCCTCTTTTTGTACACCCTGGATCCAGAGGTCCGTTCTCTGAATATCATGAGTGAAATTAACCGCATAAACGGTTAGAAGAAGCTCGCGAGACGGACCTCTGGTCACTCGAATATACAACCTCATTTCCATGCGAGGATCTAGTTCAGAATCTGAACTAGGTCGCTGATTGGTTACTCCTACTTGTTTCCAGACTCTACCGGGAGTTAACGATGCAACAGCAACTTCGATTGGCTGGACCAAAACAATTCGCAACGGGCGCGTGAAAAACCGGTTTCCCAAAGTGAAGCCACACAAACAACAATGGCGGTCGTAGATAGAGATCGCGGCTTTTTGCGATATTTAAGAAACGCTGTGGATTACTCTTTAGTATCCAAATTTTCAAAATATCAGAGAACTAAAGCCAGTTTAGAAAGAAGCGCTGTTGAAATTTATTCAGCGCAAGGATGTCTTGAAAAGAGGTGTTGACAGGCCAGACACGACTTATTAATTCGTGTTATCGTGGAGTGTGACCTTTAGAGTTTTGTTTGAACGAGGAAAATTTTATCTCTATTTAATTTTTATCTCTAGCACGGAGGCGTGCTTTGGAGTTGAAGGTATTCTCGCTGAACGATTTCGCTGACCACTGGTAGGTGACAGGAAGAGAAATAGGTGTACTGGATTAATTGCGTGCGGATATCAAGGATTCTTTGTTTGTTAAATCTCTCGCCTTTGAAAACGGTTGTATCCAGAAAGTTTATTTCTTTGTCTGAGATAAATGTTTGTTTGCAAGGACAATAAAATCATCTATCTCCTTTTTCTCGACACTCTACAGTGAAAAAATGTCATCGATGTATCTTTTCCACTGGAGTGGATTTGATTTAATATTTCTGTCTCGACCGCGTTTTAAACATGTCAGCTGTTAGATTTAATGTAAACAAACAGACACGCGTTGGTCCCCAAGGTTTAAAAACCGGTTTGGTGAGATATCCGATCCACAAATCGCATGGAAATGAGGTTGTGTACTCGAGTGCCCAGAGGTTTTTATTTTTTCTCGGCGCGTTGCGCCTCGTTGTCGCGGCTTCGCCGCTCAAACTCGCCGTTTTCACTAAAAAATAAAAACCTCTGGCACCCAGGGTACTTTTTGTATAATACAGTGCCAGATACTAATAATATATATATAGATAGCCTGAGCCTAACAGCGTCGCTCTTTGAACAGAAAGCCGATGATAAACTTAACTGAGGTGAAAGGTCGGAAGCACAAGAATAAAATTGACGACCGGGCTATCTTTTAATTTTAGCAATTCTCAAAAACAGACTTACGCGACCGTTTGCACAGTACATTAGACCGTACAAAAGTTCACAAAAACAACTTTTTCTCCGTCTAGAATAATTAGTACGACTAATTTTCAAATAAAATACACCTGCAGCTTATAAAATTGTCCGAGAAACTGATTTGGAAATCAAAATTGCAAAAAATACACAAACATATTTGAATAAGAGGAATTCGCATAAGACCACGCGAGTGAAGTTTACAACTATAAAATCCAAGTCTTGTTTTGTTTTGTTTACATAAAATCGCTTTTCAACCTATGTAATGAATGAACAAACACATAAAAATGGACAACACAATCTTCTTTCGAAATATTTTATTCAAATCTCCATAAGTTTATGTTTAAAAGCAAAACGCGAATTATTAAGAACTCATCGAGGCCGAGATGTCTCCGATGAAAGAAATCAAAACAACTGAATTTAATTGAGCGCGTTATAAACAATTCTCCCGAAAACTAGCGAGAACACAAAAAAGTCAATCACAGATTGATATCAACATAAATTCACATCGAAAAATGTATTTTATTGTACCTTTAAGTCCCTCCACTGCTTGGAAATTGTTTAAATCTCCGCTTCTTCAGTTCTGAAACCCGAAGTGACAAACATCTTCCCGCATTGCTCCCATCCTCGAAGCAAGATTTTACCTCTAAAAGCTCTTCTATTTCCACTATAGCGGATTCTGAGTATCCCTTAATTAGTATCCCTGTCTTGAGTAGCAAACCGCGAAAAAATTCAGGAGAATAACGACTTTAATTTAAACGGTTTTCTCCGCTAAACACAGCAGTGTTTTCCCAGGTGACGTGAAATTGCAAAAATCCCAGTTGTTGGGTGGCGTCATACGCGCATGTTTTTGCGACGGTCTACGCGCCCGCGAGTTAGCCCTAAGCGACGGCGACGGCGGCGACGGTGTGACAACGCGCCCGCGAAACATTACGCTAGCCATGACCATGAAAAATGATGGCCATGGCTTCTATGGTTCTCTGGTTCTATGAGTATGGGGCTGCGCAGCCAGGCCTTCGGCCCGGCAAGAGCTCCGCTAAAAGAGTGTATGAAACAATTCAGATTGGTCTCAAAACTTCAAAGGTCGGGGAATTAATCTGTATAGTTTCTGAAATCGTTCTTGACTTTTACATTGACTTTCACACGTTCAACATTGACTTTAACACGTTTTCATTTTTTTTAGTTTTTACATTCTTTCGCTTTTGTGATTTTTTTTTATCTTTTTTAATGATGCACATTCGCTTTCTTCACTTTTTGTATCCGTTAAAACAACAGGACGGTTGTTGAAAGCTCATAGTTATTTTTTAAATTTCAATTTTTAATTATAATGAAATCATTCTTATTTAACATTAGGTGATTTTTTCGCTCAAATGACAGCATTTCAAATAACTTTTTACTTGTCTTCCTAATAGACCTTATTCGCTTGG
>JAJGOT010000203.1:740000-940000 GCA_022457155.1 Cladopsammia gracilis | reverse complement strand
AAACACAGTGAAATTGCATAGAATGTCTTAGTTACAAGTGTTTCGTATCTTAATTCAGAATCAAAACAAATTGAACAAACACACGGCTACGTAAGCTTAAGTCTTACATAAACATAGCGGCGAAAAGTCGGAAAGAACTGCAGCGTGGACAGTATGTCTTACAAAAATTCACAGCTAAAGGATACAAGAAACGGTTAAAACATCGTACCTGTAGTTGATTTGGCTTTTTAGTCCCTTCCATCAGCACCAAATTTTCAAACATCGAAGTACGAGCTGAGTCGATCAATGTTGTTTACAAACTTGCTCGTTTTTTAGCTCCTACAGCCGTAATGACGAGATCAGAAACTTTTCTGAGGAAGCATCAAGTCTATATCATATTCCAGAGGTGATTACCAAAGGAATTTTACGAAAATTCACTCCTTGTCGAGCGGTTAAACTTTGAACCAGTTTTCATTCAGCTACGCCAAGAAACACTGCGACCGCGACAACACGAAAATTTCGCGCCCTTTTTGTCCAATCATGTGAACAATATTTTTTCTCTTTTGTTTTCTCTTTTTTTTCTTTCTTTTCCCTTTTTTAACTGATAGTTCACGCACTTTTTCGCCCAAAAAACACGAAATTGCAGGCAGCAGTCATTTTCACTTTCCTTCAAAATGCGAAATTTACCGCCATCGCTGGTTATACGTCATGTAGACATAACATATATCGATAACTTTTTGACCATATTTGGGCAGTGTATCAATGTGTTGAATTATAATTTGTGTTATCCGCTGGATAGTGATTTATCCAGTGGATAGCGCTATCCACCTTTTGAACAACCAGGTCCAGGAGGCTAGTGTAGCTAGTGTAGACTAGAGCAAAAGTCTCTATATTCGTCACATAAAGAGTATTCGGATTCATTAAGCGTTTACGCGGTATTTGGATTCCGAAATAGTTTACGCTGCACTATGAATCTGGCTGTATGCGGTTGTGTCGCAAGGTAATCGTCCATCAAAAGGTGAAAAGAATATTCATATTTCACCGAAAGTGAAAAATTTGACAAACAACAATATGAAACCTGTCCTAGGGAGTACTCCACTTAATTGCAGTATTAATCCTTCGCCGAACGAAATAAAATATGACGATGTCAGGTGTTGAAATGAAGTAGAAATAAATCTGCAGCACCCACGTAAGACACGTAAGATAAACTCTTTTTTTGAGAAAGAGATACGAAGACAAATAACTATTTCATCGAATTTGAGAACGCGAAAGTCGTAGAAAGTATCCGGATTCGTTGAAAAATCCGTATACATAATAAAACGTTCCGGATTCAAACACTACATTGTATTCAGATTGTATTCAGATTGGACTCCGGATTCAACTGAAGTATCCGCGTTTGTGGCCCAGTCAGGTTATTTTTCATCCCGGATTCATCATTCTGCGTGTACACGGGAAAACGAATCCGGTGTCAAAAGCAACCAGAATGATGAATAAGGACATTTTTCTCTACTGTCAACTTAGTCTGAGTGTAATAAACTTTCAGAGCATTTATTCCATGAGACCAAAAGCATCTGGCATAGAATTGTATTATGTTTCGAATTTTGTATTCTAAAAAAGAAATGAAAGTTGAAACTTGCACAATATACAATTTACAACAATGGACAATACTGAGCTATCAGGCTTTTAAATAGTCTAGAAATTACTATAATCACCAAAAAGCTAATTCAGAGATCTAAAAAACACATGTGCGCGTCGGGATAAAAACAAGCATTAATCAAAAAATACAATAGAGTTCAAATTCAACTATTTTAAATAACAAAAGAAGAGAATAATCTCGGGATAAGAACACATGCCCACTGAACCTATTCTTCAAACTCCAAACTTGCTTATTACAATTGATAAATATCGGCGGCATATGTCCCATAACGCAGATAAGTGTTTTAGTGGGCACCTTCCCTGACAGTCCATCACGTTCCTCAGCTGTTTCAAATAACTCGAATCGCGCGATCCACTGGTTCCAGTGGTCTGTTATCGGGTTAACGGTTAGTATACAGTATACCTATGGGGGTATCTCCACTGTAACAGCTCAATCGTCTCAAGATTACTCTTAAGATATCTTAAACCCTATATCTGGCTATCTCATTATACAGATCATCTTCTAATAGAATGATTTGTCGAATATTGTACGACGTCTAAATGCGAGTATCTGAATCTGCTTTTGAAAGCTTTTACTCGTGGCGCAACACACGAGTTGTAAATCCGGCTCTGAGTTTTCTTATTTTTTTCGTGTGACATTAGCGCATGCAAATTTATGCACGCATATTTTAGTTTATGTCGACGACTATGTGTCTTTCAGACATGAAATACATACCGCAAAATCTCTCAGCTCTGTGTGTTGACTTGAGAAGCAAAATAAAGAACTACAGAGTACAATTGCACGTTTTCAAGACAATGCAAGGCGTTCATGAATGGATAGGATCGGACCGTTTGATATTGTGTTCGCTGCTTAATTATTCCTGTGGGATTTTTGTTCCGGCAAGTTTTGTGTTTTATATAACTTGTAATTTTCTTAGCGATCGAGCTTTGAAGTGTCGGCTACTGAATATAGTGAATGTAGTGAAATCTTACTTATAAACCCGTGTATACGCGCAAGCATAATGAACGGGTTATCGGTAACGGTGGCTAAATAAAAGTACATCACTTTCATAATGTTCAGTTCGAAGAAAAAAGAAAAGAAAAAAAACGCCCTGTGCGAGACTTGAACTCGGGCCTCCGACTGCCGATCGCGGCTCTAATCCACAAGAATATCGCGGAACACATACTAAAATAAGACTAAATTTTGTTATTGTAAGATACCGTATTTTCTCTATTAAACGCCCCCGGCGTTTATTTCAAACTTGGCCTAGTGGACCCGGCGTTTCTTTGTATCAGCAGTTTTTTCTCGCCCGCCATTTTTTAAGAAAGGGTTATTATTCGTTTTTCTTGGCAGCCTTGTACCTTGCCCTTAAATCTTAAGTTTATTATACCACAAACAAACGTTTGAAGAGCTTACTTACAACTTCCTCTATTATACTCGGCGTTTATTCGGGGCCCGGCGTTTAATCGAGAAAATACGGTACGTATCAAAACGCGTGCCTCGGTTGAAAAAATCCTTTTAAATCGATTTTAATGTGCATTAAAGACTCCAAATGTGAAAAATCTTTAAGCTTATTGATGTTTATATTCGTTTACAGCAAATTAGTTATTGTTATCGCTGGATTCACGCGGGGATTCACGTTGTTCTTAGTTTCGAAACGCATTCGTAACAACACTAAGTTTACAGCTGAGTGGTGGAACGAGTGAGCGGTAACGCAATATTGCGGGTTTGTTTTAGAAATTAAATGTAACGACTTTTATGGAACGCAAACAAACAAAAAAAACCAGTAATTTTCAGTTCGAAAATTTTGTTATTTCAACGTAGATATGCGAAAAAGTTTACATCCGAGTGATGAAACGAGCGAGCGAGTGAGTGAGTGAATTGGCCGTCGTTACCGATAACCCGTTCATTACGCTTGCGCGTATTCACGGGTTAAGAAATTGTGTTTATGCTAACTGGTGCTCCTCCTTTAAGATCCCACTAAAGAGTAGTAATTGTTAAATATTCAAGTATTTAATAAGCGAGTTCTTTACAAGATCATCGCCTCAGGTCACCTGAACCTACATTATAAATACAATATGCTCAGATATTTTGCATGTTCTCTTTCCCTTATAAGGTGAAATGACGTCACTGTCGAATAATAAAAGTGTTTATTGCACGAGTGTGGTTAATAAGCAAGCGAGTGGATTAAAGGGCAACGTTGGATAACATTGACTGATACTAGATTATACAACTTATTGGACTTATACAACGGATTAACTGGTTACCTTGCAGTTAACGTTTGGGTTAGCAGTTCATATAGTTAAATTTAGGCCTAAACAACTCGAAAAGCTACATGTGTAGGTGGTACTCTGGTAGTGTAGGCTCTGTAAACCTAAGTCTAGCTGAGGTCACAGCTTCAATCCTGAGTGGGGATTTTAGACTTTTTTTTTTAAAAAAAGTGTCGACATTACGCTTTATATTCATAAGTTGTCCGACGTACTTCACCTTATGTTATCTAACGCGACCGAGGGTTAAGGTGGCTGAAAACAGTTTGCACGCGCTCTTCAATTTCAGCTGCTTACGTGAGTCAGCACGTGCAGAGTTTTGAGAAAAACAAACGTGGCGCCTATTCAGCGATCATTTACAGTGTATTTTGCTCAGCGTGGATCACGAAAGTGTTGTTTTTTGTCTTAAAATCAAACAATTTGTTGTTCGTAAAAATGTTTTTTGAATCAATAGATAATTTATAGAACCATTGAAGAAGTACACTGCCTTTTTGGTCGTCTTTGACTTTGGATCGAGAACCCAGTCAAATGCAACGCATGCGCAGTTGACCAAAAAAATTGTGACTTGATATTTTAGCGACTTTCCTCGGAAATGTGCTGATTTCTACGGAACCACTCGTTAGAATTTCACGAAATTTGGCACAATAATAGTTCCGAATATGCCGAACTCACCTGCCATCAGAAATTTGAAATCTAACAGAGGAGATTTTTACAAAACGCAAACATATTAAACCACAAATTACGGAAGATCCTTCTGTTAAAATTACATGAGACCATCGTTAACATGCGAATATTTTTACGAGTTTACTGGAGACAAATGATGGACAAAATCTAACGACTAGATTTTCGGAAAATAAACGAAACCAAAATAGTGCAGGCTGATTTACAATCCATCGTGTTGCCATGGCAACACCCTAAAAGCTCGACAAAAATATGTGATAGATAAAATATGAGCGGAGATCTGTATGGGTATTTACAATGGCGAGCCGAAGGCGAGCCATTGTAAATCCCATACAGATCGGACGCGAATATTTTATCTGACTTATGAAATGAAACAATGAGTAGAGATCTGTATGAAAAGTTAATGCATACTAATTAGCTCAGCAGAGATCTGTATCAAAAGTTAATGCATACTAATTAGCTCAGCAGAGATCTGTATGAAAAGTTAATGCTACTGTTTAATAATTCATCAACTCAGTTGATCTGTATTGGGGTTTACAAACCTTCATTAAACATTCATTTCTTTTGTATTTTCCTTATGAATTATTAACGAATTTTATAACAAAATATATAGCTTGTTGCTTAATCGTATGCCTCACCAATGTTGGGTGCTCAGACATTAGTAGTTTTAAAATGACAATGAATGACTCATAGGTACAGTGAAACTGTGTTCAGCCACCTTAAAGGGCTAATCTCACACAGGGCACCACACCACATGGTGGTTCTTTTTGCGCGGGCCAGGTTTTTTTCCTCTTCGCTGCGGTTCGGTAGAGTCGCTCACTTTTCGCTTGCGTGTATGTCGTTGTCTTTCAAAGTGCGCTTGTTATGGATCGAATGTAATCGGGTTTTAGGGAAAAAATAAATTACAGCTAAAGTGAAAATAAACATACATTTGAGAGAATTGTTTTTGCAAGTAAATAATTGACCACATTTCCCTAAAGCAACATATAAGTCATTACAATGACAGGAAATTAACAATTTGAAAATAACCACCTGCGATGTGGTGATTACAGCTATTCTATACTTTTAAAGTACATAAGCCCACTTACTTCAGGACGAGCTTGGAGGTAGATCACCTTACTTCCTAGGTATTATTAACAATACCAAAGGCGTGCAGTTCAACAAGAGCTGATTTAAATGGGGCTCTGGAACCTACATCAATAGGAGTACAGAAAAAAATAAAACAGAAATACTGATTACAAAGTTCATGCTACATCTACATACGTTGCAAGTTAGAAAAAAATAATAATAAAAAACACTCTCTCGAGTTATTTTGCCATTTACTATAGAGTATCTAAAATGTAAGCAAATCAGACATGGAAATTACAGCACTGTAGTCTTATTTAAGTGCTATATAGTCAAGTTAAATACAAACGTTTTTGCACTGAAATTTTGTACAGTTACACTGAGATCCTGCGTTAAATTTGATCATGCAGGAGCAGGAATCCTACAAAACCAAATTTCCTTCCATCATTTTCTAAAGTTTATTCCTGCGACGGCTACACAGAATAAAATGGCAATTTAGAGTAAGATTTTTTTGCGGTTGCAACGATAAGAGCTTTGACTTTAATGTCTTTAATGAGAGTTCGTTTGCATTCACTGGTCTGTTTCTGACAATTTTCTTTGACTTACGACTTATGTTATTTTTTCCCTTGTTAAGAGGAAGGCTCACAGAAATATCAAATTAAAAATAATTTAGGGGTAGAATGGCTTACGTAGAATGGTAACAAAAATATCAAATCAAGTTTAATTAAAAGAAAATAAAACAGTGAAAAATGCATGAAAGCTGCAGGTTCAAGGAGTGCAATAGGCTATTTCCGAGTTACGTTATGCCTCGTTGTCAAAGCGAGGCTAGGTGCACAACCTTTCATATGAAAATGTTTTTTATTCAAATGCAAATAAAACTCATCTTCATATGAAAGGTTGTGCAACTAGCCTCGCTTTGACAACGAGGCATAACGTAACTCGGAAATGGCCTATTGCTTAACTCCCATAGTGCCAAAAATCGAAATTCAAGAAAAAGCCCAAATTTTATTTTGTAAAATATTGAAAAACAAATGGTACCATGCAAAAGAACGGCGGAAGAGGTCTCGATTGAATGGTCACACCATAGGATTTCGTCCACAGGCTCAAAAGCTAGAACTATACTACATGTCTGCGTTATTGACTCTGGGAGTGAAAGGGTTAACTTGACTAATTGCGAGCAGGAGAGAGTTGCATTTGAACGGTATACTTTAGTCGAGGGCGTTAAAAGCTCTACTCTTCAATTCTTGGTTTTCATTTACGTCATATCAAAATTCAGAAGCATTAAAAAATAGATTTTGAATCCAAAATGTTTATGGAATTGTAGCGAGTTTAAAACTACACATCTTGGCCAAATTGTGAAGCGCAAAAGTATTTCGTTCAAGAGTTAAAGGCGAACGAGTATTAGTCATTTTTAGTAAGAAATGTATCTAGCGGCCATCTTTGCGCCCCACTCAGGGGCACAAAGATGGTAACCACACTCCATCGTAAGGGTGAGTGCGCTGCGCGCGCGCGCGCGCGCTGTGTGTGTGTGTGTGTGTGTGTGTGTGTGTGGTGGGAGGGGACAAAATACACTTGCTGACGCTACCCGGACGATGTCAGAACATTGAAAAAACTGTCAGCAACCCCAGATGTTTTGTATTTATTTATTTTTTCGATCACTTCATGGGCTTTCGTTAATCTTCGTTATTTTTCGACACTCCTTCACGCAGTCTGAGATATGGACGTTATTGTCCATACTTCTAGTGGGTGTTGGGAATTTATGAAATTTCAATTCTGTTCTATAGTGTCACTCAACCAACCATGATCCATTTAGTTTAGTCAGTTAGCCATGCAATTTGAACAAGTTCTATGCGTTATGGTTATACCTCATTCGGATCGGTGGTAAGCCATTCATTTCAAAAGCGTACCACTCAACTGACGATGATGCAGTCACTTTCATTGGCCATTCAAATTAAACACGATCCATTCTTTACGGTAATGCATAATTCAGTTCGGTTTTGTTAATTTTAACATCATTCACCCGCCATATGTAACAGCTGATGTGATTAGTCTCTTGTGCGTGAGCTCTAGCCTCAACAGGCTCTTTTGGGGTGTGCAAGCGCGACGTGCGAGGCACGCGAGGGAAGGGAAGGAAATTGAAACCAATTTTTTTACAAACGTTTCATTTTCTTTTAACAGGCTCTTCAAAATTTCGGTCCCGAAATATATTATACAGTTATTTTTCATGATATTAAAATAACTTGTTTTCCCATTCTAAAAAGTTTGGAATACTCAAACCAAAACTATACGATTATTTATTTATTTAAGTTTTAAAGCCGCGGTTTTTATTGGTAGTTCCACTTTTAGACTACTAGCCTATCATATTAGTCTGTTAGAGCAAGATGTCCTAATAGTGGCGGAGTTGTAAGGAAAATAGCGAAGTGTCCATAATAGTAAGTTGTAGTTACTTGTGCAGCTGGTTAATGCCTAAGATGGATTGGTTGATTGATTGGCCAATTTACTCATACGATATAAGAATATGCTAATCCTGTATCAAAACAGCAGCTTGGAGCGGCTGGTCAATTTTCTAGAAAATTCGCAACAGTCAGGAACCGCGGAATCTACTTTACACTTCATGCCGGTCAAGAAAGAACAATTGCGTTTGTCTATTTTGTTTGTCTATGATTGGTATATAATTTGAGTAACACGATACAAAAATAATTCAAAATCTAAATCTATGCCCAAGACAAGAGGTGCAAATCAACGAGATTTTTGAAAACAATAATTCAACTGTAATATGGCAGATGACGCAAGACATGTACACATCATGGAAATGAGGCTACATTACGTACATCTTATTCGATGGTTTAACAAAATAATATGGAAGATATTTTACAACTTGTTTAGCGTCGCATGGACGAGAAAGAAAGTGAGCAATGAGTAAAATGTCCGCAAGAATTATCTGTAAACCATCGAAGAAGGGATTTATTATTCGACTAAAATTCCTTTTATAACTTCTGTGTCTTCCGGCTTACTATGATGCAATAGCGCAATGTACTGCGTAATACGTTCGTATATTTTGCGTGTTCTCTGTTCCTTATACGGTAAATGACGTCAGAGCCAAATAATGAACAAAAAAAGCACATGCTGATAAATAAGCGTGCTTATTGCACGGCAAGCAGTAGGGGAGATGGCTATGGTTATCACCTAATTTCTCAGGTATTGTAACTTTTCTTGTTTGTTCCACCTCTATCGATCAAGCATCCGCTCTACAAATACCGAATCTCTAAAATGGAAACTTTCTCAAACTTGAAAGAAGCTTAATTATGGACCATTTTGGATTAAAATCCTCCATTTTGAAAATGGGGCAACAGGTCACAAAATACCGTTTTTGTATGTGAAATACAGTGATGGTATGGGAGATACTGTGTTAGTTTGGAAAAAAACAGAATTCGATGTCATTTTCCGCCAAATTTAATATCTGAAAAATCGTTGAATGGTAAACTTGAGATACTAGGTAAAATAGTTTTGTTGTAAAATTTGAGAGATGTGCCTGGCCTCAAAGCTTGCAATCTATCGCGTTTTATTATTTCAAACAGTTATCTGTTAAACCTGGCAAAGTCCACGGGTAATTTTTATAGACAAATGTATGAAAAAGTTTAAACACGATTTCACCCTTTGTAACCCAGGTTCATCACTCAAATTTTAACACAAAAATCTTTAAGCTAGTATCTTTAGTTTACTGTTCATAAATTTCTCTGATGTCTAATCTGACAAAAATTATTTGACGTCGAATTCCATTTCTTTTTCCATACAAACGCTGCATTTCGTGATCTGTTCGTCTCATTTTCAAAACGGCGGTCAAGAGTCACATCTACATGTAATACAGATGTTTTAGGGCTGCTTTCTATTTATTAGTTTAAAGTTAGAATTTCCTTAATGAATTTACTCGTCATAACCAAACTGCTTTCTGACACCGAAGCCACATGGAAATAGAGCTCTTCCACAGTTTCAGGTCTGTTTTTAACAGTTTTATTCGACGAAAGCTCTATTTTTCTTTATGTTCAGTCCGTGGTTAAAAGGAAGACTAATTATTATAAGCCATGGAAACATCTTCATGCGACAGTTTTTTTGGCATATGATGTTTTCATGGCAGCAGTTTCGACAGACTCGTCTACAGTCAAATTTTACTACTTCGTGTTTAATCCTTCGTTGAATGAAAATTGTTACGATGAATATTTATTCATTTGTCTCAAGATGGCTTCACTTTGAGGTGTTGATCGCGATGTTTCGGCTGCTATTACTGCTAGTCTTCATCAGGCGATGAGGTCGATTGTTTAAGTGTCGCGTGACTCCAACAGACATTCATCTATCTTACAAACCACGATGAACAATAACCACATCTTTAATATCAATGACAATTTTTTCTTTTTTAATTTTGTTCTGCATCTTAAGATAATTTTAAGTGACAGTATTTTTTCATCTGAGGCTGACTTAGCATAACGTTAAGTCCGGGTGGTTGGCAATGTTGGTTTGGAAGAGAAAATTATGTGTTTAAAAAAAAGAACAATCGCTTCGAGTAACCCCTATCGTTTATGATTTGACTTTCTAAGACAAAATGATGCTCAACAAAATTTTCGAAGCTCGGCGTGTTCAAAGATTCAAACAATAAACACGGAAAATAGTTGTTTAGCCACTGTATTGTTTAGTCTTCTACACAGTTATATGGGTTTTTATTGTCATTCACTCCGACTGCGATAAATATTATTTCTCCTGTTTCTATGAATGGGTTTTGTATTTTAACTTGTCAACTGGCTCGATCGCGATACTCTTTCACTATTTTTGTCTTTCATTTCTTTCGAAACATATCTGAGATAGAGGTGCTATCACCATCCAACATATTGCAATATTGAATATCGTTTTACACTTCTTTTAGTTATCAGTTCAGGTGTGAGCAGCCGTTAGTGGGGAGGAGTGTTGCGTGACGACCCAACTGACGGCTGCGTAGGGGGCTACTATACTGTATTGTTATGAGGTTTAGTATTGTTAACATTTTGTCAAAGTATCATGCACGCTTTTCTAAAATGAAGAACTACATGTCTTATGAATGTCGAGACTAGACCCAACGTGGTAGCTGTGTTGGTCTGAGAACCAGAATACATCTTGTGGCGTCATCATGAATCATTTATTCCTTTGAACTAAAATACTTGAAACCAATATACAGTTTTCCATAGACAATTTTCATATAAAGAAAATGTGGAAGAGCACATGGGATTAAATTGAGAAATGGCTAAGAATTCGCCATATTGGACTGATGACGTCACGGACTTACGGCAGAAATTTTAAAACCGCTTAGCTTGCTGACGTTTACTGAGCCAAATTAATTACCCGGTTATTCGCAATATAAAATAGAAATAGGAATGTTATTTATCGTTATGCTAATCCATTTTTTATGATCGATTGTAGTGCTTTTTCATGTCTACGATAAACTTGAGAGTCACGACGTTCCTTTCTTTTGTACATACACAAATATTTGTTTGTTTTTTAGGTCAAGAAATAGACACTGGCATTTCTCAGTCATGTCGATTGACGTTGCCATAACCGTAGCAATATCCATACTCATCATCACAAGCATCGTTGGAAATGCTCTGGTTTGTGCCTTGATAAAGAGAAATCCTAAAATGAGGTACACATAAATATCAAGAGCAACGGATTGAGCGAGTATTTCTAAGTATATCTTACACTCCATTTTTAATTAATTTATTTACTTTATTAAGACACATACCACTACACTACATACAAGCAATAAATAATGCCATTAAAAATTACAAATTACATACAATGTTTATAGAAAAAAAAGAAATAAAAAAGGAAAAAATACAGAAGAAAGTACAGTTTTATTTAGTTTTAATATTGTTTTTTTTTTCTATCAGTTACTATGTATTTCAATGTGCAAGGGCAGTTTCACCTTTTTCAATTTTCCATAGCGGAGCTCTCGCGGGCCGAAGGCCCTCTGAGGAGCACCATGATCATAGAATCCATGCCCGTCATTTTTCATGGTCATGGCTAGCGGAAAGTTTCTCGGGCGCGCGTCCGTAACATGTGTGTCCGTGCGCGCGTCGGAGCGTCGCGCAATGCTGGCTCGCTGGCGCGTATTACGTTGCAAAACATGCGCATATGACGCCACACAATATGCGGGATCTTAGAAATTTTGAAACCAAAGAGAGGCTTTGTTTTTCGCGCGGCTACACGGCCGAATGTCATGTCGGCTGGGAAAACACTTTTGATGTTTTGCTGTGTTTAACTACCGGAGAAAACCGTTTCTTATTCCCCTACATTTTTTCGCGGTTTACGTTTTTATCAATGCGGGAGCAATGCGGGGAGATGTTTCTCACTTCGGTCGGATTTCAGAACTGAAGAAGAGAAGATGTAAAGAATTCCAGCAGTCGAGGGACTTAAAGGTAAATTTTCGATGGGAATTATTAATGATATCAATCTGTAATTGACTTTTTCTTTGTTTTCGCGTTAGTTTTGGAGAATTGTTTATAAAACGTGCTCAAATTCAGTCGTTTTGATTTCTTTCAACGAAGACAGCTGGGGCATCGATGCGCTATAAATGGTTCGCGTTTTGCTTTTAAACATAAACTTATGGATATTTGAATAAAATGTTTCGAAAGAAGATTGTGTTGTCCATTTTTATGTGTTTGTTCATTCATTACATATGTTGAAAAGCGATTTTATGTAAACAAAACAAGACTTGGATTTTATAGTTCTAACTTCAATCGTGTCGCGTTTTAATATGCAAATATGTTTGTGTATTTTTTGCAATTTTGATTTCCGATCAGTTTCTCGGGCAATTTTTGATGCGCAACCCGTGTATTTTATTCGGAAATTTTGTTTTTGTTTTTTTTTTTTTTGTGAACTTTTGTACGGTCTAAATGTACTGTGCAGACGGTCGCGTAATACTGTTTTTGAGAACTGCTAAAATTGAAAAATAGCCCGATCGTCAATCTTAATTCTTGTGCTTCGGACCTTACACCTTCGTTAAGTTTATCATCGGCTTTCTGTTCAGAGTGCTACGCTGTTAGGCTCAGCCTATCTATATATATTATCTTACACTCGACAGTTACAAGTTAAATCCCGTTACATCGTTACATCGTTACATTGAAGACCCAGTATTGTCCATTATGCAATGCGGGCTGCGAGCATCGGCGGCCATTTTCTTGATGTTGAAAATTCCGGTAGGTCTTATTGCTCTTTGTATCCGTTTGCATCGGCCATGTCGGTCGTTAAACGTTTATTCGAGTACCTTATTTATCGGGCAACACTTAAGAACGTAATTTACTATAAAACATTGAACAGGACGGAAGCACAAGACGATATAATTCCTTTCCACGCGATAGAATTTTTGCCGCGAGAAAAGCAAAACCCCGGAAAACAATAGAAGCCTCGCTCCCGTGGAAACCAAAACAATAACAGAGGCGTGTGAAGCATAATGGACAATACTGGGTCTTTAATTTTGGGCTGTCTTTGAAGTTTGTTATTTTTGTTTCTTTTTGTTCCAAATTGCTTATGATTAAGACAAATTACTTACAATTAAGACTAAAGTCAAGTCTTGAGTCATCAAAGAGATAATAGACCACGATTAATTTAGTATTACAGACCCCATGAAAAAACATTTGCCCAACCTTTCTAAAGTGCAGTTTATCTACATCCTGGCTGTTGTTTGATACACTAAGTTTTAGCAAATTTACTGAGCCATCCTTTTTATATTGCAATATGTTTTTGGTCTTGTAAGAATGACACTAGAAATAAATGACATGTCTCTAACCTCATTCCCTAGATTTTCTGCTCGTTCAATTAAAATGCGGCGAGGAGAAACCCCGGGACAAAGTTGACGAAACAGTCACAGGATCGTGGATATTTCTGTCACGTGACATATGATGAACTGTCGTTTCTGGAGTGATTGCCAGTCATATTTGCTTTAGTCCGGAACCGTTGTTCAAGCAGAACGAAAAGACATTTGATATGACAGAATAATTCACTATTCTTGGATTATTTTGGCAGCTTTATCCAGGGGGTGCTTTACGATAAAATATTGGGGACGAGGTTGGACAGTCTTTTCAAGATCTGGAAACTTCCGAAGAACTATCGTTGATAAAAAAAAAAACACTTTGAACGAGATCCAATAATCCGTTTTAGCGAGGTGTACTTCTTAGAGAAAAATAAACTAAGCAAAAACACTGACGCGTCCGTCATAATTTTTTCATTCGAAATTGATCGCTTAATCCCACAGGAAACCGTTAGATTATTTACTTGTGAACCTGGCAGCAGCGGAAATCATATACTCGACTTTTTACACACCGAAGATCATTTCGAAACACAATGTTAACCACCCAGAAGGGATAACTGGAAGCCTTTTGTGTACACTGCTGACAGACGGAAATATCTCACGGATTGGAGCAGCTTCTTCGATCTTCTGTATGATTATTATCGCCATTGAACGCTATTATGCCGTGATTCATCCCGATGGAGTCAAAGAAAATTTTATCAGCCGCAACCTGACGGTGTGTTTCTTACCTCACACAATGAATGCGAACTCTGAAGTTCAAAGTCCAACTAAGGTTTTTTACGTTTTACGCTGCCGTCAATCATAATAATGGCGACAAACATTGGACCCCTGAAAACAAAATGGATCTAAGTCCACCAATCACAACCACCAACATGAACTTTTGGCCATTCAGATCTGCGTAAAACATCGTTATGTTGTTTCTTGAGACGTCCACTAGTGTAACTACGAAACTGTTGGTTGAGTCAGCTGAACTTCACAATTCGCGTGTTATTGTGTAAGGCACAGTAAAACTAGTAATTCGTAACTTGGCATTCCAAGATTGAAATCAGTGCAATAGCTTTCCTTGCTCTTCCTTGGATGACTTCCCTCCCAAGGGTAAACATACGTGATTTAATTACAGGGAATTACAGGGAATAAAAAACCCATTGCGTTTACGTGGATTTCCATCCTTGAGCTCAAGACAAGAACTAAATTATCATGGGGATGGGGTTGGGGAGGGGGGGGGGGGGGTGGGGAGAAATGACGTGGATGATCGTCGTACCTTAAAGGGGTCAAAATTTGCAGAGTGGTTAGGGTGCTGAAATCTAAAATGACCACGGTTAGAATTATCGCGGTACCTTTTAGGGTATTGAGCGCAAAAAATGACAGAACATGTCTTGTGTTGTTTAAAATAAGACAGAACATGTCTTGTGTTGTTTAAAATATGACAACATGTCACGTGTTGTTTAAAATATGACAGAACATGCCCCTGTTGTTTAAAAGTGATACCCTTTGGGTAAAAATATATTTGAGCCACGTCATCACCTATCAAATGAGATTCTGGTACCTTTTCAGGTATTTTTCTAAAATTTCCGACGGGTAAATCATCCCAGCTTGAACTCATTTCGTACAAGTATTATGTAAACAGTGAGACCAGGTACGGGGAGGAATATGCTAACGTAAAGAATGTAGGAGGATATTGAAAACAGCTGGAGAGAAATCGTGACCACTAAAACGTTGGCGAGTGCGACACGTTTAAGTGGGATGGGTAGAGTGTCCTTGCTCTAGATTAACCATCACCATCCCAACAGCAACAACAACAACAACAACAACAACAACAAGAAAAACAGTTTGTTTACCTGTTAGTAAACGTTTTAGCACGTTGAAAGATACTTTTTGCGACATGTGCACTCGCCAACTTGTATTGGTCAACACGAGTTTGTGAACTAAAATTCGATGTGTCAAAACGCCTTTAATTGCATATGTAAACATAAGGACACAATCCACAAATGAGAAAGAGACTAGATTGATGCGCTTTGGTATATCCCAAGGTAAATCAGTCCAACACTATTCAATAGTACTTTTTACGCACCCAAATGTCTACAATCGCTTTTTAAATGGTTTTTACAAAGTTTTTGATACACCTAAGCCCCAATTGCAGAAACATTGTCATAGGAAATACCAAATACCAAATAGGAATTCATTACCTTAATGATATTCGCAGAGATATTCTTTCGCACACATGACCTTTCAACAGATATTTC
The DNA here is from genome assembly GCA_022457155.1 of Cladopsammia gracilis. NCBI lineage: Eukaryota > Metazoa > Cnidaria > Anthozoa > Scleractinia > Dendrophylliidae > Cladopsammia > Cladopsammia gracilis. Next base: position 924,298 of record JAJGOT010000203.1, on the reverse strand, counting down.
TTCAAAAAACATTCTATTAAATAATTGAACCAATTTTTATCTCAGGAATGAATAGTTTTTTTTCAATTTCTTAACAATTTGTTTGCTTTTACCCTTTGCGCGTATCATTAAGTTAATTAATTCCTATTTGATATTTTGTATTTTCTATGACAAAGTTTCTGCAATAAGGTGTAGCTTCACTGAGCAAATATGACCGTTTCCAAAATTGGTTAGTATTAAGACCAATTTAACATGGTTTGTTATTAATTGAAGTTGAAGCTTAGAGACCACCTTTATTTAAAATCGTTAAATGAGTGCGACTCAACCTCACGATGTTTTCACATTTGGTTCCAGGTCATCATTATGGCATTTTGGATCTTCGCGCTTATTATTAGTACCCCAGACTTTCTGAAGGAGGAGTTTGACAACGTTGAGAAATCTTGCACTGATGCGTGGTTGGATAATGAAAAGTTGATACCCAAGGTGTATTCGTTTATATGGTCTGCCTTTGTCTTTATTTCCTTTACGTTGATGGTCGGGTTATACTCCAGAGTTGTGTATGCGTTGTGGTTCAAGCATATTGACGACTGTCGACTCAGATATCGACTAAAGGTGTGTGTTAACATTGAGATCCCCGTTTTGTGGTAGCCGTTCAAGCGGTCCTCAAAAAAGGTGTACCGGTAGTTAGTATAAGACGTTTTCCTTATACCTAACTCTTCCACCGAATTATACAAGATATGTATAAGTAATCACTCACTAACTTACTTTAATCTTGCTTGCTTTATGAAAACCTAACATGCTTGGTAACTTGCTAATTTGCTCGTTTGCGTTATCGCATTTTTGTTTGCTGGGTTGCTTGTTTACCTTGTTTGAGAAAAGACAGAATATCATTGTTGATCTAATGGGATTTTTTATAGCCTGCTTCCTAGTACATGGTCCAATACAGCATTCTTATGTTCTTATGACATCTCTCTGTCTGTACGCAGTATGATTTGAAGGTACGAAAGCAAGTCACGTTGATGGTTCTCACCGTTAGTGCCATTTTTGGAATCTGCTGGGGCACAGACAAAGTACTTCATGTCATCAAAGAAGCAACCTCATACAAGTTCGATCCTGTTGTGTTTTCCATTACTGAGACCATGATCATGTTCAATGCCGCTGTTAATCCGTTCGCATATGTCCTTATAAATCAACGATTTAGGTGGAAGATGGTGAAAACTATATGCTGCCGTCCAGTGAGTGTTTATGTTCCTAGGCCACGACGTAGTGAGTTGGCCAACAGATCCAACAAGTGGCCGACCAATGCATCAGGACCAAGTTCAACGCATGGTGATTCGTCGAATTTCCACACTGATCCTGTTAATCGCTCCATCGCGGTTTAATTAAATCACCAATAAAACGACTTACAATTCAACTGAGTGCAAATCAATTTCCGAACATTAACCCTATTCAGCCTGAGGGGAGGGGGGTGGGGGGTGGGGGGCACAAAGTGCCCGCGCTAACTTTCAACATTCATAACTTCTTTAATATGTATTCAAACGCCATCAAACTTTGTGACTTTTCCTAAAATTTATCTGGAAACAATTTCATTTGACAATTTATTGATACGTGACTTGATGTTTCCATGGCAACAAGATTTTGATAGCCATGTTTTTTTAAATTTGCATATTATTACCTTTGAATGAAGAAAAACAATGTTTATTGGTATAGGACAGTTAATCTTTGGAACTCATTGGACTCTACTCTTAAGTTGAAATCGACACTAAAGGACTTCAAACGTTGCCTGAAGAGGAGCCTAATCTCAATTTTCTTAGAGACTTAATTGCCTTTTTTTTTATTTTATTAATTTAATTTATATATTAATGATTAATTAATTATTAATTAGTTACCTATATACTTGTTAATTAGCTACTTAATTTCTCTTTATTCTGAAAAGCCCTTTTGGGACGAATAAAGAATATATGTAAGTCTGTATGTATAACTTTTATATTTTTACGTCATTTAGCGTTTATTTGTTGGTTTTGATTAATTTTGAGTCAATTTGGACGGTTTTTAAGAGGTTTTAAAAAATTTCAGAAATCCAAAATGGCGGATTCAAGATGGCGGCGGTATAACTAATAACTACGTCATATGACGAAATCGTTCCATTGTGCGGACCGCAAAGGAGACAGTTTTGGACGTACTATGTACCCTCTAGGTTTCATTGTCATAGCCTTAATGTTCTTGAAGTTACCAGGCTCATGAACTCAAAACAAGCCCACGGCTGGCTGAATAGGGTTAAGGAACACTTTCTTGGCAAGTTAAAAAAATAAATAAAGAAACTTAAACATGTGCCACATTAATTCTGAAAACCTATACAGTAAGTTGTATCATAAATAACTAATAAAGATTATTGTTGTTGTTGTTGTTGTTATTGTTGTTATTTCAATTCTGTCTAGATGTTGTTATATAATTAATAAAATCCTTAAAAGTACATTAAAGTGGAAATAAAACAATTAGGACGATTTCAATATAATACTTTCCAAATTTTTGCTATAATACAACACTCCAGATATTTCGGTTTTTAGTAGACCCAAAATCCTGCCCGATGTAAGCCAATTTTTGTTGGCATTCTGTATATTGGTGGAAGCGCGGTGGAGAGTATCAATGCACCTTGTGCTACTGTTGAGGGTAGCCCTGTAACGTACTAGCATCCCATCCGGGGGGGGGGGGGGGAGTAGCAATGCACCTTGTGCTACTGTTGAGGGTAACCCTGTAACGTACTAGCATCCCATCCAAAGGAGAGTAGCAATGCACCTTGTACTACTGTTGAGGGTAGCCCTGTAACGTACTAGCATCCCACCCGGGGGGGTGGTGGGAGTAGCAATGCACCTTATGCTACTGTTGAGGGTAACCCTGTAACGTACTAGCATACCATCCAGGGGGGAGTAGCAATGCACCTTGTGCTACTGTTGAGGGTAACCCTGTAACGTACTAGCTTCACATCCAAAGGAGAGTTGCAATGCACCTAGTTGCTTCATAATACAGAAACCGGGTTAAGCTCTGGCCGAGTGAACCTCCTGTGCATGGGTAGCAAAGACTTGACATATTTTACATATTCTGTATATCGACGTACATTCGAAAATAAAGCCAATGGGATGCACCTGAAGATATGTCTAGAGAATAAAAGAACATTTAATACCAATATCTCAAACGAGAGCAGCACGTGGGATGAAATGAGAACTGCGATGTTTAACCATTTTTTACCTCTATTTCGCCAAAATGACTCCAAATGTTCCAAATCTTTGCGACATGCACAGAAAATATAATTTGGAGTTTATTTCGTAAACTCTGTTGCACGATCACGATTCCAACTTTTTATAGGCGGGAGAGGGGGGAAGGAGAAGGGGGGAAGGAGAAGGGGGTAGGGAGAATGGGGAAGGGGGAAGGGAGCGCTCTCTCGTTCTTTTCGTTCTCAAGCCCGTTGTCTAATGCTTTTGTTACGTGGGCATTTATAGGCACGTTTCAGCTGATGAAATGTTTATCAACACATCATTTCAATTCTAAACACTTCAGAGAATCTTGAAACAAAGTAACCTTTGTCTTATCCCTCCAATCAAGAACACCAGACAATAACCGGAATCCTCCTATGGACCTTTTTACCTGGAAGTGTTTAACTAATGTAGGAATAATACGGAAACCTTTCCGTATAAGAATTTGCGCAAAGTAAAACCGAACATAGACAAAAGCATAAGCATATGCGTATGCATGTGCCAGGTTATGGTTACATCGCGCCCATTTTCACGCGGACATAATATGCACTTATTGACTAAGTGGGAGGGTCGGACGGGAAAATATTTGGCTCAAGGTCATGGCGTACGGACAGAGCGCAGCGAGGTCCGTGCGCCATGACCGAGAGCCAAATATTTTTCCGTCCGGCCCGATCTAACTCATTCAATAAGTATTTTATAATATGACTAGAAAGTACAAGAATAGTCGTGCAGTGCGAGGTCGCTTGAACTCGAGCGGGGCCGGACGGCTTTTTCCGGACCGGCTCAGGTCAACCCGTCCGGCCCGCTCACGTCACCTTGCGATTACGTTTTCTGTAGCATTGCGTCAGCGGGGCCGTACGGTCATATTATAAGCGCTGTTATGCTTCCGCTTATACTTATGTTGCTAGTGAAAACCAGGCCTCGGTTGTTCAAAAGGTGGATAGCGCTATCCACCGTATAAATCACTATCCAGCGGATAACACAATAGATTTGGTTTAATACTTATCCACTGGGTAGTGATTTATCCGGTGGATAGCGCTATCCACCTTTCGAACAAATGGGGCCAGGCTTACAGGAACCGATGCATACGGATGCTTACAACAATACAATACGATACAATACAATACAATGCAATGCAATGCAATGCAATGCAATGCAATGCAATGCAATGCAATACAATACAATACATATTGTATTGTAGGAAACCATGCATACGGATGATAAAGGCTGGTTCTCATATAATTGTCCCGGTCGTCCCGGTCGTCAGAGTCGTTTCAAAAAGTGCACAGACGACCGGGACGATTATATGAGAACACGTCTGAGACGACCCGGGACGACCGCAAACGACCCGGACGACTGGCACGATCGCGGTCGCTTGGATAGAACTGTGTTCTATCCGGACGACTGGGACGATCGTGAAAAATCGGGGACGATCATATGAGAACTACTCTCAGGCGACCGGGACGACTGAGGCGATCGAAGCGACCCAAATCTACCCCAGAATGCAGTATTATTGCCCAAAACATGTTGTCGGACACAGTTTACGACTGCGCTATTGACGTTCGAGACGACCGGGACGATCATATGAGAACCCAAATCGCTTGAGTCGTCCGGATCGTCTGAGTCGTTTGCAAAAATGTTTTGAAACGACTCGGACGACCGGGGCGACCGGGACGATTATATGAGAACCAGCCTTAACAATCGAAACAAAAGCCGAAATGATAGAACGCCTAAAGAAAAACAATGGGCGCGTACATGCATAATTAATGTATGAGGTTATACGGAAATCTTACCACACTTGAGTGTGATAAAATTGTAAGAACCAGTGGCCAGTTGCATAACTTAGCGCCAGACGTAACAGCTAACGTCGGGCGTTCAGCCGAGTCAAAGTTACTATTTTAACGTCAGACGTTAACATTTACATCCGACGTTAAGTTTTATTCAACTGGCCCCTGTTCTCTAGAGAAACATAGAATAGAATAGAATAGAATAGAATAGAATAGAATAGAATAGAATAGAATAGAATAGAATAGAACAGATAAAATAGATAACTTTATTCACATGATCTGTAAGGGGTAAACAAACACGCCCAGGTAAAAGATCTATTTTTCTTTCATTCTGCTGGTAAAGTTTCCACCTTAACTTTGAGAAAAGTATATATTTTACCAAAAAAGTAGCAATCCGTTGATTGACCAAATTCTTCGTTGATTTTGCTTATAAACTGATAATCTACGTTTACACATGTATTCTAAGAACGCTTCTGGCTCAGTGTCAAATGGTTGTAAAAATGCAGATAACGTGTCGATTAAGTTGTTGACATCACAGTTGAAACAAATTGTATATGCTACCCAAGATGCACGGTCATCATTAGCATGTGCTTCTTAAACCCTTTAATCCCCAGGATCAAAATGCAACTTCTCCTTTCTTGTCCCCATTCATTACTTAGAAGAAGTGGGGAGAAATTTTTGAAATGTCAATAGAATTCATTTTGGGTGATCGTGTCCTGATTTATAAGCATTGATATTACGAGGGGAAATTTGGTGATGATCATCATTGGGGGTTAGAAACAATGGGCCTGTTATTTAAACGAAATTTAGACTGTGTGTTTAACAAAACCGTGATCTAAACCAATTTCAATCTGGCCAACCATAATATTTAAACTTTATTTACTGTAAGCCGTGTTCAAAAGGCATATATACAGACTAAATAAACATTGATCTACTTACTTGGGCTTTTTTAAATAACCAGCCCAATCGGTCTAAGTCAAACTTAGACAGCGGTTTAAGACAATTAGACAACTTTCACATCTGTTTATAAGTAGGTCATCTTAACTAGCTTAGATAAATGTTTTTCTAGTCTGTTCTATATACCTTCTTAACTAGCTTAGATAAATGTTTTTCTAGTCTGTTCTATATACCTTCTTAACTAGCTTAGATAAATGTTTCTCTAGTCTGTTCGATATACCTTCTTAACTAGCTTAGATAAATGTTTTTCTAGTCTGTTCTATATACCTTCTTAACTAGCTTACTAGATAAATGTTCTCTAGTCTGTTCTATATACCTTCTTAACTAGCTTAGATAAATGTTCTCTAGTCTGTTCTATATACCTTCTTAACTAGCTTAGATAAATGTTCTCTAGTCTGTTCTATATACCTTCTTAACTAGCTTAGATAAATGTTTCTCTAGTCTGTTCTATATACCTTCTTAACTAGCTTAGATAAATGCTTTCTAGTCTGTTCTATATACCTTCTTAACTAGCTTAGATAAATGTTTTTCTAGCCTGTTCTATATACCTTCTTAACTAGCTTAGATAAATGTTTTTCTAGTCTGTTCTATATACCTTCTTAACTAGCTTAGATAAATGTTTCTCTAGTCTGTTCTATTTACCTTCTTAACTAGCTTAGATAAATGTTTCTCTAGTCTGTTCTATATACCTTCTTAACTAGCTTAGATAAATGTTTTTCTAGTCTGTTCTATATACCTTCTTAACTAGCTTAGATAAATGTTTTCTAGTCTGTTCTATATATCTTCTTAACTAGCTTAGATAAATGCTTTCTAGTCTGTTCTATTTACCTTCTTAACTAGCTTAGATAAATGTTTTTCTAGTCTGTTCTATATACCTTCTTAACTAGCTTAGATAAATGTTCTCTAGTCTGTTCTATTTACCTTCTTAACTAGCTTAGATAAATGTTTTTCTAGTCTGTTCTATTTACCTTCTTAACTAGCTTAGATAAATGTTTTTCTAGTCTGTTCTATATACCTTCTTAACTAGCTTAGATAAATGTTTTTCTACTCTGTTCTATATACCTTCTTAACTAGCTTAGATAAATGTTTTTCTAGTCTGTTCTATATACCTTCTTAACTAGCTTAGATAAATGTTTTTCTAGTCTGTTCTATATACCTTCTTAACTAGCTTAGATAAATGTTTTTCTAGTCTGTTCTATATACCTTCTTAACTAGCTTAGATAAATGCTTTCTAGTCTGTTCTATATACCTTCTTAACTAGCTTAGATAAATGCTTTCTAGTCTGTTCTATATACCTTCTTGACTAGCTTAGATAAATGTTTTTCTAGTCTGTTCTATATACCTTCTTAACTAGCTTAGATAAATGCTTTCTAGCCTGTTCTATATACCTTCTTAACTAGCTTAGATAAATGTTTTTCTAGTCTGTTCTATTTACCTTCTTAACTAGCTTAGATAAATGTTTTTCTAGTCTGTTCTATATACCATCTTAACTAGCTTAGATAAATGTTTTCTAGTCTGTTCTATATACCTTCTTAACTAGCTTAGATAAATGTTTTTCTAGTCTGTTCTATATACCTTCTTAACTAGCTTAGATAAATGCTTTCTAGTCTGTTCTATATACCTTCTTAACTAGCTTAGATAAATGTTTTTCTAGTCTGTTCTATATACCTTCTTAACTAGCTTAGATAAATGTTTTTCTAGTCTGTTCTATATACCTTCTTAACTAGCTTAGATAAATGTTTTTCTAGTCTGTTCTATATACCTTCTTAACTAGCTTAGATAAATGTTCTCTAGTCTGTTCTATATACCTTCTTAACTAGCTTAGATAAATGTTCTCTAGTCTGTTCTATATACCTTCTTAACTAGCTTAGATAAATGTTCTCTAGTCTGTTCTATATACCTTCTTAACTAGCTTAGATAAATGTTTCTCTAGTCTGTTCTATATACCTTCTTAACTAGCTTAGATAAATGTTTCTCTAGTCTGTTCTATATACCTTCTTAACTAGCTAAGATAAATGTTTTTCTAGTCTGTTCTATATACCTTCTTAACTAGCTTAGATAAATGCTTTCTAGTCTGTTCTATATACCTTCTTAACTAGCTTAGATAAATGTTTTTCTAGTCTGTTCTATATACCTTCTTAACTAGCTTAGATAAATGTTTCTCTAGTCTGTTCTATTTACCTTCTTAACTAGCTTAGATAAATGTTTCTCTAGTCTGTTCTATATACCTTCTTAACTAGCTTAGATAAATGTTTTTCTAGTCTGTTCTATATACCTTCTTAACTAGCTTACACTACTAGGGGCTTGTGTGTGAAAATCATGTGAAAAGCATGTGAAAGGCATGTGAAAAGAAGTTACTGTGTGAAATTAATTTTGTAAAGACAACAACTAAAGATTCACATGCATGTGAAACTTTTGTCGAGTATGTGAAACTTTCACCAGGCATGTGAAATCCAAGCTACAAATATATTTTTTTTAACAACCATGTGAATTACTGCGTGAAAAAAAAAAAAAGAATCAGGCCTTCTAAAAACCATGTGAAAGTGTATGTGAAATATCATGATAAAGCCAACACATATATATATATATATACATATACACATATACATATATATATATATAAAATAGTTAATTTTGACAGTTGACCGATTGCTTTGTAAAAAGCATGAAACTCCAAGTAGCACAATTAATGTTGAAGATCATATACTGTAGTCCAGCTCCGCAAATCTATGTTTAATACACTGTATGTATAAAACACATGTACACTCAAACAGATGGTACATGTATATGTAATATAGTTCTAAATATGTGATACATGTATATACTTATATTGATTTCTCACTACATGCCTTATCATATAATTTGTTCCATTATACACTGTACATATTATAGTTATTAAAAAAAAATAAATGAACAGTCCTTTATAATAATATACATGTAAGCTGCATGCCCTGCTTTACAAAATTACAGCTGTATATAATTTATATAAATTAACATTACACACATGTACAATACAGTGAAACCTGTATTAAGCAGACCCCATATTAAGCGGACACCCACTACCTGCTTGGGTCCCCAAATTTTTTTCCCATATTTATTGTAAAACAAACCTGTATTTAGCGGACCCCTCTATTAAGCAGATACTAGCGAGGGTCCCGAGGGTGTCCACTTAATATAGGTTTCACTGTATTAAGTTCTGATATTATTAAATACTATAAATCAATTAAAAACATCTGCAACCACTAAGATACAACAACAATGCCAAATTGTATAAATATGGCTAAAAAAAAAACATCTTCACAGACACTCAATTCATACATGCATGATTAGGCAGCACTGCTACACATTTCCAATATTAAGAAGCCACAATACACAGGGTTTTTCCTCATCAATTGCTGTGACTATTGGTTTGGAGATATTCTCTTGTGAGAAAACCTGCTCTTTTTTACGTGTGGTCTCAATACAGCAGAGGCCACTGTCTTTGTCATGCTTTAGATTGCTGGCAAATAAATCAACAGTTACTAAGTCAATTATGGCTTCAGCCTTCTTCAAAGAAATAAAGTGCCTTATTTGTCCAATCCTTCCAACAAATTTAGAACCCTTGGTTATCTTCACAACAGATGATACTGTACATGTTTCACCTGTCTCTACAGCATGGGCTCTCCAAACTTCTAGTTTGCCTGTTGTCTTGTCCCTTCTATTCATAGAGAAGGACCTTGTTGCCATCCAATTGGCTTTCTGAGCAGCAGGATTAAGGCCTGCAGTTTCTTCTAATCCCATACAAAAGGACATCTCAGTGTCAGAAAGTTGGTAATTGTCTACTTTTTGCTTTCTGCTTTGCTGCATTTTGTTAATATCAGGAGTACTATAAATCTCTGGATCAACTAGAATATGCTGCTGCTTGTCATCATCAACTGAAACACGGCCAGAACTGCGCATGTACTGAACCCAGTCAATGATCTATAAAAAAAGTCAAATAATTATTAATTGATTTTACTGTTTTCCAGTACTTAAACTGAAAACAATATAAAAAACAAAACTGCTGAGAGAAAAAATAATGCATACCGTCAGTCACTTTAATATACCTATTCGATGGTTTCAGATATAATATGGGGGGATATTTTGTGAGTTGTGTAGTATTTTACGAGCAATAATGAGCAAAATGTTTGTGCGTTTTATGTTTAAAACATCAAATAATAGATTTATTATTCCACTTTACTATTTTGCTAACCAGTACTGAGAGCGAATTGCTATGCAGTGCAATAACAGGTGTGATAACGTGTATCGTTATTTTGCGTGCTCTCCTGAGTCCTTATTTGGTAGAATGACGTAGTGGTGGAAAAATAAATAGTTGAATTAATGTCACATTGCACATGTCTGATACTAAAACAACATTTCACTCAACTGTTGTTTAAATGTTTCCTTCATTTGATGCATATTACATAAAATACATACATTAATGATGATCTATATTTATATATACTAGGTAATTTAATTTATTCATTGACCCAACCAAATTGCAATTTATGGAGTTAAAAGTCGACATAACATGGCACATCTGTGTAGTTTAACAGGTTAACTTACTCTGTAGGTTTCCATGACAGTTGCCTCTGGATGGAGCCGATTCATCACTCTTTGACAAATCCAACTATTGAACCTCTCGTACACGTACATTGACCAACTGTGTACGGGGCCTTGTTCTCGAATCCCTTGAACTATGTGATGGAGGAGATGAAGACTGATTGTCTACATGGACAATAATAAAAATTTAAAAAAATAGAAATGGTGAACTTTAAATGTTTCCTGTGTTTAGCTATTAATAATTATTTATCACAAGCATGTCTAACTTTCTGATACCAAATCAAAGTGCTGTACAGCCACGCGTATAATATCGTTATGATTGATTTGCATTTAATTTTGCAAATTATGCCTGCAGCAAGGTTTGACAACTGTTAATGTATAAGTGAAGATGAGTAATACTTCTGACTAATGCCCTAATTGAACTCACTATAGTGTTAATTATACGGAATCAAAATGATTAAAACTTACCTGGAGACTAATAGGGAAGTCTCTTTCAAGCAATGCCAGCACCAAATTCACTTCCATTTCAATAGCAGGCAATTCATCAACATTGATTGAGTCCTTACACAACAGTGCAATTACATCAAGAAATTTGAAGAAACTCTGCCTCTGCTTGTCACCAAGGAGGCCTCTCAAACAAAACTTCATGATACCATCTATAGCAATCTGCAATAATTATAAAAGATGTATAAAATGTGTAGTTCCAGGAATTATCCATACCCACCCCAAGGAAGGTCATTGGCATTCAAGGGGGGGGGGGGGGGGGGGAGGGCTGTCTCAAACCCCCAATTTTTAAGCTAAACAGAGAACTGGAAATGGGGGAGGGTTCAAACCAAAAATCCTGTTGCCTATGTGGAGCCGTCAAGTTAGAAACATTTTTCTGCATGAATATGAAAGCTACAGGTAATAATAAATAACTGTAGTGAAGAAAATTAATTAAAACTATAAAGGCATCCGTAATCTTCCATAACTTACAGTATGTTAAAGATTACCTGCTTCCAGTCGTGGGATTTGATGTAGGTCTTCTTTGAAAAGAAACATTTAGGTTTCCATCCATAGGCAGATGGTACACAGATATTCTTTGCCCTTGTGTCAGCCAGTTTCATGTCATCCTGAGATAGTCGAAATGGTGCTTTCGGTAGATATGCTGCTGGTTTCTTCTTTGATTTCTTTGTAGTAGCTTTCTTTTTTCTTTTCTGACCTTCATATTAAATTGTTTTCCAAAAAAGAAAAAGGCAGATAGTACATTGTATGCACTTATTTTTAATAAAATGTGTAGTTGACAAAAAATCCACACCCACCCCATTGAAGGTCATTGGGAATTCCTAGGGGGAGGGGAGTCTTAAAAGCCAACATTTTAGAAGCAAAGTATGAAGCTAAACTGGAATTTCCAGGGGGGATGGGAGTGCTAAACAAAAAACCTTTCGTGGGGGGAGTATGGATATTTTCTGGAACTGCACGATTGAACAAGGCACACTCCAAATACATGCAAAACTTCTATTTAAATTTACCAGGTCACATATCATTTTTGCCAATAAAATTTCATTTTAATGATCATGGCATTAGGATTAGTGTGCTCATGTTAAGTAAAAATAATATGAGGGATTGACTTCCCATATTTGTAATAATATCAGTCACATTGTGCATGACTCTCATGAACAAAAGGTGACAGGCTGTAAGTTCATACAGCTGGTCATGATCAGGATGAATAATCCACAAAATACATTCTTCTTCAGGTGGCTCCAAATAGTTTTTTTGGCGCGTGAGCCATGGGCACAAAAATAGCGTGGGCGCATGTTTGTTTATTTTGATGACATCACAAAAAATAAAGAGGTTTTTAGGGTAGCTAAAATGTTAATTGCGCCAATCCACACAGTAATTTTTTACAAAAATTGGCAAATTGGTAGGATTTTCTTGGTTCGCGATCACAAAGAAAAGACAACAACATGTACATACACAAACCCAATAAACATAAAAAACAAAAAGTGAGTAAATTGCCAGAAATTTTGCACCGATTGTTTTATGGCTTTGTCATTTGAGACTTACTGAAACAGATTGTTCATACTGTTTCGCCAAAAATTGTGAATATTTACCGTGTAAAATCGAAGAAAAGCCGTCCAGAGGTTTGCTAGCCTTGCTCAACAAAGAAAATCTTGAGATCCATGCAGTTTGGCAGTTATACTAATACAATAATATTACAAGTGACTATCAGCTCTTACCAATAGATGCATTCTCAGCAATTTGCTCATCATTGACCCAGGAATCTTCAAATCGTTGAAGCTCTTCTTCAGCTTTTCTAACTTTTAGTGAGTCCCCTGATCCAGTAAATAGGGCATGAAATTCAGCTATGACATTCTTCAACACATGCATCATGTCAGGGAAAGCTTGCTTGGTACGGTCAAACTGTTGAAGAAGCATAAAGCAATGGCAACCCTTGCTTCCTGTAGCTTTGGCTACGTTCGCAGCTTGAGTAGGGTTCTTAGCTCTGCTGTTAGCAACACTATTCCACAAAATATCTGTATTGGAGGTCAGTTCAGGGGAAGGATGCATTTCAACATTATGGCCAGGGAACTCTTTGCAATCCAGACGTAATTCATGCTTTTGAGGGAGAAAGCGCCTGTTGTCCATGTAAACTACTTTGTCTAGGGCAGCTACACGTTTGCCTATTATAAGGAACACATTTTTTATCAGTCAAATAGAATTTATGCAATCGCTTTTTAATTATTGATGGTCATATATATGCACAATCACGAAGAAATATAAATGCATTAACTCCTGACTATTGAAGAGGTCAAGTCTGCATTTTGGATCTTCCAAGATGAAACAATCAGCTAATTTTAATTTCATATGGATGTTGTAGCGTGACTTCATGGCACCATACCACCGTGCATGGCAAATATCACTGCCAAACAGTCTATGAGTTATAACTTACGAAGCAGCCATAAGTTAACAGTTCCACGTTTTAATAGTTATATGATGAAAAATTCCATCTTACACAGAGGCTCTGTTTCATGGAATGCTTCCAGGCCTTATTTTAATGACAGAATCTTGATCTAGCTAGCTGTCAGATCAGAGTAAATGTGGCTCAAATTCATTTTCACCCCCTAATAGGTGGCAATTCAAAAGCAAAGCAGGAGACGAATATTCGAGGTTGCCTATATCATTCACTGATGAATTAAAAACAATTTAGCTTACCTCTGATTTCACACAACATGCATCCCTGTAATGCATTAGCTCCAGTGGTATTAAAAACTTTATTTAGGCCTGGATAATCCAGTACGTAATTGAGGAGCTGCACTTTCAGCTGAAATGGAGCTTTTCTGTATGCATCATAAAACCAGCATCCAGTCAATGTCAACAGCTCATCAACAACCACTTCTAGGTAAGGGTCTACCTGCTTAGGCTCATGTCCACCATTACCTGGCATTATTCCGACCAGCAGCATATTTGCAAACAGGTTCCTAGTTCGCTTTGGTAAGTTAAGGACGGTTAGCATTATTGGCCACATGGAATAGACCACCTTGTTGCTACTAAAAGGATTGACACCGTCAGTTGAAAGTTGTAGCGACATACCACGAGAATCGCCTTTAAAGAAGCCAGTTTCACTATACGTGGCTTTCCATGTGCTCGATCCAATGACATCTTGCAGCGTTGGGCTTTCGGTACCACCATGAGATTGCAAAACTTCAGCAATGGTAGCATTTCCATACATTCGTCTCCATCGAGGCTCAAGAGGGTAGTAATAAAACTTTCGACGCGGTTTATTTCTCTTAGTGCCAAAATATCGCTCTCCGTTGCAAACCGGGCATTGTTTCAAACGCGAATAGTCATACCGATCAGTTTTTCGAAAAAGCACACAGTCGTTTGGGCACACATGGTAAGTTGTGAATGGTAAGAGAAATGGCTTAATAAAAGAAATTGCTTCGTCGTAGGAGCATGGGAGAGCATTACCGTGAGGTAAGATTTGGTCGTGATGCAGTCGCAACAAATCAGATAGAGCGCTTTTGCTGGTTCCGGGGTGTTCAGTAAACCATGAGAAGTATCCACACAAAGCTTGGAGGACGTTAACTGTACTTCCTTCAAACAGTGGCATATTCGCTTTCTCACAACGGTAAAGTTCTTCTTCTTGGGTAAATTGCTGTAAGTAATCAGGTACCTCACGAATATCGCCGTCCGATTCGCTTTCATCATCGATATCGATATCAGCAGCTGAAATGGAGGATGCAGAAATGGAACTCTCGTGATCGGCTTTCTTAATTTCGTCTTCGTGATCACTCGTGACCTGCGATACTGATGAGCTCACGCTAGAGTTACTCGATGCATTTGAGGTGGTTTCTGTACGTTCATAATTAACACTTGCAAGATCATCAGCAGATGGATTGGCAGGCGAAGAAATGGACGATTGAGTGGCGATTTCCTGCACTTTTGGAAGCTTCGTCGTAGTTTCCCAGCTGCAACTTGGTTTTGTGTCGTCCTCCGATGCCGACTCCGATGAATTTTCTTCCTGTCTTTCTTGCTCCTCAATAAAGGACTAAGTGTTTGCCAGTCCAAAAAGCTTGATGTGATTTTCAACATCACTCTTCTTTAGTTCTACCAGATTCAGGCACAACGAACAAGGGCACATTAGCAATTCCGCTCGACATTTTCTTTGCGAGATACGCTGCTTGCTCTTCCTATGAAATGAAGAATAAGGCATAACAGCAGAGAGTACACTTTCTTATACCGCCTGAGTACAGAATCTGAAAAAATGTACTGAACGAGGATGCTTTAAGATGCGTTGCGAGCGCCGTTAAAAATTGCGTGCGGCCAATTACAAGGAAGCTTAGGAAATTCGATACGTTCGTGTGTTGCACGCAGCCACGCTTTGAGTCTCATGAGCACAGTAATATAAGCTAAATTACAAGGAATAGAAAGGCTTAAGGCATAATTAAATGTAAAACATTTCTTTATCCAAAGAAAGGTTTTTTTACCATTTTGAAACTAATAGTACGTAGCTTCTAGTTCGTTGGCTGTTTCACGTCTGTCATCTTATTATTTTGATAATCGTCGTGATAGGTCTCACATGACTCTCATCCAACACGCAACACGCTATATATAATCCTCTCTCGCACTCTGCCTCTCACGGATCGAGACCGGTACGGTACAATAAAATAATAACTGGTAATTTGTTTCCAAGATCAAGCATCTCAAACACTTATACAATAATAAGGAAATGTTAATTGGGATCAGCGCCGTACCTACGCAAATGTAACCTATATCCTATTAGCTATCTTGACCTATCTTCTGAATTCCGACCTTTGCCATATCGTATCTCGCCTCGGCAAGTATCTTATATACTATCATGATATCACTTACAACTACGTACATACAATGCATTCTGTTAAAACTTTCCCAATTGCCGCTTGTGACCCTTCACTTGTTGTACGTGATTAATTAGTGCTCTGCTAGCAGTCGTTTTTCTGTGGTCCTCCTTCGTTCGTTATTCGGTTTATTGTTTATACAAAAGTAGTTTTGCTTCGTGACGTTGGTCTAATGGAAAACTTAAGCTTAAGTCCTGATCAGCTGAAGGGAATTTTCTCTCTTATTGCGAGTGGCAAACTGCAAAGCCTTCTTGACTCGTCAATTAGCGCCGAGAAAGAAAATGCTGCCAACGTAGCCAATAAGGCAGAAAGCGGAGCAGTTCGTGGTCGCAGTACCTGCAGTACTAGTGAAGACGCGGAGGGTGAGAAGAAAGACTCACAACCGGCCGACGAAATCGTTTTAGAATCCAACAACGAGGTAGTGAACTTTACAGCCAGGGAGCTGCTGGAGAAGGCAAAGCAAGGGGCAAAGGCAACCTCGGCTCAGCAAACATTCCGAGTAAGTACATAAATGTTTAGTTATATTGCTCTAACCAATGAAATAATGATGTTGTACACGCTAAAGCTGCGTTCGTTCCGGTGAAGAAGTTCCAAAAATGCCGTTACATAATTAATTGAGCGCGAAAATTCCCGCCGAAATTAAATTTCGCGCTTGAAGTGACGTCACAGCATTTTCACCCGCTCGCGCGCTCCCGATCCCGGACAACGATCGCGAGTCTGAAAACGATGAATTTAAAATATAAGCTTATTATAGTATTTGTTTGGTGTGGTTTTGCAATCTCAAAATAAATCTTGTTTTAACAGTACATATATTTTATTCATTACACAGTATGTCCTAAGGCAAGCAGCTTCGAGGTGTGGACTGTGGGATAATCCTCCACTAATGTCAAAAATTGGAGGCAAAGTCATGGAACGTTTTCTGAACCAGGCAAGTAAAACGCTTATACAACTTAAGTTACAGTAGTGATTTAGAACGAGCCAATTTAACTATATCATATCTATTTTCATGACAATGGCTAATGAAAGACCTGAAAGTGGTCGATTTTGCAGTGATGAGAATTCGGTAAATATTTTTCAATTATCCCGTCTTTATATCTTATGTATTGCTACATACAAAAGGTCACCAGTTGTATTTTAGAGAGAATTTACAGCCATCATGAAATTATTAATTTCTTAGGTTACTCGAACTCTTCCTCAATTATGCGGTCGATCAAGAGACATAAGGAACAGACTTGCTGAAAGCCTGCGATACAAAAGGAATCAGCTAAACAATACAAAATATTGGAAAAGGGCTCAAAAGGTAAGCTTAAGCTTAATTACGTATACGTAAGCTTATAAATGCATTTAGAATAATGGAAAGAATAATAATTAAAATTACAGAAAAATTAAAGTTAAACGCTCTGATTTGCACGTACAACATTGAGTAGAAAATTGAAATTAATATTTTTATCTTTTCTTGACTCTTATCGTAGCTGAAGAAGTACAGCTCTATTGCCACCAAAAGGCCCCCCAAGACAAGCTCCCCACAGAAAGAACAACTAACAACTGCAGACGTAGTTGAGAACCAATTGCAACTGAAGTCTCAGGATGCGGAGGATGAGGATGACGGGTTTCGGTTCACTGCAGGGTAATAATAAGTTCGATTGTTCACTTAGGAATACTTAGGTGAATCCGGCCCCTGGTCTTGTAAAATAAAATATCCAGAGTTTCTGGGTTCAAGCCCTGTAGCCTCCTGCCACTAGCTGGATTTGTTAACGGTGTAGTCCCAATGCACGTTCAATTCCTCGGTCATGGTTAGCCTGTAGTTGGGATTCTTACAATGAGTTATCAACTTATGTTTATTTGAAAAAAAATTGTTTAGTATGTCAGTTGTGTAGCATGCAGCAAACTATAGCTTTGAGCAAGGCACATCATGCCCAGACCACTATCATGAAATCATACGTATGTATACATATATATGTATTAAAATAACTGTTTTTCCACATCATTTTTGTTTTTGGGAACAGAGAGGAACTCTTTGTCATGTCCGGAACGGTTGTCTCGGGTGACCTTTATGAGACAATCAGCAAAAAATGGTAGGTGTTAGCAAATTATATAATCCCATGTTGGTAATTATTATTATTATTATTATTATTATTATTATTATTATTATTATTAATTTCAATTATTATTATTTTTTTATTATAAAAATAACAACTTTATTCACAATTTAAAAATATCTTAATTACAAAAGATAAAAATAGAAAAAATTGATAATAATTTCTGCTTGAATATTTAAATATTTTATTGTTCAATTATGCACTTATATGTCCTGAATATATAAACATGCATTTAATTAGTTCACTTTTTTTCTTATTCCTTTTTTTGTCAAATATTGGCCAATGTGTGGCCAATGTGTGATCAATGCACATTCGAAGATCACTTAATTTTAAGTGTCTTAAATAATAAATGTCTGACTTGAATTCTCTCCCTTTGCAGATGAATATGCTAACTTGGTCATGCAAACTAACTACACAAGTGAAAATAGCAAAATAAAGCTTGCTGGCCCGAACAAGTTGGAATTTTTGCATGAAGTGAAGGTATATTTATTATAAGTCATCTAACATAATTACAATATTATAGTAAAGGAAATCAGTAGACTGGAAACTGTGTACTCACGTGAATTAAGGCATGGCTCCTCATATAATATTGGGTTTTCATTTTTTCTTGCTTTATTCAGTGTCCCCTAATATTTTATCTGTTATTACCATGCACTAAGAAACAAAACCATTTTTGGATGGTACCGTGGGTCTGTTGGGGTCACAGGACCAGCCATTCCCTAAATTATGCAAGATTTGGAATTTTCAGATTACTGCATGAAAATTCAATTAAAAGCTTCCATATTTCCTTCCTTAGTCTTCAATTTACAGAGTAATACATCAAATTAAACAGGGAATTTCGAAAACTGTTATTGCTGCATAATTATTCATTGTTTTCCCCTAGTCCCAGTCCCTCTAAAATTAAAATGTTATAGTTCAAATAAACAAATAACTTTGGAAAACCCGTATTATTTCCATAAACGTTGTGCTAATGGTCATTGATAGAAAGCAAATTAAGTAGAAAAATATTTTCCCAATATCTCGTAAATTTGGATTGAAAAAAATTGCTAAAAATTGGGCGTGGCAAGTCATGTGATGTAGCAAGTCTATTCATGTAAGCGAAAACTTATTGTTTTCAACAATTAAAAGCCTTTTAGAAAGTTTAAAGTCAACAGGTCAAATATGTTTTAAAACCCTACCACCCCCTTTAAATCGAAAGAGACCCATTCCTTCATTCACCCGAGTAAAATAAGCTGTGATTGGTGAAAAAAAAAACATGTATCAGATAAAACATATTTACTTGTTTTTGTTCTTCTGCCTATATGCTTGCTGAAAGGCTTACAGTGTGTGTGTGTGTGTGTGTGTGTGTGTGTGTGTGTGTGTGTGTGTGTGTGTGTGTGTGTAAATTTAGAATTATTATTATGTCATGTATCAGACTTTGATAAGAAATCTAGTCACTGATGGGATATTTCAAACAATTTCACCATTTTATGAACTCGCTCCTTATTATAATAATAGTCTGGAAGACGAGTTGGCATATAGAAACATAATTTTAATTTTATGCACTTATACATATTTTCACTTTTAGATTGGTGAAAAGTTGTACTGGCCAATGAACCAGTTGCTACAAAAAATCAGCAGTAGGTGGCCATAAAGACAAATCTACTTCAAATAAAAACACAAAGAAGCCCAAAGCCAAAACTACCTCTGCAACGGTACCTGCAAAGAAAAAAAATAAAAGCAGAAAACTACCCCAGAAAGATCAACAGATGTTGCCAACTGCAGATGATGATCCTGCATGCGCAGCTGTACACCATCATGCTGATGACCATGAAAAAACAGAGAAAAAAAAGCAAAGCAGAAAGCTAAAAACCAAAAAAGATCTGGATCAACAGATGCCAACTGCAGGTGATGATCGTGCAGCAGCTGCACATGGTGATGGCCATGAAGAACCAGAGCTGGCCACGATGGTCCCTGAAACTGGATTGGATAAAACAAAACACTGGAAGGGATATGCATTAATCTCATCAGAGGAACTTATTCGAATGCAAAAGCAAGATGAGCAGCCTCTTCCAGCAAAACGGAAGAGAACTGCTAAAAAGGATGACATGTACTGTTTTGATTAAATTATAAACTAGCTTAAGTGACAATGTAAACATGCAAAGACATCCAGTTAAGCATGGAACAAATTATATATTATAATTATAGACACTCATTATCAGTATACATGCAGAATGCATCGATCTGCGATCAAACATATATAGATATTCATGCACTTATCAAGTGTGGGTCTCAACCCCACAAAATCTCGAACTCTCATGATCAAGGGAAACAAAAAAAAAACAGTTTGAGATAAATAAATGGGAGTTTGAGATAGCTGACAGTAAACGGCTGAAAACTATGTATCCTTGCAATTAACTATATACATTAATATATTATATATATTCAATATATATGTGTTTTTCCATGTACTAGCTCGTTTTCCATGTGAAATTGCATGTGAAATACATGTGAAATGTGTGTGAAAAGGATAAATTTGCACTGATTGATACTTCCATATCATGTGAATTTGTATGTGAAATACATGTGAAAAACTGATCTGTGAATGTATGATTTCCTTCCTCAAAACCATGTGAAGTTCCATGTGAAAATGCATGTGAAAATGCGTGTGAAAGGGATGACACTGTTTCACGCACTTTTCACATGGATTTTCACATATATTTGCATGTGCAGTATTTCACATACATGTGAAATATTCGTGTGAAATACGTGTGAAAGGTGGTGAAAAACATGTGAAAAGTATGTGAAAATGAGGTATTTTTCACATTCTTTTTCACTTGTTATTTCACACACATACTCCTAGTAGTGTTAGATAAATGTTTTCTAGTCTGTTCTATATATCTTCTTAACTAGCTTAGATAAATGCTTTCTAGTCTGTTCTATTTACCTTCTTAACTAGCTTAGATAAATGTTTTTCTAGTCTGTTCTATATACCTTCTTAACTAGCTTAGATAAATGTTCTCTAGTCTGTTCTATTTACCTTCTTAACTAGCTTAGATAAATGTTTTTCTAGTCTGTTCTATATACCTTCTTAACTAGCTTAGATAAATGTTTCTCTAGTCTGTTCTATATACCTTCTTAACTAGCTTAGATAAATGTTTTTCTAGTCTGTTCTATTTACCTTCTTAACTAGCTTAGATAAATGTTTTTCTAGTCTGTTCTATTTACCTTCTTAACTAGCTTAGATAAATGCTTTCTAGTCTGTTCTATATACCTTCTTAACTAGCTTAGATAAATGCTTTCTAGTCTGTTCTATATACCTTCTTGACTAGCTTAGATAAATGTTTTTCTAGTCTGTTCTATATACCTTCTTAACTAGCTTAGATAAATGCTTTCTAGCCTGTTCTATATACCTTCTTAACTAGCTTAGATAAATGTTTTTCTAGTCTGTTCTATATACCTTCTTAACTAGCTTAGATAAATGTTTTTCTAGTCTGTTCTATATACCATCTTAACTAGCTTAGATAAATGTTTTCTAGTCTGTTCTATATACCATCTTAACTAGCTTAGATAAATGTTTTTCTAGTCTGTTCTATATACCTTCTTAACTAGCTTAGATAAATGCTTTCTAGCCTGTTCTATATACCTTCTTAACTAGCTTAGATAAATGTTTTCTAGCCTGTTCTATATACCTTCTTAACTAGCTTAGATAAATGTTTTTCTAGTCTGTTCTATATACCTTCTTAACTAGCTTAGATAAATGTTTTTCTAGTCTGTTCTATATACCTTCTTAACTAGCTTAGATAAATGCTTTCTAGTCTGTTCTATATACCTTCTTAACTAGCTTAGATAAATGTTTCTCCAGTCTGTTCTATATACCTTCTTAACTAGCTTAGATAAATGCTTTCTAGCCTGTTCTATATACCTTCTTAACTAGCTTTGATAAATGTTTCTCTAGTCTGTTCTATATACCTTCTTAACTAGCTTAGATAAATGTTTTTCTAGTCTGTTCTATATACCTTCTTAACTAGCTTAGATAAATGTTTTTCTAGTCTGTTCTATATACCTTCTTAACTAGCTTAGATAAATGTTTTTCTAGTCTGTTCTATTTACCTTCTTAACTAGCTTAGATAAATGTTTTTCTAGTCTGTTCTATATACCTTCTTAACTAGCTTAGATAAATGCTTTCTAGCCTGTTCTATATACCTTCTTAACTAGCTTAGATAAATGTTTCTCTAGTCTGTTCTATATACCTTCTTAACTAGCTTAGATAAATGTTTTCTAGTCTGTTCTATATACCTTCTTAACTAGCTTTGATAAATGTTTTTCTAGTCTGTTCTATATACCTTCTTAACTAGCTTAGATAAATGCTTTCTAGCCTGTTCTATATACCTTCTTAACTAGCTTAGATAAATGTTCTCTAGTCTGTTCTATTTACCTTCTTAACTAGCTTAGATAAATGTTTTTCTAGTCTGTTCTATATACCTTCTTAACTAGCTTAGATAAATGTTTTTCTAGTCTGTTCTATTTACCTTCTTAACTAGCGTAGATAAATGTTTCTCTAGTCTGTTCTATATACCTTCTTAACTAGCTTAGATAAATGTTTCTCTAGTCTGTTCTATTTACCTTCTTAACTAGCTTAGATAAATGTTTTCTAGTCTGTTCTATATACCTTCTTAACTAGCTTAGATAAATGTTTTTCTAGTCTGTTCTATATACCTTCTTAACTAGCTTAGATAAATGTTTCTCTAGTCTGTTCTATTTACCTTCTTAACTAGCTTAGATAAATGTTTTCTAGTCTGTTCTATATACCTTCTTAACTAGCTTAGATAAATGTTTCTCTAGTCTGTTCTATTTACCTTCTTAACTAGCTTAGATAAATGTTTTTCTAGTCTGTTCTATATACCTTCTTAACTAGCTTAGATAAATGTTTTTCTAGTCTGTTCTATATACCTTCTTAACTAGCTTAGATAAATGTTTCTCTAGTCTGTTCTATTTACCTTCTTAACTAGCTTAGATAAATGTTTTTCTAGTCTGTTCTATATACCTTCTTAACTAGCTTAGATAAATGCTTTCTAGTCTGTTCTATATACCTTCTTAACTAGCTTAGATAAATGTTTTTCTAGTCTGTTCTATATACCTTCTTAACTAGCTTAGATAAATGTTTTCTAGTCTGTTCTATATACCTTCTTAACTAGCTTAGATAAATGTTTTTCTAGTCTGTTCTATATACCTTCTTAACTAGCTTAGATAAATGTTTTTCTAGTCTGTTCTATATACCTTCTTAACTAGCTTAGATAAATGTTTTTCTAGTCTGTTCTATATACCTTCTTAACTAGCTTAGATAAATGTTTTTCTAGTCTGTTCTATTTACCTTCTTAACTAGCTTAGATAAATGTTTTTCTAGTCTGTTCTATATACCTTCTTAACTAGCTTAGATAAATGTTTTCTAGCCTGTTCTATATACCTTCTTAACTAGCTTAGATAAATGTTTTTCTAGTCTGTTCTATTTACCTTCTTAACTAGCTTAGATAAATGTTTTTCTAGTCTGTTCTATTTACCTTCTTAACTAGCTAAGATAAATGTTTTTCTAGTCTGTTCTATATACCTTCTTAACTAGCTTAGATAAATGCTTTCTAGCCTGTTCTATATACCTTCTTAACTAGCTTAGATAAATGTTTTCTAGTCTGTTCTATATACCTTCTTAACTAGCTTAGATAAATGTTTTTCTAGTCTGTTCTTTATACCTTCTTAACTAGCTTAGATAAATGTTTTTCTAGTCTGTTCTATATACCTTCTTAACTAGCTTAGATAAATGTTTTCTAGTCTGTTCTATATACCTTCTTAACTACCTTAGATAAATGTTTTTCTAGTCTGTTCTATATACCTTCTTAACTACCTTAGATAAATGTTTTTCTAGTCTGTTCTTTATACCTTCTTAACTAGCTTAGATAAATGTTTTTCTAGTCTGTTCTATATACCTTCTTAACTAGCTTAGATAAATGTTTTTCTAGTCTGTTCTATATACCTTCTTAACTAGCTTAGATAAATGTTTTTCTAGTCTGTTCTATATACCTTCTTAACTAGCTTAGATAAATGTTTTTCTAGTCTGTTCTATTTACCTTCTTAACTAGCTTAGATAAATGTTTTTCTAGTCTGTTCTATTTACCTTCTTAACTAGCTAAGATAAATGTTTTTCTAGTCTGTTCTATATACCTTCTTAACTAGCTTAGATAAATGCTTTCTAGCCTGTTCTATATACCTTCTTAACTAGCTTAGATAAATGTTTTCTAGTCTGTTCTATATACCTTCTTAACTAGCTTAGATAAATGTTTTTCTAGTCTGTTCTTTATACCTTCTTAACTAGCTTAGATAAATGTTTTTCTAGTCTGTTCTATATACCTTCTTAACTAGCTTAGATAAATGTTTCTCTAGTCTGTTCTATTTACCTTCTTAACTAGCTTAGATAAATGTTTTTCTAGTCTGTTCTATATACCTTCTTAACTACCTTAGATAAATGTTTCTCTAGTCTGTTCTATTTACCTTCTTAACTAGCTTAGATAAATGTTTTTCTAGTCTGTTCTATATACCTTCTTAACTAGCTTAGATAAATGTTTCTCTAGTCTGTTCTATATACCTTCTTAACTAGCTTAGATAAATGTTTTTCTAGTCTGTTCTATATACCTTCTTAACTAGCTTAGATAAATGTTTCTCTAGTCTGTTCTATTTACCTTCTTAACTAGCTTAGATAAATGTTTTTCTAGTCTGTTCTATATACCTTCTTAACTACCTTAGATAAATGTTTCTCTAGTCTGTTCTATTTACCTTCTTAACTAGCTTAGATAAATGTTTTTCTAGTCTGTTCTATATACCTTCTTAACTAGCTTAGATAAATGTTTCTCTAGTCTGTTCTATATACCTTCTTAACTAGCTTAGATAAATGTTTTTCTAGTCTGTTCTATATACCTTCTTAACTAGCTTAGATAAATGTTTTCTCTAGTCTGTTCTATTTACCTTCTTAACTAGCTTAGATAAATGTTTTTCTAGTCTGTTCTATATACCTTCTTAACTAGCTTAGATAAATGTTTTCTAGTCTGTTCTATATACCTTCTTAACTAGCTTAGATAAATGTTTCTCTAGTCTGTTCTATTTACCTTCTTAACTAGCTTAGATAAATGTTTTTCTAGTCTGTTCTATATACCTTCTTAACTAGCTTAGATAAATGCTTTCTAGTCTGTTCTATATACCTTCTTAACTAGCTTAGATAAATGTTTTTCTAGTCTGTTCTATATACCTTCTTAACTAGCTTAGATAAATGTTTTTCTAGTCTGTTCTATTTACCTTCTTAACTAGCTTAGATAAATGTTTCTCTAGTCTGTTCTATTTACCTTCTTAACTAGCTTAGATAAATGTTTCTCTAGTCTGTTCTATATACCTTCTTAACTAGCTTAGATAAATGTTTTTCTAGTCTGTTCTATTTACCTTCTTAACTAGCTTAGATAAATGTTTTTCTAGTCTGTTCTATATACCTTCTTAACTAGCTTAGATAAATGCTTTCTAGTCTGTTCTATATACCTTCTTAACTAGCTTAGATAAATGTTTTCTAGCCTGTTCTATATACCTTCTTAACTAGCTTAGATAAATGTTTTTCTAGTCTGTTCTATATACCTTCTTAACTAGCTTAGATAAATGTTTTTCTAGTCTGTTCTATATACCTTCTTAACTAGCTTAGATAAATGCTTTCTAGTCTGTTCTATATACCTTCTTAACTAGCTTAGATAAATGTTTCTCTAGTCTGTTCTATATACCTTCTTAACTAGCTTAGATAAATGTTTTTCTAGTCTGTTCTATATACCTTCTTAACTAGCTTAGATAAATGTTCTCTAGTCTGTTCTATATACCTTCTTAACTAGCTTAGATAAATGTTTCTCTAGTCTGTTCTATTTACCTTCTTAACTAGCTTAGATAAATGTTTTTCTAGTCTGTTCTATATACCTTCTTAACTAGCTTAGATAAATGTTTCTCTAGTCTGTTCTATATACCTTCTTAACTAGCTTAGATAAATGTTTTTCTAGTCTGTTCTATATACCTTCTTAACTAGCTTAGATAAATGCTTTCTAGTCTGTTCTATATACCTTCTTAACTAGCTTAGATAAATGCTTTCTAGCCTGTTCTATATACCTTCTTAACTAGCTTAGATAAATGTTTCTCTAGTCTGTTCTATATACCTTCTTAACTAGCTTAGATAAATGTTTTCTAGTCTGTTCTATATACCTTCTTAACTAGCTTAGATAAATGTTTTTCTAGTCTGTTCTATATACCTTCTTAACTAGCTTAGATAAATGCTTTCTAGTCTGTTCTATATACCTTCTTAACTAGCTTAGATAAATGTTTTTCTAGTCTGTTCTATATACCTTCTTAACTAGCTTAGATAAATGCTTTCTAGTCTGTTCTATTTACCTTCTTAACTAGCTTAGATAAATGTTTTTCTAGTCTGTTCTATTTACCTTCTTAACTAGCTTAGATAAATGTTTTTCTAGTCTGTTCTATTTACCTTCTTAACTAGCTTAGATAAATGCTTTCTAGTCTGTTCTATATACCTTCTTAACTAGCTTAGATAAATGTTTCTCTAGTCTGTTCTATATACCTTCTTAACTAGCTTAGATAAATGTTTTTCTAGTCTGTTCTATATACCTTCTTAACTAGCTTAGATAAATGCTTTCTAGTCTGTTCTATATACCTTCTTAACTAGCTTAGATAAATGCTTTCTAGTCGGTTCTATTTACCTTCTTAACTAGCTTAGATAAATGTTTTTCTAGTCTGTTCTATATACCTTCTTAACTAGCTTAGATAAATGCTTTCTAGTCTGTTCTATTTACCTTCTTAACTAGCTTAGATAAATGTTTTTCTAGTCTGTTCTATATACCTTCTTAACTAGCTTAGATAAATGTTTTTCTAGTCTGTTCTATATACCTTCTTAACTAGCTTAGATAAATGCTTTCTAGTCTGTTCTATATACCTTCTTAACTAGCTTAGATAAATGTTTTCTAGTCTGTTCTATATACCTTCTTAACTAGCTTAGATAAATGTTTTTCTAGTCTGTTCTATATACCTTCTTAACTAGCTTAGATAAATGTTTTCTAGTCTGTTCTATATACCTTCTTAACTAGCTTAGATAAATGTTTTTCTAGTCTGTTCTATATACCTTCTTAACTAGCTTAGATAAATGCTTTCTAGTCTGTTCTATATACCTTCTTAACTAGCTTAGATAAATGCTTTCTAGTCTGTTCTATATACCTTCTTAACTAGCTTAGATAAATGTTTCTCTAGTCTGTTCTATATACCTTCTTAACTAGCTTAGATAAATGTTTCTCTAGTCTGTTCTATTTACCTTCTTAACTAGCTTAGATAAATGTTTCTCTAGTCTGTTCTATTTACCTTCTTAACTAGCTTAGATAAATGTTTTTCTAGTCTGTTCTATATACCTTCTTAACTAGCTTAGATAAATGTTTTTCTAGTCTGTTCTATATACCATCTTAACTAGCTTAGATAAATGTTCTCTAGTCTGTTCTATATACCTTCTTAACTAGCTTAGATAAATGTTTTTCTAGTCTGTTCTATATACCTTCTTAACTAGCTTAGATAAATGTTTCTCTAGTCTGTTCTATATACCATCTTAACTAGCTTAGATAAATGTTTTCTAGTCTGTTCTATATACCTTCTTAACTAGCTTAGATAAATGCTTTCTAGTCTGTTCTATATACCTTCTTAACTAGCTTAGATAAATGTTTCTCTAGTCTGTTCTATTTACCTTCTTAACTACCTTAGATAAATGTTTCTCTAGCCTGTTCTATATACCTTCTTAACTAGCTTAGATAAATGTTTTTCTAGTCTGTTCTATATACCTTCTTAACTAGCTTAGATAAATGTTTTTCTAGTCTGTTCTATATACCTTTTTAACTAGCTTAGATAAATGCTTTCTAGTCTGTTCTATATACCTTCTTAACTAGCTTAGATAAATGCTTTCTAGTCTGTTCTATATACCTTCTTAACTAGCTTAGATAAATGTTTTTCTAGTCTGTTCTATTTACCTTCTTAACTAGCTTAGATAAATGTTTTTCTAGTCTGTTCTATATACCTTCTTAACTAGCTTAGATAAATGTTTTTCTAGTCTGTTCTATATACCTTCTTAACTAGCTTACTAGATAAATGTTTTTCTAGCCTGTTCTATATACCTTCTTAACTAGCTTAGATAAATGCTTTCTAGTCTGTTCTATTTACCTTCTTAACTAGCTAAGATAAATGTTTTTCTAGTCTGTTCTATATACCTTCTTAACTAGCTTAGATAAATGCTTTCTAGTCTGTTCTATTTACCTTCTTAACTAGCTTAGATAAATGTTTCTCTAGTCTGTTCTATATACCTTCTTAACTAGCTTAGATAAATGTTTTTCTAGTCTGTTCTATATACCTTCTTAACTAGCTTAGATAAATGTTTTTCTAGTCTGTTCTATATACCTTCTTAACTAGCTTAGATAAATGTTTCTCTAGTCTGTTCTATATACCTTCTTAACTAGCTTAGATAAATGTTTTTCTAGTCTGTTCTATATACCTTCTTAACTAGCTTAGATAAATGCTTTCTAGTCTGTTCTATATACCTTCTTAACTAGCTTAGATAAATGTTTTTCTAGTCTGTTCTATATACCTTCTTAACTAGCTTAGATAAATGCTTTCTAGTCTGTTCTATATACCTTCTTAACTAGCTTAGATAAATGCTTTCTAGCCTGTTCTATATACCTTCTTAACTAGCTTAGATAAATGTTTCTCTAGTCTGTTCTATATACCTTCTTAACTAGCTTAGATAAATGTTTTTCTAGTCTGTTCTATTTACCTTCTTGACGGCGTTTACAGTAAGCAAAGTTTGAATATTATGGTTTGCCAGATTGAAATTGGTTCACACCGCGGTTTTGTTAAACCCTGTCCAAACCTGTTTAAATAAACGGTCCAATGTCTTTGAAATTAAAATAATTTCTAGACATTCGCAAGAGAAAAAATGAGATAAAAAACATTAAAAGGCATTAATGTATAAAGGAGTAATATTTGTACCTTTTTTATCTTAACTAACGGTTTTTATCCTGACATCTTAAGATCATCGTGTCTCTTTGCAGATCCCGGCTATCCCCCTTTTTGCGTTTATTTTAAATTAACAAATTCCAGTCCGGATCGTGAAAACTATTTATTTATTTATTTATTTATTTATTTACAGGGCCGGTGGACCTTCCACGGTAAAAGGGCTTGTCCGGCAATGCGGACATCACAAAATAAGATAACTTACACGTTTGACAAACTTTATAGCCGGCAGGCGTTTTTCGGGCTCACCAGCCTGCGAGCAAGCCATCCATCGCTAACCTATTCTACCTACTAATCTACTCTAATCCCACCCTAGCTTGTGATTGCCTTGTCCACCCTGCCCTTCTATAAGGCTGGGTTTCTCTAGCAACATAAGCATAAGCATAAGCCATAAGAATTTAACATTGACATACGCATAAGATTGATCGTTGTGCTTTTGCCTGCACTTAAGCTTATGCTTATGTAGGGCCCCTTTTCACTGGACATTATGTTATGCTTCCACTTTTGCGTGTGCTAAAGCTCAGTGTCGCCAGTGAAATCCAGGCTGATACCTGATTTGTTTTGTTCATTACTCCCTCTTTCTTTTCTTTCTTAACGGCAACGGCAAAAGACGTTGAGAAGACCGTGTAAAACGTGTAAGGTGATGTGGTGTCCATCGAAAGCAAAACAACGAAGTTGAGTCAGGAAGTTGACCAAATGGATAAAGTCTGCTTTCCTAAAAGTGGAACGATCATAATTTTGCCTTTGCCTTTCTCTTCATACTTCATACTTCATCTTCATACTTTCCATGCCAAATTTTGAGTTTAAATTCCAGAGGGAAGACCAGTTGTTTCAAACGTAAAGTTCAGCTTCGTGAGTGCTTTAAAATGTTCAGTTTTTCTGTCATGTAACCGACGCTTTGTTTTTCCTATGTAAAAATCGTCACAGTCCCAGCAGCTTGCCTTGCATATATAAACGACCTTTGACATGAGAGAGCGGCTAAGTCTGTCCTTGTAGGGGAAAAAAGACTTAATCTGGCGACTGTTTTCATCGCTTTACCTTATCTAGGGTTCCACAGTAAAGTCGTTACACAGCAACTTAAATCCTGTATCTGCAAGTTATATGGTTGTTTTAGCTTTAGAATTATTTTTCGAAACAGTCGCCGGATTAAGTCTTTTTTCCCCTACAAGGAAAGGCTAAGATGTTTTCTTATTTGTAACAAGTTAAAATTTATCATTTTACGCTCTTTGTTTTGGCTCATTCGCTCAAATCGCTGCTCGCTGCTCGCAAAGGCATGAAGCGCCGAAAGCGTGGATTCTCGCACGTGTCTGCTAGGGAATTTAATACGTAATGACTCGTTTCAGACAACGCATATTTTTGTCATGCTGAGTTGTTTATTCTTATTTGTAAACTGAATACGCTTATTTGTATGTAAACATTAAGAAAATCTAAAATTAACATTAAGTATTTCGTATTCACAAGATGGCTCTTAGAGCTCCCTTAATTTATTTTAGTGGTGCTAGGGCCCGCTTTATAGAACATACAAGAAGATACTCACACATGACACCGCTTTCTAGAATAATTGCAGGGTGGAGGAATTGTGAACTGAGTAATGGCGGAGCGGGTTTCGGCGGTTTTCAGCCAGTTGTTTCCAGACTCAGTAAGCTTATATCGTTCTAAATTATAGCCATTTGTGTAATTGTGAACCCACTGAATGAATTGAATTAAAAAAAGTCGAAAAGAAAGACATTCAAACATTTTTATCGTAGCAGCACTTTAAACACCGAAGTTCAAGAGCTAAGTAGCAAGGAGAAAGCTCAGGAAGGGGTATATTTGTAACTTCAATGAGGTCGGTGCACCCTAATCTCGCCTGGGTGTAAATCAGTTTATATACATTTTTATTCCATAATTTAAGTAGTTTCATCTTACATCTCGTGTTTAACTCGATCCCGCTGATCACCAATCTAATACCTTCTTACTTTCTGTACTATGTTTATTGAGTTAAGTTTTAAAGTTGTATAACTCTAGAATCTTATAAAATGATGATCTGGAGGATTAATAAGCATGCAAATATTTGTGGCGGTCTGAAAATTTCCAAATGTAGACACGTTTGAGTTTAATTTTTCGCCACCATTTTGGAGTAGAGCATGCTGACCACCACTAATATTTTACATTACACAAAAAATTTTGTTTTCTTGGGCGATAAACAAGTTCGTGTGGGAATTTGTCTCTCACCACCTTACACCCTGTAACTTAGTCTTGCTGTGTCAGTCGGCAGCTGGGTGATGCTGTTGGTCACCTCTAAGCCCTGTGGTTCTCTGGCAACATCTATCCTCGTTGAGTTGCAGCATATCATTCCTTTCATCTTTTCCCTGAACCGCTGGCTTATCAAAGCATATGCAAATGGATTGACAGCGGAATTGAACATGATCATTGTGTGAGAGATGGGAATTGCAAAAGGATTGAGATTATAGGAGCCGACATCATCTAAGACGTGGAGTATAGAGTGTGTACCCCAGGAAATACCAAATATGGCACTGACTGTTACAACCATCAAGGTGACTCGCTTTCGTACCTTCAACACACCCTGTGGACAGAAAAACGTTGCCATATTAATTGATTAATTAATTAATTATATTGGGGATTAAATCATTCATGTTCCAGAACTATAACCACACCACTCTACATCAGAAGGGTCTAAACCCTGGTGTTATTATAGGAAGTTCAGACAATTGCAGACCCGAAACCAAGCAGGTATATGTACACTACATACCATAATGTGTGTTTATTGTTTAGAGTTTGTGTCTTAAAGGGTTTTCGTTTAAGGGGGGCGTCTGTTATCATCTGTCGTGTGCTACTAATTTTTTTGCGAGAGTTTAATTTTACGGAAATGCTATTTTTTGTGTTTTTCTGGAACTAATTTTTGCGATTGGGCAAGACTGTTATTTCTTGCTGGGAATTAATTTTTGCGATTTGCAGGGAGTCGTGTTCAATTGGAATTACAACATTTTCGTTTTTTATTTGAGTAAATGTAATCTAAATACAGGTGAAACAACATGCAGATGTTAATCAACGGTACTCTATTACAGTTACATCTTGCCCTTGTGTGCCTTTTCTGTCTCCCCGCCAGTTTTTCTTTGTGAATTATTTCAATTATTCTATTGCATTTGTTATTACTTGTGTGGCAAAAACAAATAAAAAATAAATGCTCTGGCAATGGATCAGCAATAACCACGGTACCACTTGATCCATTATTGAACGTTTTGTTTCCGATTTCATAGTTAAGTTCTTTTTGTCTGAACGAGAGAGACGTTTTAGGTAATTGGACACCAACACGATATCACATTATGTTTAAGAGGTGATGTTTGTATATAATTTCGACAGTGGGGTAAATTTTTGCTGAGAAATTTTTTGCGGGGATATTTTTTTGCGGGAATCAAAAACACGAAAAAATATCGCAAAAAAAGGTGGAGCGAGCATGGATAAGAAGTAGACGTGTCTAACGGAGCTCCGACTGAGGTCGACGATTTTGAAGTTTTTTGGATGATTTCAATGTCCACAAAGAGAAAAGATAGGTCTCCAAGTACGAAGACAACCAAAGAATCGCCAGACGAGAAGAAAAGTAAAGAAGAGGTAAAAGAATTACAAAGCGATTCCGACGAGGCCTTCGAGGCGCTGGAAATGGCGGAAAGTTTGGGTAGCAAATTGGAAGTAATAATGCATAAGCTGAACAAACTCGACGTCATTGAAGCTAGAATTAACGAGGTGTTCACGACGCTTTCCAGTATTCAACAGTCGCTAATTTGTCTAGAAGAGGACGTTGAGAATTTAAAAACCAAGACCGGGAAACTGGATAACGTTGTTAAAGAACTTGAAGAGAGCGTAAGTTTTAATGACGAAGACATCAGCAACTTAAAACGTGACACAAAGGGTGCGGAAAAGGAACTAAACGATCTCAGGAAACAAATTCTTTATTTAGAAACATATTCCAGGAGGGAAAATGCGATATTTCATGGTATAGAGGAAATGGAAAATACGGACGATTCCCAGCAATTGCTTGAGGATACGAGGAAAGTTATGTATACCTTTATGGAAGAGCATCTTGACATCGAGAACTCTCAAGAAAAAATTGAATTCCAACGAATTCACCGTTTGGGAAAACCAAATCCAAGGAGAACTCGCCCAATAATTGCAAGATTCCTCAGATATTCTGACAAAGAACTGGTTATGGACAAAGCCCGCAAGAAGTTAAAAGGAAAAGATTTCTACGTATCTGACGACATTCCAAAGCCTTTATACGAAGCAAGAAAAAATCAAATGAACAAATTCAAAGACGCAAAAAGTAAGGGATACTCTGCGTACTTCAATAAAGCCCATCCGGATAATTTATATGTAAATGGTAAATATATCGCCCCTGACACGCCAATTGATTAATTTTCTTTGATTTTCAGTGTTGATGTAATTTTCCTAAATTTTGTCTTTTCTTGTTCAAGCAAAGCGAATATTGCATATTTCTATACCTTTGTGGCATTGTACTTCTTTAATGCAACACTATTTTTGAGTTATAAATTGTATATTATATTATAACCACTGACGACCACTTTTTCGGAGTGCTCTAAACAAAACATCCAACGGAAAGCAGGCATCGCTCAACTCGAGGTAATTTTTATGTTATTTGTTTTATGTATCTATGTTTATGTAAATGTGTGTGGTACTTTATGGATATATTGTGCAACAGCTTCAGGGTTTTGGCGCCGACACATGAGGGAATTATTCAACAAACTAAACAAAATTATTTATGGCTTTGACAATAGCATCGTTAAATGTCAGGGGACTAAGAGATGGCATTAAAAGAAGAGAAGTGTTTAATTGGCTTCGAGCAAAAAAATATGCAATTTATATGCTGCAAGAAGTTCACTCAACTGACAATACTAATCACAAATGGTCGGCAGAATGGGGCTATCGAACTATTTTTAGTACCTACATGAGCAGCAAGGCAGGGGTAGGCATACTTTTCAACAACAACTTTAATTTGGTAATTCAAAAAGTTTACACAGACCCTTCCGGACGTTTCATTATTTGTGATATAAAAGCGGATGAAAAGCTCTTAACCTTGGCTAACATCTATGCTCCAAATGAAGACAACCCAGATTTTTTCAGTGTTTTTTTTTAACACCTCACGGATTTTGAATGCGATGATATTATCATAGGAGGCGATTATAATATGGTACTTGATATAGAAAAGGACAAGAAAGGCGGTCGCGCTAGAACACATCAAAACTGTCTTAAAATTATTCAGGAATTTTCAGAAAAATTTGACTTAGTGGATGTCTGGAGAGTTATACACCCTGAAATTAGAAGATATACATGGCGCCAATGTCATCCAAAGGTACAATGTAGACTAGATTTTTTCTTAGTTAGTCAAAGTACAGTTAACATCACATCACTCGCAGACATTACTCCTGGTTATAAAACTGACCATTCCATGATTATTTTAGGTTTACTACTGCATTCCAATCCACGGGGTCCGGGTTTTTGGAAATTGAACACATCTCTTCTGTTGGAAATGGACTATGTCAATCAAATTAAGACAACGATTCGAGAAACTAGAGAGGAATATAATGATCCTGAACTGGTCAACCCTTCACTTCTTTGGGAAATGATAAAGCTAAAAGTGCGTGAGAAATCAATTTATTATTCCAAGATTAAAAACAAACAACAGAAACAACAGATAACTGAACTAGAACAAGCAATTGCTAAATTGGAAGAAAAAATCGACAAAATGGACATTTGTGATCCGCAATTGTTTCTTTTTGAAAATCAGTTAAATACGAAAAAGGCAGAAATGGAAAAAATCATTGAATTTCGCACTAAAGGCGCAATACTGAGATCCAGGACAAAATGGTACAATGAAGGAGAGAAAAACACAAAATATTTTCTAAACCTGGAAAAACGACACTTTAAACAGGGGACAATAAGCCAAATTAAAACAAATGACAATGAAACCGTCACCTCCGATAAACAAATTTTAATTGAATGCGAAATATTTTATAAGAACCTTTATACATCTAAACATAAAACAAGGAACGATTATGATACAACTTTTTTCTTTGAACACGAAAATGATACAGTCCTCCATGATTATGAACAGAATGCGTGTGAAGGTGTGCTTACAGAAAAAGAGTGCCTCGAGGCTCTAAAAAACATGGAAGCTGAAAAAACTCCTGGAACTGACGGGCTGCCTGCCGAATTTTATAAGGTTTTTTTGGAAAGATATATCGGTCACTCTAATCAATGCTTTAAATTATGCCTATGAAAAGGGACAACTTTCAGTAACCCAGAGAAGAGGAATTATCAAACTTATACCTAAGAAAGATACAGAACCCTATTTTCTTAAAAACTGGAGACCGTTAACTCTACTAAATTGCGATTATAAAATAGCGGCAAAATCGATTGCTAACCGCTTAAAAACTTTTATCCCTAAACTTATTAATAATGACCAGACGGGCTTCATTAAAGATAGATTTATTGGAGAAAATATACGACTCATAGACAGTGTTATTTGCTATGCCAAAGAAAAAAATTTACCTGGACTACTCTTATTTTTAGATTTTGAAAAAGCATTTGATACAATCGAATGGCCTTTTATTAGAAAAACTTTAGAATATTTTGGTTTCGGAACCAGCATCACTAGGTGGGTAAACCTTTTTTATTACCACCCAGAAAGCTGTATTTTAAACAATGGATGGGCGACCAATTTTTTTAAAATCCAACGAGGTGTTAGACAGGGTTGCCCTCTCTCGCCTTACCTTTTTATTTTATCAGCAGAGGTTTTGGCCAAGGCAATTCGTAAAAATAAAAATATTAACGGCATCCGCGTAAAGAACAAAGAAATTAAGCTAAGTCAGTATGCAGACGACACGACGCTAATATTAGACGGGTCTAGAGAATCTCTATTGGCTTCACTTCAACTTTTAGATGGTTTCTATGAGGCCTCCGGCCTGAGGCTCAATGACAAAAAACAGAAGCTCTTTGGATAGGAGCAAATTGCGGATATCAAGAAATACTACTCACTGGGCGAAATCTTAAATGGCTAAAACACAAAGTTAAAACGTTAGGAGTTTGGCTCTCAGTTGATCCGGAAGCTACCGCAACCCTAAATTATAACGACAAACTAGATAAAGTACGGAACATTTTAAGCTGCTGGAAATATCGCAGGCTTACTATGATAGGTAAAATAGCAGTTCTAAAAAGTTTAGTAGCTTCTCAACTCGTTTATGTGCTGTCTCCTTTACGCACAAATGTGAAAGCTGTCAAAGAAGTAAACAAATTATTCTATTCTTTTCTCTGGAATGAAAAAGGAGATAAAATCAAACGAAAAGTCATTATTAATGATTACTCAAAGGGCGGACTAAAAATGATAGATGTAGAGTCTTTTAATAAGTCTCTAAAAACCATATGGATAAAAAAATACTTAGAAAAAAATAACCAAGGAAAATGGAAATTGTTTTTTGATCTTGATTTAGAGAGATTTGGAGGCACAATATTTCTCACGGGTAACCTTAATATGAATGACATCAATAAGATCTACAAAATCCATAACGGTTTTATAAAAGAGGCTCTCACAATTTGGACGGAAATAAATTTTGAGAACCAAATAATTTCTGAGAATCAATTTCTTGACCAAAGCTTATGGCATAATTCACTTATTAGAGTTAATAATCGACCTCTTTTCTTTCCAGAGTGGTATAAAAAAGGAATTATACAAGTGAAACATCTGAAAGATGACTTAAATAATTACCTATCTTTAACTGGCCTGCAAGAAAAATACTGTTTGACCATATGCCCTTTAAAGTACTATGGTCTCTTGTCTGCTCTTAAATGCCTCTGGAATACACATAAAAATAAATGTACTATAAATAACTCTGAATATGAAAGCTTTTCCACAAGATTGATGCGAGCCAATAAAACAAGCTCATTGGTATATAATAAACTTATAGAGAGAAAAAGCATTCTTCCTACACAAAGTCAACAGAAATGGAAAAGCGATTGCAACTTAAACGATGATAAATGTATCAACTGGTGCGAGGCATACCTACTGGCCTCCAAATGCACAAAAAGCACGAGACTTATTGAATTCCAATTCAAGTTTTTACATAGACGAATACCAACTAATGAATTTCTACATAAAATAGGAATAAAAAATGATCCAAAATGTTCCTTTTGTGAAAAAGAACCAGATAAACTTGAACACCTTTTTTGGTCTTGTCCTAAAGTTGTTTCTTTTTGGAATTTTTTAATGGCGCGGTTAACTCTATCCCAAATTATTTCAGAAAATTATATAATGAGTACATCTGTTGCTTTGGGACTGATGCCGGATGCTTCAAAAAACCATCTACAATTAAATTTCTGCTTTCTGCTAGCAAGACACTACATTTGGATTTGTAAATGCAAAGAAACAGCACCTACAATCGAATGCTTCCTGCGATACCTTAAAACAATTTATGAAATCGAAGTCAAAGCGGGTGACACTCTCCCCAAAAAATGGAAACTCCTAGACTCTCTATGGTAAGAGATCCCCCCCCCTCCGTTCCCCTCCTCCCCCTCCTCCTGTAGCAATATCCTTCAGTAGAAGTTGGCGAAAATGCCCTGTAATGACTGGCACAATGTTTTTAAACCCCTTTTCTCACCATTGTTATTAACTGTGTAAATAAGTAATGTGAGTAGTCAGATGTGTAAGTACCGTTTGTAAATAATGTACTTAGTATAGCAGGTGATGTAAATACTGTTAGTATAATGATGTAATTCGTGAATCAATGTAAGTAAGTTATGTAAAGTTTAATAAAAGTTTTGTGTCAAAAAAAAAAAAAAAAAAAAAAATATCGCAAAAATTAGAATGATAAATGCGAAATAAAAATATAAACTTTATTTCTATGTTAGGAATTATAGCAGTCAAAGGTAAGGACACAACTAAAACAATAAATAAAAATATAAATAAAAAAGAAACTAATACTAAAAATATATCAATCCCATTCCCTTCCCTAATTCCCTAATTATTCAGAAATTGATATTCCCTTCTCTAATTGTTATAAAGACTGATTTATGTAAGACAATATATACAATTAACAACAATTTTAAGCATAAAACATATGACATATTTAAGATTTACAATTCTTGCAGTCATTGCTGATCAATTTTTCTAAGTCCGATTTTAAAGGCTTCCAGTGAGTATCTTATTTTGGTTTTAAGCTTGGACCAGAGTACTGGTCCCAAATATCTTAGGGAGTATTTAATATTGTATTTGATCTTGGAATCATAAATTCATAAACTCTAAGTTATACTTGGTATTATTTGTTTAAAGAATATCTGTGATTTTAATAGGGCACTGCCCATTCTTAACTTTAAACATTAATATAGAGATATCTTGAAGTCGTCAAAAATTTAGTGCCACGCAGTAGTTGATTGTGCTGCTTGAAACAAACCGTGCCTTGATACTGAATGCTTCATTTTTAGAAAAAAAAATATTATTGCACACATAAGCGACTTAAAGACTGGAGGTTTCTCCATTTACACATACCTGTTGTTGATATGTGACATCATTATCGTCATTACGTTTGAACCACAAAGTGTATACGATCTTTGCGTATAACCCACCCAACAGGATAAAGGAAAGGAAAACAAAGGAATGCCACATCAAACTGAAAGAGTTGACAAACTCCTCAGACCACATGTAAATGCAGGAGTTGTGATCCACTTTTTTCCCGTATTCCCGAAATTGGAGAATTAATGCAAGGATCCAGGAACCAGGAACGATCACCTTAAAAAAGAAATTGTTTAAACGCTGTGAATTTCAGTCGCAACTGTACACATTTTTAAGACAAATAAATGTCACGCAGAATTTAAAAGTCACGTTTATTTGCGAGAAAAGTCGCCGAGAATCCATTTTCTAGACCTTTAGTGCTATTTGCAGAATGGGAACACTTATAATTATTTACTGGCATGAGATGATGGCCTGCGAAGAACGAAACCTGTCTCAAGCACAAACACGTACATTGGGTTCACATAACAAAGCACTCACGGAATGCCCTGCCTGAGGAAAAAACTGGAAGAGGTCTTTGAAGCACGCATATCAAACAGTTACTGGAAAGCGTGTTGACCTGATCTGGTCATTGGTTAATGTAGGACTCTGAAACCATTGATTGAGGCTAGGTGTTATTCTAATAGCATACCTTCAGTTTGCTTTCGGTAAGTTTTCCTTTGTTACCACGTGGATATATAACGGCATAATAGCGTTCAAAGGCGATGGCAACCAGAGTGTAGACCGAAACAGCCCCTGCAAGCCACGTCAAGGTTGCGTCTGTCAACAATACGCATAATATTCTTCCCACCACCCCCTCTGGCAGGGTATAACTGTTTTTCGGTATGATATTCGCTATGTAGAATGTCGCAAAAATGATGTCTGCTACTGCCAGGTTGACAAGAAGATAATTTATGGGAGTCCTGTGGAAATAAATGTATACGAGCTCAGTTCAAAAGAATGCGACAAAATTTGTTTTTCATTCCAAGCGTAAGTGTGTCAGATTTTTCGGATATGTCCCAGAAAAGTAACTTTTCGGCGCATTTTACTATAAAGCACAAGGTTAATATAACACATGGTTTTTCTTATATCGTGGTTACAAAGACAGCAAGTTTGATCCGCCATATTGGTTTGTAATACCTGAACAAGGCCAGTAAATCGTAAAAACTCTTATTCTTCTCTTAACAAAACAACGCAGGTTAATGTTGATTTATGACTTGACGTTTCGTATGCTTCAACATACATCTTCAGAAGTGACGGTTGGATATAAGACAATAAAATTTAAATGCTATGGAGAAAGACTGGAACCTAATTTAAAAGAAATGACAATAGTGAAAAAATGATAATATACAGACCTATCTTAAAGTCTGCTAGAAAATATAATCATATTTACAAGGTTCCAGTCTTTCTCCATAGCATTTAAATTTTATTGTATTACTGAAGATGTATGTTGAAGCATACGAAACGTCAAGTCATTAATCAAAGTTTTTTACAACATGCGTTGTTTTGTTATGTTTATAACCGCAGTGTGTATTTTATTTCTGTCAAAAGGACAGTAAAACTGTCCGAAGCGTCGTGTTTGTGGCATTTAGAAAGTCGGAAAAATCCCATGAAGAAGAAATCATTTTTTTAAGCTGGAATATTTGTATATGGTAAGTCTACAATTAATCAGAGCGCGCATAATATCTTGTTACTCGTGGCGTAAGCCGAAGAGTTATAGATTCGGCTCTTAATTTTCTTTTTTTTTTCGTGTCACATTTATTTAGTGCATGCAAATTTATGCACGCATATTTTACTTTCACTGGTCTGATTGGTTGGCACGCGACCACGTGATCTTACTCTTGATTTCAAGATGAAGTGTGTTGACTTGAGTAGCAAAAGGAAGAATAACAGCGTACATGTTTTCAAGACAATGCAAGGCGTCCATGGATGGATAGGGCCGTTTGATATTGTGTTCGCCGCTTATTGCTGTGAGATTTTTTCCGACAAGTTTTGTGTTTTATGTAACTTGTTATTTCAGTTAGCGATCGTGGTTTGAAGTGTCGGCTACTGAATACAGTGAATGTAATGTAGTTTTACTTTTCAGACATATATAGTTTATGTTTCTCCGTAAAATCACTCAAGCTCCGGAATCAATACTGCATTGGGATAAAGACGCCACGAGTTCAAGCTGTGTACAGCTTCATATTACGTCACGATGCCCCTCGCACGCGTATCGTCAAAATTACGCCCTTTATATAAACCGGTGGCCTACCAGAAAGACGAAAAAATACTGAAATGATTGTCCGAGATGAAATGGCAATTTTGCAGGTAAGAAAACAACGGATTAATGGCCATCAATCATTGTGCGCGCGTGAACCAATCACAAAGCTAGAATTGCAGTTATCAAGACAGCGAATGTAATAACTAGAGCTAAAAGCATTAAACGTTATTTTATATTTTATCAAGTTTATTTGACACAAGCTTTAAAAATATAATGTACGAAAGGGAAAAGGCGCGAACTGGACGCGAAGTCTCATGCGAGGAGTCTACCCAAGAATCGTAACATCTACTAAACGAATAGCTATATTTCATTCTCGGTGCTCTTTTACCTCATATCTCGATTTCTCATTATCACAGCACAAACAATGGAGTTTCCAACGATACTTGTGATGATGAATATGGACGTTAATGTTGTTATAGCAACGTCAGCTGATTCAGACATGACCGTAGGCTGTCAGTGTTAGTCAGGTAATCTGAATGAAAACAAAAAAAAAATACAATTTAATAAAACCATGGTCAGGTATAGCGAATATACACTACAGTTGAACCTGTCATAAGCGACTACCCAAAATGCAAAGGGAAGGTGGTCGCTTACAAGAGGTCATACCACTGGGGTGTTAATAACTCTGAAATTAAACTTTGAATCGTATGAAACTGTAGTAATTTCAATGTACAAAGCACCTATCAGCGCAAACCATTATATCATATTGAAGTTTTGATGCAAGGGACAGAATTTTCGTTTTATTGGACTTGTATATTCGCGTCTGTAGTGGGAACCGTTTGAGCGGACGAACTGTTTGATATTAGCAATGACCAATCAGATTTCAGCAATGACAAATGTTTTCTCAGTGCTGGTTATTTTTTAAGAAGCAAATATGATAAAGAAAGAAAAAAAAAAGCTTGGGAAATGTAGGTGAAATATTGCAAAGGTCTCATACCTAGAAGATTTAGGCGATAAACCGATAAAATCTCGTAGTTCGAAGTAAGAATTGCTTTCAGTCGCAAAGATCGAAGTGTTGCCAAGGTAACTGCTAGTAGTATAGGGTGTGGGTGATCCGGAGACACCCCAAACAAGCATTTATGCACCCCAACGGAGGCTTCCTAGAATACTTGCCCTCCCTCTCAAGTATTCTAGGAAGCCTCCGTTGGGGTGCATAAATGCTTATATTTTACTTCTCTGCTTTTCTGTACCTCCTATGGCAAGCCGTTTGTTGTAGCAGGTTACCCTGGTTCTATATGGCCGCGCTCGTCCCAGGAAAATTGAACATATATTTTCGGATTGCATATAAAATTAAGGATTGGATTGAATCAATATTCGTGTTATTGGATTGAACAGAAGATTGGATTGAATCAATATTCGTGGTATTGCATTAAATATAAAATTTAAAGATTGGATTGAATCAATATACATGCGGCATTGAATTGCAAATAAAATTTAAGGACTAGATTGAATCATAAGAAATAGTTTGAATTGAACCAACATTGTTATAGCATTGATTGCATTGAATGCCTTTTATGACTTTAAATTAAACCTTTATTTAAAGGATTGAACATATATATCTAAGATTACATTTAACTACAAACGGCTTGCCATAACCCCCTCAAGTTTCTCATTTGGCGATTTTTATCCCCGCTTCTGTGCTTTGATTATAAACTATAAACTTGGCAATCCGTGTTCACCGGCCGTTCTTGTTGGTTTAGTTTCAATCATAGGCGTACGACTGGGGGGGGGGGGGGGGCTGCAGCCCCCCCCCCCCCCAGTCGTAAAAAATATAGTATTATTCGGGCAAAACTGGTCGACTATTCGGGCACCACAGACACAGAAAAAATTACTGAATTATTTTGCAATTCATATGTCTTAAATTAATGTTCTTATTTCGTAACTCACATTACTCAGCTCTATACTACATCGATCATGTCATTGATGTGATAGCTCCATTAGATGCCAACCGCGTGAGCAGACATAGGCTCTATTTACATGGAAAGGGGATGATCCTGGCTAGGATCATCCGAGCGCGACATGTTCTCTACTTTCAGTTTACATGCGAAGGGTTACATTTGGCCCTAGCGTTAAGATCATCCTCGCGCAAGGATCATCCTATCTGAGAGGTAGGATGATCCTAGCGCTAGGATCATCTTAGCTCCATGTAAACGGCCCCGGGAGGGTTATCTTCTCTTTTGTTATTGTCGCCCGCCGTCTTGCTTTGCAACCGCGCCGAACTCAAAGGTACTGGGGCCATCCTGTAAACCAAATGAAAAGTTGATTCTGGAAGCCGCATTTACCCATGTAAACCAAATGAACCTTCTAGAATCATCCTAGCGCAGGGACTGAAACTAAGTATAACATTTGGCAACCATCTTGCTTATTATGTGTGGTTGGTATCTGGTCGATTAAAGTATGTCTTCGTCGAAGTATCGTAAAATATCTTATCGGTACCGTGTGAAGTGCGAAGATTGAGAGATGTAGAAGCTCAGTCTCGGATCGTTCACAGCAGCAGAAAAGTAAAATGTCAGCGAGTGCTAGAATCATCATGACGAATAAACATGACGTCACGAGTTTCATTCGGGCAAATTAAGTTCAGCCCCCCTGCCAAAATTTTTCCCGTACGCCGATGGTTTCAATTCAATACAATCCGTTCAGATTTTCAGCAAGCTGTTAGTATCATACTGTTATTATGCAATAACAACTTTATGTGTAAAAAAAGGAAGTGTATGTCTCACGCGGAGAATAAAATTTGTGACGACGACTCTTCTCTGCCTGTTTTTTTTTTTTTTGAGGGAGGGTTTGCTCACTAATTTTAGCGGTTATTGACAATTTTCCTGATAATTTTTGCTAGCTTTATCTTCTTTCCTGGCATTTCAGGGTCCAGGAGGGTTAGGGTTAGGGCCACACAAAGTTGTAAAATTGTATTTCTGTTCGATAATTGTAGTAGAGTAGAATCATACTAATAATGCTATCATGTCAATCTGTTGATGTTTGTTGCAATTAACAAGTTCTCTACAACTGCTATTTGAATGATCGCCAAAACATGAGGAAATGTAATTAACTATTACCGTGCTCTTCCCCGTTATTTTTATAATGAAAGCTTTTTATCCCCATCTTTGTCGGTAGCTGTCGGTGGTTTCGCGACAGCAAGAGAAATACTGCTTGAAAGAACTTACCTTGTCCCCGAAATAGCAAAATCAGTTGCAAAATCGTCAACAGTCTTATATATACTATCGGTAGTATTTGTACAGCTCTAAAAACCGCTTATACGCTTATATTGTTTTCGTTTTCTTGACACGAGATAGCGTCAAACTTCATTTATTTGTCGGTCCCTGTTTTTCATCAGCCTTCGCAATTGTATTTCTTTTTCTCAGTTATGTTTTTCCTTGCTATTGTCCTACCTTTGTAAATTTATGGCAAGCTGTAAACTCCCTTTTTGTTCTCATTTGCATTTATATTTTGGTCTGCATATTCAAACACCTGATTCTAAACAGTGTCACATAGTTTATGTTCGCCTAATTGTTTTAATATTTTAGATCATGCTCCCACTAATTTTCAGCTCAAGGTAAAAGATGCTATTCATATCCAAATGGGAACAATCTTCTTTAAAACAACAGTTGTGCCAGGATTGTCGCGTATTCTTTAATTATTTTGTTACAGCTTTATCTCATTATAATTTCTTTCTACCTCTTTGTACTTTACGATTTAAAACAGAATATGGCAGAAGAGCTGTTGAAACATGTTTTAAAATCAAAACTGTTGTCGTTTTACTAAACTCATTTATATTTTATTTGTTTCTTCTCTGCATATTTCTTATTCTCTTATTTTTACACCAATTTCAGGAACTTGATAACTATTTTTTGCTA
This sequence comes from Cladopsammia gracilis, assembly GCA_022457155.1. Taxonomy (NCBI): domain Eukaryota; kingdom Metazoa; phylum Cnidaria; class Anthozoa; order Scleractinia; family Dendrophylliidae; genus Cladopsammia; species Cladopsammia gracilis. The sequence continues at coordinate 879,508 of JAJGOT010000203.1, read as the reverse complement.
GATTTCTTAAATTAATGGCAAGTCGATCGAGGGTCCTCTTTACCTTTCTCGTTTGTATTTCTCTTTGATAACCTATTTTCCTAGAATTATTATTTTTGCTGGGAATACAATTCCCACTTTCATATCGTTTGCGCTCTCAGCGACTCTCGTGCTCTTTCGATAACTTTTGTGCACCGTCATCAAATCTCATGCTCTTCCATCAACTCTCACACTCTTGTTCATCCACTCTCATGCTCTTGTTCATCGACTCTCATGCTCTTGTTCATCGACTCTCATGCTCTTGTTCATCGACTCTCATGCTCTTGTTCATCGACTCTCATGCTCTTTCATCGACTCTCGTGCTTTCTCGTCAACTCTAGGCTATCCTCAATGCATGTTTTTTCATCGACTCTCATGCTCTTTTATCGACTCTCATGCTCTTTCATAAACTCTCATGCTCTTTTTTATCGACTGTCATGCTCCCTCATCGACTCTCGTGCTCTTCCATCGACTCTCGTGCTCTTTCATCGACTCTCGTGATCTTTCATCGACTCTCGTGATATTTCATCGACTCTCGTGCTCTTTCATCGACTCTCATGCTCTTTCATGGAATCTCATGCTCTTTCATGAACTCTCATGCTCTTTCATGGACTCTCATGCTCTTTCATGGACTCTCATGCTCTTTCATGGAATCTCATGCTCTTTCATGGAATCTCATGCTCTTTCATGGAATCTCATGCTCTTTCATGGAATCTCATGCTCTTTCATCGACTCGCAAGTTCTCTCATCAACTCTTCTTCCCTCTCATCGAATCAAACACTTTCGTCGGTAGCAATGGATAGGGTTATATTCCTTTATAATCTGTCACTGATTCATTTAAACACGTGAAATCCAGTTGTAAAATCGTCAACAGTCTTATACTATCGGTAGTATTTGTACAGCTCAGAAAGCCACCTAGATTGTTTTAGTTTTCTTAATACGAGATAGTGTCAAACTTCAATTATTTGTCGGCCCCTGTTTTTCATCTGCCTTTACAATTGTATTTCTCTTTGATTTGTTATTTTAATTAGATTATATTTTCCCAGTTTTGTTTTTGCTTGCTATTGTCCTAGCTTTGTAAATCTATGTCAGGATGGCAACTCCTTTTTCTTTCTCATATGCATTTCTAGTTTTTTAATACTTGTTACTTTATCTGCATAATTTCTTGTTTTCTTATTTTTACACCAATTTTAGAAACTTACTTATTATTTTTTGCTAGATTTCTTAAAAGACCGTCTTTACCTTTCTCGTTTGTATTTCTCTTCGATTACTTATTTTTTATAGAATTATTATTTTTGCTGGGAATAAAATTCCCACTTACATATCGTTTGCGCTCTCAGCGACTCTCGTGCTCTTTCGACAACTTTTGGGCACCGAGAACACATGGGAGATGATGAAAGAGCATAAGAATCGATAAAAGAGCATAAGAGTCGATGAAAGAGCAAGAGAGTCGATGATGGAGAATGACATTTGATGAAAAAGCATGACAGTCGATGAAAGAGCACGAAAGTCGATGGGAGAGCTAAAGTGTTGATGAGAGCCGGAACAGAGTCGATGAACAAGAGCATAATCATCAACTCTTCTTCCCTATCATCGAATCAAACACTTTCGTCGGTAGCAATGGATAGGGTTATGTTTCTGTTTGTAACTCGGTACTGATTTTTTTTAAAGACGAGAAAGATGAAAAAGTACATTACCTCAACTTTTAAGTGATAAACATCTCCCAAACTGCTCGTCTTATCAAAACAAATAGACTAAGCATAATAACAAACAATCATGAGCTGTACTTACTCCCTCGCAGGTGATTATATCAGCGCACAGATGGTTATATCAAGAGGCATTAACTGGTGCAACAAAACACTCTAACATACAATATTTTTGTACGTTTTTTATCCCAATAAAGTTAAAAAGGTTGCTTTTATATTTTATATTTTTTAATAATTGTATTTGATTTTCTAGGTTTTTTTTTTCTGTTTTAAACAGGTGTCTTGTGTATTTTTCATGCTTTAATTTATATAATTTACATGGTAATTTCTATTCCTTGTCTTCTACTTCAATACTTTCTCTCTGTATATTTAAGCTGCTATATCTTAATAACTAAAATGTCAGAACGTACAAAATAAAATTTCGTTACTTAAACAAAACGTTCTACTGTAAGAGGATAGCACCTCTTTCATTTCACACCTTGTAAGTGTGAAATGCAATTTTAGACGTCTATCAGTTATGAAACGTGATTGACTAGAGCGTCCTACAAATATAATTTTCTCAAAAATCCCCTTAAACAAGATATTGCCTTAAGGTGTTGATATTGCCTTGACATGGCTCTAATGGAAATATCTCGTTCATGTTTCAAGCAATCCAAAAACTCTCTTCTCATCTCATGAATCTATGTCATGGGGTGTTTTGTAAGGTTTTGGGTGATTTTTGGGTATGTCTGGGAGGAAACAGTTTTTCACAAAGGATTTGTAAAATTAAGAGAACTAAGAAATATTGAAGATTTGGTGAAGTTTTCAAAATAGAATTTGTAGTCAATAATTAATAGGCAGACACCAGGTTAGTCCACTAGCAACCTGGGGTACTCTTGCGTGGGTATCAACTGTCTGTTGGTGTTCCAAAAATTATTTTCTTTCTTCTATCCCTTCTTTAAACCTCTTAAAATTTCATACAAAATTCATGTTTACCCTGCCTTAACCCTATTTTGACGGGGGCGGGCACAAACTGCTCGCGCTAACTTTCAACATTCATAACTTCCTTAATATGTATTCAAACGCCATCAAACTTTGTGACTTTTCCTAAAATTTATCTGGCAACAATTTCATAGGACATTTTATTGATCACGTGACTTGATGTTTCCATAGCAACAAGATTTTGACATCCATGTTGTATTATAATTTGCATATTTTTACCTTTGAATGAAGAAAAACAATGTTTATTGGTATAACTTTTAGATTTTTACGCCATTTAGCGTTTATGTGATCATACATGGACTGAAGCGACTGCAATTTGCGCCTTGTATGCTGAAGTCCGATTTCACCTATCTCGTCCTCCGTAATTCAGCTACGTGCTGCAGTGGAAGAAGTGGCACCGTATTTTTTTTGGTTTTTGTTTTTAGGTGACGATTCCAAGACTTTTGCAACAACAACAACAACAACAACAACAAAAAAAAAAAACAATTGAAACACACGTGTAAACGACGTTGCAAAACGGAAAGTTTATTGCTAGGAACCAAGCCCATCAGAGTAAAAAATTATATCCAGGACTGGACTAATGTAGGTAATGGACCATGAAATGTGGAATATTCTAGAATGTGTATGGTGGAATGAGGACTTTGGGATATGAAACGTGTTAAGTGCATTGTGGACTGGATTATAGATAATGGATAGCGGATCGTACTTCTAGGATTGTGGACTGTACTTATATGGAACAAACGGTCCACTTTTAATTTGAAGCCTAACGAGCTGCTTGTATTTATATCTGCATCGAACATTATTCTCAACTTAACCGAAGGACGTGTGGACGTGCGGACCTGCGTTTTACTGCTCTCCAGTTTATTGTAGATTGCTACCTTTAATCTACTGCAATTGAAATGATCTAGAATGCCTGACAATTTAAAATCACTAAAGAAAGAAAACGAAGAGTTAAGAAAGCAGGTAAAGGATTTATCAAATGACTTTGAGAATTTCAAGGACAAGATGGCGGAAATTGACAAGACAGCCTCGGCAGCTATAAACCATCTTCCGAAAGAACAAGATGTTCAATTTCTGAGTGATAGCTACGACGAGCTGACGCAATCAAATAAAGGAACGAGTCTCGAATTCAAAAAGCTCGAAGATAGACTGAACATTATTACGGCTAATCTTGATAAGATAACCAAAGTGATTGATGAAATGCAGATACACAGTTATCAATACAATTTAAAGATAGTTGGTATACCTCAAACAAGCGAAAGGGAAACGGTCGAGAAAACGGCGAACCAATGCCTAAAAGTTTTTACTGGAATGGGAGTCGATATATCAATATCTGATATCGACATAGCACACAGAGTTCGTCGAAGAAACTCGAATCAAGACCACTAACAGCAGCCTGACGCAATAATTTGCAAATTTGTAAGACGAAATCCTGGCAGCCAGGAACAATACGAATCAACTGACAGCGGATGATCTTGGTTTATCGTCCCAAACTGTAATTGATCGAGTTGCCATATTCAGCCATCTGATTCCACGCCTACAAGAATTGCGATTTCTAACCATGTAATTAATTTCACTGGCCTGCCAAGATTAGCTTTTGCTACCTGCAGGCCAGTACTATAAATTCTATAATAACTAACTAATAAAGATTTTTGTTGTTGTTGTTGTTGTTGTTGTTAAAAAAAAGAAGTAGGCGTGTTTCACGAAAGAGTACAACCGTTTTCTTTTTATCATTTTTAATGAATTTAAACCAGCGAAGATTCTACAAATTTTGATCATTTTTAAGTTTCTCTTGTTAATTAAAATAAAGTCTATTCTAACCTGCTTCTAACTTAAGTACAATAGAATAAATAATCTGGTAACGTTTTCGAGAAAATAGTCATTTCCCTTGCATTGACGATAAAGATAAGAAATGTTCACGTTTTAATTGATATGATTATTGAAACGAACGCTGAAAAAAAAAACGAAAATTTGTTTTACCAACCGAGTTGATAAGGTACTGAAAAGAAGGGCTAGCGCTCGAAACGGCAGCTGTTAGATGTCTTTACGGTGCGGGGCCATTTAATAAAACCAACGTTTCGTGTTTCACTCCCCGCGGACACGACAGCTTCTTTAGAAACTAACCCTTTATTTATTTGAAAGATAATTTTAATTATAGCAAAATAACCATATTTTGCTATATAACGCCTTTATCTGTCAGAACTCCCCTTGATACCCCTCAAGCTAAAGATGCATCGCGGTAATGTAAGAAAACTCAATTGTTGTTTTGGGAATTGGCAGTTCGAAATCATTATTCCGTTTTTGTTACATGATCCACAATTTTTCTTTAGCTGGAAAAACTTACGAAATTTGTTCAAAGTTCAAGAGGATGAGATTTGAGGTATTTCATTTTGTATATGAATCTGAAAAGAATTTTTATTTTCGTCATACTATCGCCTGTAATTTTATAATCATTGATTGCATTAAATGTGCAGGCGATGTATGGCGGAAATAATTCCGTCCCCGAATGTCTGGAGCCTTCAAAATTCTTCCAGGTAAACTTTGAAAATACAATTTTTCGCAGTTTCTCTGAAAAAAAAAGGTCCGAGTAAAGCAGTGCATCAAAGTTCAACTTGGAATTCTCTTAACGCCCGTTTACACCGGCGATTTTTTGTGCAATTTTTGTCACACTTATCGATGCAATTTTTGTCGGGAGCTAGTTGCATCTTCAAATCGCATGTGTAAATGGGAAGCGATTTCAGTGCGATTTGGGCGCGATTTGTCGCGCGATGTCACAGAGGCTTCGAACATGTTCAGATGCAACTTGGCGGTGAGTTTTTGAAAATCACAGCAAATCAAAGCAAATGTCGCAGCCGAATTGCGGAGGAAATCGCCGCTAGTTTACACTTGCGACAAAAGTTGCATTGGAGACCGCGACAAAACTCGCATGTGCAAACGCGCCTTTATAAACCTCGCATCGTCTTCATGTTCCTCCAAAATATCCGCGATGCTTCATTTTGTTTAACTATAAGCGTGGAATACTTTTATTTACAATACAGCGTTTTGACTTTAAAAATGGAATTTTAACTTCAATAACAAAAATACATTCATTCACAAATATTTTTGTTACACTATGTTAGCAACATTCAAAAATATTGTCAGATATAATTATTTTTACATTTTCACATCAATAACCAAGACTCCAATCTCAAGGCAGAGGTCAACGAAAATTCCTTTCTGGAAAATAAGTATAAAAAGGTCTTTGTAATGTACTCCCACAAATGAACAGCTCGCATCACCAATATTTTACCAATAACTGTAAAATCGGGACCCTTTTTTGTTGATTAGCACAGTTTACGGTCAAACTCGCGAATGTCACAGTCAAAGTAACGCGATACCCTTGAAAAAAAAAAAATAAAAAAAAAAAACCCTGAAACAAACAAAACAACTCAAATACTTGAATACCGTAAAATCTCTAATAAGCCATTCCTCTCAATTTATCCACGTCTTGGAAGTTCAGTATGTAACGTGAATGATTGGGCGAATGCTTTACACGTAATCATGTGTTACAAGACTGTAGGCATGAATCAGGATCGATTGTATAATGTAGTTTAATCCTGAGATTACGATGCTTGAATAAAGTGCCGCATACTTGAGGAAAGTGCTGAGCAAAATTCCTCGCGAGGAATAGTTAGTATAGGAATAGTTAGTTAGTATAGGAATAGTTAGTTCAGCTGTTTCCTGAAGTGTGCGCTGGAGTTTTTGTGAGTTTTTCGCCTCGCAAGGTCGTAAGGCAAATATCTGTCGCGTTTGATATTTTTTGCCTCGTGAGACAAATTCCTCATCGTGTGCGGGCGCCGCGAGAATCTGGCTGAGCCAAATTAATCGATCAGCCAATAAAATTGTATGGCGAGCTCACGTGATTTCAAGCTCGACATTCAAGATGGCGGGCAGGAGTGTTTTTTTTTTGTTTGGGACAAAGACTCCAAGACCATAGACCCAGTCATACCATGGGTACGACTCACAAAACCAAAGCCCACTAGACTGCGCTCTATTTTGGAAACAGAATCACAGCACCAGCGAACGACGGAGAAGAGGAAACGGAGCTCAGACAGACAATAAGATCAAGGAAACGGAGAGCTATATAATGCATGGAAGCAAAAAGGGGGGAAGAATGGGATGTAAGCGCAACTAAAGGCCCCCAAGTGAAGGAGAAATGTAAAAACACAAGAAAATGAATTGAAAATGGAGTTTCAAAATAACGCCACAAGCATTTTTATTAAAAACGAACAAAACAAAAACAAACTAAACTTCTTGATCATTGATAATTTGCAATTCATATACATACACTTTAGTGAGCTCACTTAAATCTTATTAATAGACAACATAGATTGATAGTATGAAAATATATTTATCTGGCCCCGGTTGTTCAAAAGGTGGATAGCGCTATCCACCGGATAAATCACTATCCAGTGGATAACAAGAAGGATTTACAATTTAATACTTATCCACTGGATAGTGATTTATCCGGTGGATAGCGCCATCTTGAATGTCGAGCTTGAAAACACGTGAGCTCGCCATGCAATTTTATTGGCTAATCGATTAATTTGGCTCAGCCAGTACACGATAAGGTATTTGTCTCACGAGGCAAAAAATATCAAACACGACAGATATTTGCCTCACGACCTCACGAGGCGAAAAACTCACAAAAACTCCAGCGCACACTTGAGGAAACAGCTGAGCTAACTACCTCGCGAGGAATTTTGCTCAGCACTTTCCTCAAGTGTGCGGCAGGCTTAAAACACGTCAAAGCGGACGCGCGTACGAAAGGTACGTGAGAAGATAAGAGCCTCCAACCCCCCTCCCAAATTCCGTTTATTTCCCATACCATCACTGTATTTCTAATATGAACACTGTATTTCCCATACCATCACTGTATTCCCCATACCATCACTGTATTTCATGACCTGTTTGCCTCATTTTAAAAATGGCGGATTTTACTTCGAAAAGGTCTATTAAATGTAGACTTCGGTGCTTTCTCCATCAAGAGACAAGAGTGCAAACGAATCACGTCTGGCCGCAACGGCATCCGCATCCCCATCTGCACCCACAGGAGGTCGCTCAGTGTCTTCCGAAATGTTCCTTGGATTGTTCACTTGGAATCTAGAGGGTGGCGTGGTAAGAACGCTGGGGGATGGGGAGGGATCATTGACACCATAGTTTGGGACGCCTGAAGTCACAAGTGGTTGATCTTCTCTCTGTGGCTTGGTGGCGTCATCTGAAGACTTGCCAACGCTAAACTGTAAAAAAGAGTTGATCACATGTTAGCGCGGAGAAACAGTTGCTACAAACGATTTGCATGGTGTTGTTTCATGGTAAATTGGACAATTCAGTGCAAAAGACATGAATGCGAGGCCGTTATACATTAGAAATGTCGTCATGAGATAGGATACTTAGTAGACAATAGCCATTCCCTAAGGAAAGCTAATCACAACTCCTAATCTACAGCGTGACGTCACCCTAAGATACAGGACCACTCTGGATAACTGCCAACCTGCTTATTTTTAACACTAAGTAATGATCATGACAATAGTAAAACGTGGCAAAGCTGAAAGATAAACCAAAGTTATTTTTCCCTACTTTGTTCGGATTTTGACAGTATTCTCTTTAAATTAATGAACCATGAGTGGGTGACCACTTTTGTTTAAGCTGTGGGGAGTTTTGTCAGTTATAAAAACAGGGTGTTAACTTCATCGGTCCGACTTTGTTATATTTCCACGCACCTTGTTGCCTATCAACTCATATGCCATTCAATTTTACATACGAGTTAATACCCAGCAAGACGCACGATTATATTGAAGGGCTGTCTGCATAGTAACTGTTTATCATAGGGGTTTTATGAATGAATGAATGAATGAATGAATACCTTTATTTAAGTGTCTATACATGCGTCTACAACGCGGGGAAAACTGTTTTTTGAGAAAGAGGGAGTAGTTGAATATTATAATAATATGGGAGGGGGTGAGAGTGCCAAAGGCATGTATAGAACGTTATCAACCCTTCCAAAATAAAACCATAAAATATATTCGTACTGACCCTCGATTTTGGCATATCAATAGGTTTGGAGGGTTCCATGTTGTCTTCACGTCCCAATACAGACGGTGTAACTTGTGTTGGGTGGTCTTCCACGGGCTCCTTAGCAGGAGCGTGGACCGAAAACCTGGAATTCCCAGACGACTTTTTCCTTTCTGAAGGCGACACCTGATTGCGTGTTGACGTATCAACATTAGGAGTTTGCACAGAAGATTTAACCGCAAATCTTGAATTCCCGGATGAGGTATCAGGTGACTTTTTTCTTTTTTGAGGTAAAGAAGGAACCGGCGCACTTTGCGAAGAATCTTGTGAAGTCTGGGCTGTTTTGTCTGCAGCAAACCTCCTGTCAGCGGATTTCTTTCTCAAAGGAAAGTCCGCTGACTGTTGACGAGTCACTGATTTTAAAGGAATAGAAACTGCATCTTCAGGTGAAGGAGTAATTGGTGTGTTCCACCTTTTTTCTTGTTCTGGGGAAGTTGGTGCAGAGCGGCTTATTCGAGACACAGGCAAATAGGGAAACTGGGCACGAGAGGTAGGTGGACTATCAGTGCGTGCTAAAGGTGATATGGGAAGAACCCGCGGACGAGGAGTTTTTCCAGGAGAAGAAAGAACGCCACCAGTTGAAGGCAAGTCTTTGTCTTGATTTTGCGGAGGACCAAACAAATTTTTAAAGGAAGACGGCACAGCGGCCGGTTGTGGCTGACTTGACTGAGAAGTGCTAGGTCCGTCCGTTTCATCGAGACTTCTTTCTGGTTGACCGCCGAAAAGATTTGCTAAACTTACAGGAGGATCACCTTTTTTCTGGTTAACAGAAAAACGTCCATTAACTAAACTAGTACCGGGTGAATGTTTTAGACCTTCGTAAAGTTCTTCGGGAAGTCCTTTGGGCGGCTCTATCTCGGTAGTGTCAAGAGAACTGGTTCCTGTTCCGGTAGAGTGTGGAGAACCTGATCTGCTGTCTGATGCGATCAACGGTGCATTCTCATCTAAACTCCACTCGGGCCGCGAATAATCCGAAGGCGCTGAACGCGATAAAGAAGAAACAAAAACACTTTCATCGTGGTCAGAATCTTCGTGTCCGTCAGAAAACCAAACCTTCTTCGAATCATGCGAGTCGCGTGTACTACCGTCCACTTCCTGAGCTCTAAAAAACTCAGCCAACGAGCTGCGTGAGTTGCCACCAGTCAAACTGTCGCTATTGGATCTTTTCAATTTCATGCCCGGAAGTATGGTTGTACTTCCGGTGAGTCCGCGACGTGCCAAGTCTTCCAAGCGATGAGCAGTTTCTGGGTAGAGGGACTTGCGATGGTCCTCCTCTGGGTTTTCATCTCCATGGTCGACTCTCCGGAAGCTGGCTTTCTTGAGGATGGGCTTTCGTTTGTGATGCACCTTAACAGGTTGGATCACCTTGGGCATGCGACTATGGCCGCTGTCACTTTCGCTGCCACTGTCACTGCCCAACTGTCCGGTGTCTTTAGCTTTTGTAGTCACAGTGAACCGGCCGACCGTGATAACTCTGTTTGTAAGAAGAGAGTGAGCCGTCCAGTCCTCCAGCTGAATGAAAAAATGGTAATCATAGTAAAAGGTTTGAACCCACGAGTAGTGTAAACCCGTCAATCATATCAATAACAAGATTGTCGATTGTGATTGATCATCCGCTCGTCTTTTTCTTAATGGTAATTATAGTAATTGGACTGAGTGGAGTACAATTCAGGAAGTAATCAGGCCAGTAATTTCAAATCGACCGAGCGCGTAACGTGAGGACTATTCAAATAATAGGGAGCTTTAGCAACCACTGGACGACGGCGACGGCACGGCAGCGACAGCGACACAAAACAACAGGTTTAATGAGCGAAAACAATGCCTCTGCACGTGCGTTTTTCATTTGATACATTCCTTTACCGTTCCCTGCAAAACAACGTCAAATGACCCAATTATAGGTTTTTTTGAGAACATGAACACTCGACGGTTAATTTTCCTTGCTCTATTTGAATTTGAAAGCCGTCCCTACCAATTCAGCTCTTGAACAATTCCAGTAACATTAGGCAAATTAAACAATTTGGAACAATTTCAAAGTACTTTAAATGAGCGCAAATTCTTTTTCTATGACGTTTTCTTTGGCGTTGCCGTCGTGGTTGCTAAAGCTCCCTAATGAGCACGACTATCCCAGTGAATTGTACGACACGAAGTCTATCTTATCTTCATAAGGAATCGCCGTAATACAAGCACAAGCATATGTAGCCTGTGAACAGGCTCTCTAGTTTGGATATAGAGCGAAAAAAAAAGGCGAACGGAGAATGGGTTCTTTTCGCCGCTATCTACTTTCGTCATACACCGGCAAGGAGGCCTGTTCACAGGCTAAAGCATATCAAAAACAAAACCCTTTCTCTTGATCATCCATATCCATGCATGCTTCTCACCTGTCCAAGATTAATATCATCTTCACTTATCCCGTCAAACGGATCATCCAACACGTCCTGAACACCTTGCAGCGTACCAAAGATGAACGATGTCAGCACAGCGATGTAATAAGGACTCCATATGTTTCCCGACTTTATACCCATGTGTACGTAATACGGCGACAACAAGATGGGCATGAGGAATATAAACACCTTAGTGAATGACCGAATGGTCCGTGGAGAGCGGTATTCCCTGATAACACGAAGCTGCTCAAACGAATGGCACATCAAACTGTGGTTAGAAAGTGAAACATGAAACCATCAGGCGTCTTTTAAAAGTAAAAGGAAAAAGAACACTATATTAAGCTCTTTCCCCACTAACAGTGTACATGTGTACATGTTCTACTGTCTGCCTGCAAACTAAAGGTTATGTATGTCCGTCTACCAATGAACATTACATTGTAATGTATAACATTCACCCCCAGACGCCCATAAAATGTTTAAAGGGGCTTTATCACCATTTTTAGAGTTACTTAAAAAGGCCAAAACGATACATTTATACCACTGGAAACCCCAAAATTTTGTTTAAAATTATTCCACTAGTGCTCCGAGAGTGAACTTGTATTTAAAATGGCGAGGCGGGCGTAGAAACACCTGGAGAAGGCAGCCAAAATATTCGCCGCCGCATAAAACATGATCAAATGCATTCGTTTTGTTTGAACAACAGTTTCAGATTGGCAGAAAATAAACATGGCAGCTGCCAATCTTCCAAAAATAAACATGGCAGCTGCCAATCTTCCAAAAATGCCATTATTTTCATTGTGTGTCACATGACAGAATACCCCACAATTCTTGGGGTATTTTGTTAGGGTCGTGACTAGAATGGATACTCCAAAATCAGGTTGGATCACCTCGGACACTTATTGAAAATTATATAACGTAATGTCGACATTTAGAATTTATTTTCAATAAATTTTTAAGTGTAAAAAAGAAAATCTAAAATCCCCACTCAGGATTGAACCTGTGACCTCAGCTAGGCGTAGGCTTACATAGCCTACCGTACCACTGTACCACCTAGCTTCTTGGGTTGCTTAGTCCTAAGTTTAACTATATAAACTGCTGCCCCTAACCCCAAATGAAAGCCAACCAGTTACTCCGTTATATAAGTCTCAATAAGGTGTCCAACCTGATTTTGGAGTATCCATTCCAGTCACCACCATTTTGTCAGCCTCGTCTGTGCTCTGCCCGTCATATTGGAAGGCAGAGAAGGGTCTGAGGACGAGGTTAGGTTTGTTGTCTCCCTGATGTGAACAATAATTATGACTAGTTACACTGTACATAAACTAAGAATAGGAAGGTCATCAGAATTCTTGTCATTTCCTTCTCCCTTCCGCCTTTCCAATTCCTCATATAAATATCTCATCATGTACATGTACAATATCCTACTCACTTGTGATAGTGTATCAGCCTGGTTATAAGAGGAGAATTGTGTGGTAAAGTTGAACTTCTCATTCTATCATTCAATTGACTGATGTCACTTAGATCTTCATAAATAACCTGGAAATTAAACAAGCAAATTTTAGTTACATTTTAAAATATATGAAATGTGAGTATCAGGCAGGGAAAGCAATTTATAAAATTAATTCTGAACTTTGGTTCCCATTACTGGAACTGGTAAGAGCCAAATTTGTGGCATGTTTTCTACACTTTTCAAAGTAAAATGATTCCACTTGAACACACATATATTTGAAACTAGATGGATGTCTATGCTCTGTGCTTGGATTGATAACTCCCTGAATTACTCAACAAGAAATGAGTCAAATAACTACTTCATAAATATTGACTTAAAAGTAATACATTGTACCTACACTGTGAAAGAAACGAATCGAAGGAAAGAAAGTTGAGCTAAGTCTAATAATAATTATTGTTACACAAAATCTCTTCATTTCTTTACGAACGTTGCTAACTTTTTATTTGTCCTGATCAAGGATTAGCTCCAAGTTCATCTTTAGTTAAGTTCACAGAAATGAATACAAGGCAGTAATGAAAAAAAAAGCTTTCACTTACTGTTAAAATATAGTTTCTCCTAACAATTTTCTCAGTCAATAGGTACTCTTTGATATTCAATACCAGACCTCTTAATTTTGTATTTACAGTCTTCAGGAAATCATTTTGCAAACCTGTAACACGAAATAAGAAGATAAAAACACATAGGATTGCTTTTGTACAGCACATGTAAAATGGACGCTGATGCTCCATTCTTATTACGCACATCAACTTTTTACAGCCTGTTGGTGCTCATAATAACAGGTTTCACTGTGATGTTATAAAGTCATTTTGGTTTGAAATAGATGCTGACTTTTTAGACTGAAATAGGTAAAAAAAATGTAGTGTTTTTCCTACTAAAAATAAATCCGTGTAAAGAGTGGTTCTGTTTTGGCCTAAAATACAAGTTGTTCACAAGTTACAAATGAGGATTTTAATGCAGCTTTGCTTTGGACTAATATCTGTCGGCCGACAGATCACCAACAGTTGGCCAGCAGTTGACCTAAAAACTGTTGGTAACCTATTGGCTATCTGTTGGGTTTTTACTATCAAGGAGCCAAGCTTTTTAACGAACTACCAATTGAACTTCGATCCTTAACTTCAAAACTTTTATTTAAGAAAGCACTTAAAGCACATTTTAATTAATTTTATGAAACGTTTATCTTTTTAATCGCAATTGTAGTTATAGTCTTTTAGCTTTTAATCTTATAGTTATAGTTTTTTATTGTATCTTATAACTTTTATCCTCTAGTTGTTTAGTTATATTTATTTACTTACAGGACCCCACTGATAACAGTGTTTTTTAAATACTGATGGGTTTTATCCTGTTTAAATATTCGTCATTATTATTTATTTATTATTACTATTGGTCAGCATTTGACTGACTATCGACCAACTGTTGGCTGACAGGTTACTGACAGTCGGCTGATAGTCAGCGAGGGGGGGCTGTTTTTCTCTTTTACCAAGCAAACAACACCGAGAGCAACTCATATTTTATTTTTTTATTTATCTCAATTTGCGCTTGGAAGGGCTGATAGTAAAAGAACAATTTTAGCTAAATCACAACATGAATGCAATTAATTCATATATGCGAGTACACACAAGCCCTGGTCAAACAAGAGTTTGAAGTTTCCAACTAAGATAACTTGTGACTCTGTTTTGCCTGGGACGAAGGGGGGAATTTGACAAATGAATGCATATTTACACTGTATACCATTCATTGAAGAAATAATATCAGGAATGGTACCTGAAGCTTGGAGCCAGTCCCTATGACAGAAGAACAGTACCACTAGGGCACCCTTGAACTGTGCTAAGTCTTCAAGAACTCTCTCTCGCCGCTGGAAGTCAGCTGTTACCAGTCAAATTAAACAAAAGGTACATGTGAGCTTGTGACATGTACAATTAAATATTGTTTAACTCCTACACTACCTGAGTGACAAGTGTGTCAATTATGGAGACATGTAATGCAGAATGTTCAAACTTTCAAGCCTATGGACAAATTTCAACAATGGTGTGACAATTCAAATGAAACCTTTTTGTGGCAGTTCTTTCCCATGGTTCTATTTTGTTTACAGTATTTTACAAATTAAATGAAATTTGAATTTTTTCATGAATTTGATTTTTGGCACCCTTGGGAGTTGAAGAATTAAAGGGAGGGTTTCACGGTTCTCCGCACGTGCAAGCTGTGACGTAACCCATTTCATTTCATTGTTTAGACCAATCGGAAGCGAGTAGATAACTCTGGCGGGAAATTTGCCCGTGAAAATGTTGCGGTCAGTCACTTGATTGAATGGGTGATTATACATACCCATGTATGCCATGAAAGCCACCAGAGCATAGCATAAATCCTTTGGGTCAAAGGTTTTATTCAGTGTTGACTTTGTAGGTGTAATCCGTTTGAATTTTCAGTGAATTTTGGTCATCCTTCGCTTTTTTTGGACTAATTATATTATATGATTATTGAAGTAAATGTGAGTGGTTTCTTAACCGATAAAATTGGTAAGAAAGCGAATAAAGCATTTTAATCTGTGCACATGTGCTGCACCGTGAAACCATCCCTTTAACAATTTGTTTCTCAATAAATGTAAAGGAAAACCATCCAATAAACTTGCAAATAAGAAATAAATACCTCAGGGGGTTTATGGGGAGGGGTTTATGGGGAGGGGTTTATGGGGAGGGGTTTATGGGGAGGGGTTTATGGGGAGGGGTTTATGGGGAGGGGTTTATAGGGTGGAGAGATGGAAATGAAAATATACAATGAACTTGTTCATTTTAAATTTTAACTCAGTGTTGAATGGACTCACCATTAATAGAAAAGGCCAAGGGGAATACAACTGGTGAAACAAAGATACTCATGTGGACCTCAAAATCGAGTCCTGTGAAATAAAACAATTACATTGTATGTGGCAAGAACAGTGTATATCAAGTAGCTATTCTCTTTTTCAAAATAAAAACATTTCCTGATTCTTTACATTACATGTGTAATTAAAATCATGTGATGCTCACAAACATGTTGTGAAGTTACCTTGCAATTCCTGGCAATATTGACTGCTTATACAATAACTGAAGACAATGCACACACTCTGATTGCTCAATAGCTATTGACCATTATACCACTAAACTGCATGGAAAATGTAGCTATTAACTGTACATGTGTATAAAAGCAATACAACACACACATTTATATGGCTTATCAGTACAATAAACCACTTGGGCTTCTTGTAATCTTCCAACATTCTGTGTGGTTTATTGAGCCAACAAAACATACATGTAGAAATGTATGGTCTATTGCTTAATTAGGCAATTTTTATGCTCTGAGTTTATAAATAGATTTTTTTTAATGATTCCATGATTCCATGATTCCATGATTCCAGAACAGGAAAGCAGAATTTTCAACTGTATAAAATACCTGTCTATTTGTAAGTCAACTGTAATTAGAAAAGATGTTTTCACATACAGTGAAAATGTGAACTCTTTCAATAAAATAATTGCTCAGCTATAAGTGCATGTACATTTAAAGCATTAAGGGGGGAGGGGAAGGGGGGGAAACGGAGGGGGGGGGGGGTTGGTTAACAGGGCATTCAGTTCAGATGATAACTCCATGTACTTCAGCTTTTGCTGAGGCTTACAGACAGTTGCATAATAACAAGGTCATATACATTGTATACAATGTACAATGTACAATGTACATGTACTTACCAAATTTCTGACAAATGAATGTTGCAAGTGCTGCCAAAGAGAAAAAAGGAATGGTCAGTACTCTGCTATGCCGTGTGTGTGGAGGGTGGGGGGGGGGGGGGGGAGGGGGTTAGGGGGGTGAGACCCTGTTAGAGAGGGATTTCAGGGATACTAGATGACTTGCTGCAAAACAATGTGAGAAATGAGAGATACATCTAACTATAAAATAATCAATGAGATCGGGGAAGAGCCAGTTAACAAAAACAAAAGTTTTACAGATGATTATAGTCTTGGCAGTTTTAAGTATTCAATTAATATAAATTTGTGATAACCTTGAGGAAAGGGAGTTGTTTCTAGGAAAGACTAAGTGATCAGAAGGCTATGAAACTTTCTCATTGTTTTTAAAAGCAGCTTCTTAAATCAGTATTACTGTAATAATCTAGAAATTAAACTTAAGTCTAGTTCTCTCTTCCTTTACGGGAGGTTTCATAATTTAAGTAAGGGGCGGGGGGGGGGGGGGCTATGTCGATTTTTAGGGGGGGGGGGCATGTTTTTTCCCCTCAGGTTTTAGGGGGGCTATCAAAAATTTCTCCCAATGTGAAAGAAGATATGGGGGGGGGGGGGGGCATCAATGAAGATTCAATAAAATTCTGGCACCACCATCAGTTTACTCATATTTAGCAGGAGGATATGTAAATGAAGTTTTAGAATAGTTGCAGCATATAAATAGCAGTCCATGTCAATGAATATCAATAAACTCACACTAATGCTTGCTTTCTCAAAACATTTATTTGTAATTCCGTGTCCCTCTCTGCTCCACAGCGGTCTCTTTGTGTCACTAGGAGGCTGGGGAGAGGGGAAAAGGAAATGTGCAGGAGATGATTGGACAGGGAAAGAGAGGAGGAAGACCGCTCTGTTCACTCTTCCAATTGTCCCCTGCGCACTAATTTATTTTTATTAACAATTTTATTAATGGGATACCAGTGGGAGCCTCTGCGGTGGAGAGAGTCCGTGTTCCAAAGTTTATATTCCTATTGGTGGTGACGCTAGACGGTTTCAAAAAGTGCCAACTTGTACAAGACTCAATGGAATGCAAAACTTATGGCACTCCGTCCACTTCTGGTACTGCTGCTGGTAATGATGGAAGTTCAGTGTCACTCTCAATAACACCCACTGTCACTATCTATCGTCATCTTGGTGGTGGTGGTGGAGGGGGGGGGGGTGTCATGGTATTTCGCCCATGGTTGTGGGATATGTAATGAGGGGCGGGGGGGGGGGGGGGGGCAGTAAAAAACACACCAAATAATAGGGAGGGGCTTCCAAAAATTGCAAGGGAAAAACTCTGAAATCGACATAGCCACCCCTCTACATAAATTATGAACCCTCCCTAAGGTTAAAAATTCATTCAGGGTAAAATACTCTGTCCCGTCAGAACTCAGTTTGTATCTTGTCTATAAATTTGTTTCTGCTGGCTCTAATACCTGCTACAGGTATATGATGGCACCATAATAATCTCTATGTACACATTTATAACTTCTCCAAGTGCTGTAGAGTCTTTCACTATATATCTTAGACGTTGCTGCCACTAGGTTTTAGATAAAACTCAAAGAGGCGATGCATAATCAGAAAAAAGCCACTATAAATCTGAAATTACATGTATATCATGTAAACTTGACTGGTAATGATATGGATTACAACAACTACAACAACAACAACAACAAAAAAACAACAACAACAACAACAACAAAAATCTTTATTAGTTATAGTTATTATAGAATAACTATAAATAAGGATTGCTACAATGTATATGCAAATAATATCAAATAAAGAGACCTAAACAGCAGACTCTGTAAGCACCGACAGGTCGGTAACTTTTCAACTAGCACAGTTTTGTTGAAAATTTTGAAATTTGCCAACACAATCACTATCTCAAATCCCCGCTATCTCAAACAGTTCTCCATTAATTTTTTTCTTTTAGACAGGCCTTCTGATGGGGTGAGATAAAAAAACAAAAATCATGCAGCATTTTCAGGGCAGATTATGCGGCAAGAAAGGACTATTATGCGGCAAATTATGCAAACTGTGCGATTTTTTTTCTGAGCTATTTTAAGCTTTTTTTACTAGAAAATTTGAACATAAGGGAACAATAATTAAGCATCTATGCATAACTCAGGATAAAGAAAGATAAATCAAGTAAGTATATACCAAAACTAGGTCTTATGTGCCAGTTTGGTTTTGCTCAACCTTCTAGATCTGCTTGTGCACGACCGACTCGAGGTTCCCGTCCACCACCGATATTCAAAGATGATCGATCGCAACGTTGCGTATTGAACAAAACATCAGCCCATCATCCATGTGGAAGAAAACTGACAATACTTAACGTTTTAATTCAGTACATAAAGAGAACATATAAAAACAGTTCAATAGAAAATGAAAAAAATTCCCCACAAAGTCTCTTACAAAGTTAATTCAAAACCAGATATCCTCTCTCAATCGCATTCATGAGCTTGAACAGAACAGGAACAGAATTTTACAGGTTCTCAACTTGTAACTATTTTGCATCCATGGCAGTTACATTTTTACATCTGTGCACATATCCCCTTGTCTGGCAGCTTGTGAACTGTAATTTTTTTCTAATTTCAACACCAAATTGACCTAATTGACAAATACTGTAGCTTGAGACACTTAAGCTATTCAGTTTCAACAAACAAAAAACTTAAATAACAATATGGTAGCTTCAACTGAACTTGATAAAGAACTCGTTTTAGTCATTATCAATGCATAGATGGCGGACCCAGCTGATTTCGGGGAACAGGGGAATATGTTGATGGTCCCTTAGCCCAAAAAAAATTATCGCAAAGTAAATACCCAAACAATAACAAAATTCATTTGACGTGGTGTCCACAGGAGTGCCGTGAAATATCAGTTGCAAAATATATGCGGTTCAGTTGAGGAAACACTAGCTAGAATAAATCAGAAAAACTGAATGCAAAGTGTATTATTTATTCTCACTAAAAACACTTTATCGTCAGGAGGGGCATTTGACAGTCAAATCCAGTGTTAGGGTGGGGTAAAGTTCAAATGCCCGGGGCATTGCCGGGGGGGGGGGGGGGAGTTGATGTTTCGAATTGATGGGCGTATAATGGCTAATAGCTACTAATTATATAAAGGAAATGGGAGCTTCATGTAAGTACAAGATTTTACAACAATATAAGTTATATTTAGTGGAAAGAAACTACGGTAGTCACCATATAGTCTCGCCATGGCAAACGTCCAGATCTAGAACTGGCCTGTTACATAGTTAGAATCAAAGGCTCCTTAGGGCCAACCCGTGAATTTGAAATGCGTAACGCGTAACGCAATGCGGTAAGCTTATGTTTTCACTCTGTCACGGTTCAACGTATTTTTTTAAATTAAACGTAAACATTTTTGACAAACGCAAAAAATAAAAATACAGTACATCACTTTCATAATGTTCAGTCCGAAGAAGAAAGAAAAAAAAAGAAAAAAAATAAATAAACGGCCCGAGCGGAATTCGAACCTGGGCCTTTCGACTGTAAGTCCGCGCTTTACACCACTCGACCACCGTGACCACTGACTTGAAATGGGAGAAATTTTATTACTTCAAGGTAGATAACCATCAAAACGCGTGTCTCGTTGAAAATTCCTTTTAGATCGATTTTAACGTTGCATTAAAGACTCTAAATGCAAAACATCTTTAAGCTTATTGTTGTTTATATTCGTTTACACCAATTTAGTTATTGTTATCGCTGGATTCACGCTGTTCTTGTTACAAAACGCATTCGTAACAAAGCATTACGTCACTAAGTTTACAGCTGATGGAAGGAGTGAGCGAGTGAGTGACTCATTTGCATATCAGTCTCCGTTACCGATAACCCGTTCATTACGCATGCGCGTATATTCACGGGTTAAAAACGACTTTCTCACCTGCCAGCACCATTTGAAGAACAATTATTATCGTCAGATTTTGTGCAAAACTTTTTAAAACCTGCAAAATAGAATAGTTTAATTTGATTTAAGCTTAGTACGATAACTGTTGTTGAAAGTTGTCAGGACAAACAAATTTTATAATACGATCACAGACGACGATTTCTACTTACGGTTTTGTCAATGAATAATTTCTTGAACTGGTAAAGCTTTCCTTTGATCCCTTTGCGTTTCGATCTCCTTGTTTCACTCCATTTATAAATGTCTTGTCTTCCATCTTCGATGTAATCCAACGTGCTCAGTATACTCGTCTTGCTGACATGAAACGCCATTTACTTAAGCTTACACGAGGCTCGTACAATACGAACCACAAACCTCGACAAATGTTTGAAAAGAAACCATTTAAGGCTGATCGCTCTTTGCAAGGTGTAGCTCCATGTGTTTGCACAACTGCATAAAGATTTCTCGAACTAAACAAAGATCACAACAAGACTTCTTTCGATCTTTTCTGAGAAGCACTTCCAACAACCAACACGAAAAAGACTTGGAACGAGTCAAAACAGAGATCTATTGTAGCTCCCAGATCCCTGCAACACGAGCACAGGGATCCCACACAAACATCCCACACAACCGTTCAATGGAAGGCCACGTTGCTGTAGAGTTGTCGAAACTTCTGTCTGGTTTCCCTTTGCTTCGAAAAAAAAAAAAAAAAACAGAAAAAAAACGACTTTATTTTATAGAGGGTAAACACCTGACAGTAACGTTTTTTTAGAGTCACTTTTAAAAGGCAAAAAACATATTTGCATCACTTGAAGCCTAAAAATAATGCTCCAGTCTTCGCCAAGTACTCTACTAGTGCACTATAAAACTAGTACTGGCTGTCTTTGGTTGCGGATGACCAGGATGGAATAGGCCCTTTGCATGATGTCATAACATGACTTGCATAACAATAGTGCCATCCAGTCACAAGCCATCCAGTCACTCATTGTTTTGACATATTTGTGACGTTATGCAAAGGAACTATTGGATTGCAACTAGAAAGAATTGGCTAATTTTTTCAAGTTTATATCGCCGTGTGTCTTGGAAGCATCGCTAAAAACTGATTATGGTTTTTACTTCCTTGGACTAAACACTTGATGTTTTCGTCTCTATGTTCTAAGGGGCCGATTACATGGCGAATTTCAGCCCGGGCTGATATTTCCGTGAGCCCGGTCAACCGGGCTGAAATTTCGATGTGATTACATGACAAATTTCAGCCCGGGCTGAGATTTCAGCGCGGGCGCCAAGTTTGAAATTGCGCGGGAAGATTGATAACGAGAATCAAAATGGCGTCTGAAATGGCGACTGGGCATGCCCAAATTCACTTTTCAGCCCGGGCTGAAATTCTACTACTACTCTACTACTCAGCCGGCTGCAAGGCAGTCGGCCACGATCCTTCCCCACTGTTTCCTATCCTGCGCCATCCGTCTAATTTCCTCTGGTAGTGGTGGGTGCTCGCTGTTTATGACCTTGGTAATATACTGGTGGAACATTGTTTTCGGCCTGCCAGATTTTCGCTTTCCATGCCGAGGTTGGTAGAAGGCATATTTGTTAATAGGCTCGTCGGTTGGTTTTCTCAAGATGTGACCCAGAAATTTCAGCTGACGGCGATGGATTTCTAGGATCAGAGGCTTCTGCTTGACCTGTTCTAGTATGTCTTCATTCCGGATGAAATCTAATCTCTTAACGCCAAGCATTATTCGGTAGCAGCTTGTTGCGAAGCTGTTCAATCTATCCTCGAGCCTCTGGGTCAGTGTCCAACTCTCACAACCATATAGCAGGATGGGAAGGCAGGTTGTTTTGAACAGGTTAACTTTAAGCTCTATTGGAGTGGACTTGGATCTCCATAGTTTCTCAAGCTTCCAGAAAGTGGCCCATACTAACCCGAGACGCCTTTTTACGTCATTCTCGGTCGATGCCATCTTCGAACCGAGGTAAGTGAAGTCCTTCACTTGCTTAATTTCCTCGTTATTCAGGGTCAGGTTGTCTGGACAGTTGGTGTTTGTCATGAACTCTGTCTTCTTAATATTTATCTCTAGGCCGATCTTTTTGGCTTCCTCAGCAGTGGTGTTAAGCTGGGCTTGTGCATGCTGCAAAGAGTTTTCCAACAGGGCAATGTCATCCGCAAAGTCAAGGTCATTAATTACCTCCTCTGGATGTCTTGTGGATCTCCTTGGTATGGTTGTGGTATGGTTGTTGAAATTCTGATGCGATTACATGGCGAATTTCAGCCCGTTTGGCCGGGCTGAAAATTTCAGCCCGGTTTCTGAAACCAGGCTGGAATTTTCAGCCAGGGCTGAAACTCGGCCCGGGCTGAAACTTTGTTCATGTAATCTCTAACTTCATTTTAAGAGGATTTATTTCGGAAGCCGGGCTGAAATCTCAGCCCGGTCAACTGGGCTAAAATCTTAGCCCGGGCTGAAATTCGCCATGTAATCGGCCCCTTAAAATAATTTCATGTATACACAAAGGCCCTCTCGAGGAAAGGTTGTACCAGGCCCCTTGACGTGAGAAGATGTCGGAGACGAGGTCAGCGGCTTAGCGTCATCTGAACTGAGACAAGATGTTAACGGTTAAGCACAGTGAGCATAATATTATAAAATGTGATCAAGAGAAACGCAAAGTGGGCCTGGGACGTATAAAAGGTCCTGTGAATCTCCCTGGGGATCTTTTAATGGGGTGTTCGCTACGATACAAAGTTATCCAGTCAGGTGAAAAGTCATACCTTAGCTTTTACACGAATGAGAATATCCCTAATATAGAAAGAGGCTTGTTCGATTGGCCAATCAGGCTGATGAAAAGCGAGTGACGTCAAAGAGAATATCCAGGCTTTTTTTTGCTTGCAACACTTTCGTTTTGCTTTGCGTGTTAGCTAAGCCATGAAAACCCGCGCGCGTTTGTCCCCGTTCGCTAAACCAATCAAACCGGCTTCCTTACAGTTCGTTTGTTGTTGTTATCATTTCAAGGTCATACGAAAATCGTTCTAAGGCAGTCACATAAAATATAGAGTGGCTGTTACGCGGATGTGAATTCAATCACAAGTCCGTGACTAATTTTGTCGGCCGCACTGACTAAACCTTGTCCCCAATCTTCCCTCGTCGTGTGAAGAACAGAAAGAAGACTGAGAATAAGTGTAAACTTTCTGAATTCTGTGTGAAATAAAGTTATTATTATTATTATTATAAAGTTATTATTATTATTATTACCGTATTATAATTTTAATGTATTGTAAATAGTTGTTCTAATTGTTAATAAAATTATTTGTTGATTTTATTTTATTATTATTATTATTATTATTATTATTATTATCCCGGTCAACTGTAAAGGTACACCTTGGTAGACTAATCATACGAACGTAAAGATAAACTCAAAAACGGGAACTGAAATTTGCATATTATTCTTAGTTACAACATTTTTAATTTATAAGAGGGTCTTATAATGTTTTCTTGGCAATTAATGGAGAAAACTTGTCACAAATCTTCCTGTCGACAGTTCAGTGCAATATGTAAATTTTGTTAATACACGCTGGGCTCAAGCTTAAATTATTTATTGTTTTGTTTTTATACTAAGAGAAAATTTGTACTGAAATGCGAATTCGATTGAGCACATTTTTCAATCCTACAGACAAATATTGAGTCATGCAGTGTGTTTTTAACGTTTGGATCTGCGAACGGATAACCTACACATCCTCGAAGACCCAGGGGCGGTTAGTCTGAGCGGGACAAGGTAAAAATGCGGAAACTGAATCAGCGCGACGAAAATGAAAACTTTCGTTGCGCCGATTTTATCCTGGTTTTTACATCGTCCCACTCGGTCTAACCGCCCCTGGATCCTTAACAATGCAACCATTGGAAATGAAACCTTTCATTTTTCTTGAATTTTAATTTTGGTCAGTAAAAAGGCAATATACAAACTGGACTGTTGAGAGCTGTGCGATATTTCACTTTTGTTCACCTGGAATCAAGCTTCAGAGCATTAGCTTCTCTAAATAAATACGTTCAATTATTTGCATTTTGGAGAAAGGAGGGACAACACTGTCCAATGAAAACGACAATTAAAACGCCAAAGTAAAAATCTGCAGCAATTCTTCCTCGGAAAATAAGACAATTTCTCGCCCCAAGAATATGTTTACTTTCTCACTGAATTCATTAACTGAATAAAATGTCGCATTCATGACAGGTAGATGTCGAAAAAAGTATATTAAAGCGCGGCGCGACGTTGGATTAAAATTTAAATCTACATTTCCATTTCAATCCTTGTCACTTTCGCTGACTGCCATTATTACATTTATCGTATTTTTCCTACCTATCATAAACAAGCCATTTAGAGTCGTATAGCTTGTCATATACAGGCCAGTAAGAGAGCAGAACTGTTAAAACGCTCGTCGCCGCTAATTTCTTTGAAATAATATTGCGCCGTGTTTTAACACCTGCAAACTGAGTACACCAGAAACTTTACTTTACTTCACTCGCCAGAGCAGCGATCTACGACGTATGTTTGACAATTTTTTGACTGTTTTAGGTTTTTATGTAAGATGAAACACTCACGCGTCCTATTAGACTTCGTGTACTTGCTTGTTCAACTGGCTAATTCGATTCCGCAGTTAGCTATCGGAGATCATTTTGGGACGTATCAACTTGCGAACGCCACCTCCAATCACAACGATTTCTATATAAACGGAACGCTCATTTTGGCCGGTTTGTTTCCCATACGTTATGCCCAGCAAAACAAAAGTTCCTCGCAGCATTGCCGCGGTAAGTTCAACATTCGCGGATTTGAAGAGGCCTTAGCAATGGTATACGCTTTGGAACAGATCAATAGAGATTTGAAAATTCTTCCTGGAATCACCATTGGAGCAGACATCAAAGATACGTGCAGTAGTGTTGACTTTGCGATTAGAAAATGCCTAAACTTCAGCTTCGTTAAGAGAAACATGGAGAGCTTGATGTGTGTTCAAAGGAGGTACGTCGAACACGACCCTAAGACTGTCGCAATCATTGGTGTTGGGTCGACCGATGTAGCAATGGCAGTCACCAATTTCGCGGGATTGTTTTATGTCCCCGTTGTAAGTTATTCGGCCTCGAGTAGGCTGCTCAGCAATCGGATTCGTTTTAAATATTTCTTACGTACAGTCTCATCTGACACTCTCATGGCGAGAGCAGTTGTAGATCTCTTGCGCGCGTTGAAATGGAATTTCGTCCATGTTCTGTATTCCGACACGGACTACGGGAGATCAGCAGTTGAGACCTTCGAACACGTTCTTGGGGCTTCAACGGGCGCGAAAATTTGTTTGGCAGTGAAGAGGACATTCACAAAACACAAGAGCGATACAGAAATTAAAAGCTTTCTCGCCGATATACACGAGAAGCAGAACGCAAAAGCCAAGGCTGTGTTGCTTTTCACGACGATCGAAGATACCGAGCTCATCTTGAAAGATTTCGATGCTCTCGAGATGATGGACTATGTGTTTATATCCACCGACCATTTCACTGGACCAATATACCGGTTTCAAAGCCCGCGGCAAATGCTTAGGAGAATCGTTGGAGTCACACCGCATCGGGGACGCGCGCCGGATAAATTTGACAAATATTTAGCCAGCGTCAAAGAAAGCTATACTGGTTGTCCGTGGATGGAGGAGTACAATAAACAGCGTTTGAACGATCTTGTTCAACACTCAATTTATGTACCGTATGTTGTTGATGCCGTGTATGCCACAGCGTATGGCCTTCACAGTCTTCTGAACTGTACGCAAGGGCAAAGCTGTCAACATTCACCGGATGAATTTCCAATGTTAAACAGGTAGGGAAAAGATACGGTTTTGGAATAAATTTCTAGGGTATTTAAATACGTCGCTTTTTGAGACGCCGTAAAACCAAATTATGAATTTTCTCAGAGCTAACATGCGCAGATTAAAAACATTGCTTAGTGGTATTTTGCTAGGTAAATGTGCTTTTAAGCTAATCACTTTATGTACAAAGCGCAACTAAACCACGCTATGCTATATAATTCCTTTTTATTGGTTATGGGAATGTTGATTGCGATACAAAAAACAGTGCAACTAGCTTCTAGTCGAGGCCATTTTCAAATAACTTTGCAGACAAAAATTGTTGAAAAAAGAATTGTCATTTTCCGCTTTTTAAAGGAGAGAAACTTCTACTCGTGTTTGAGGTTAATCTTTTCCAGCTCTTTTTATTGGATTGCAAATTAGTTTATTTCTGAGCTGAGTGATAATTTTATTCAAAATTTTAATTAGTAAAGAGAATCAAGTTTCGTAAGGGAACATCTGTTCCAGAGTTTTTATTGAAGACAATATAGCTCCTTATAAAGAAATGAAATCATCTGTCATTATTGTCAGAGTTCCATCCTTTAAAACGCAAAAGTCAAGTGTAAAAAATGGAGGTTTATTTTGCAGACTGTGTGCTTTTACAGAATGAAATGTTTGTCGTTAATTACTAGATACCGTCAACGATAAAACTTGGACAAAAGATAAAAGTGCTGTAAATTAAAACCGACCTCTTATATGTAAATTGTTGTATTCTTTAGTATTACGTAAGCAGTTCAGTTTTTCGCTTCGTTACATTTTCAACGAACGATTGTGTTACAGTCAGTTAAAATGTGGTCTAAAATAACCCATTTTTTAAGTTATAAAGTTATAACCTTCCTGGATTAGAGTTGCCTCCGATTTGAGTGGAACTCTTCTGAGGTTGGTTCTAAAGAAAGTGTGGTGCTACGCCTGTGGGAGAGTGATACACGAAACTGACCAGCGTAAAGAGATTCAATAAATGATGTTTCGACAACGTTGGCCTTTTAAAGTGACGGGAATGTGCGAGTGGGGGCAAAAATTAACACCCAAAAATATCTATAGGGCTTCCATGCTCCAGCAAAACCCAATAAAATCCCCCAAACCAAAATTAAAACCAAAAAAATCCATGCTGAATTTTCGAACCTTAAAAATACCCAGAAGTGATTGAATGATATTAATAACACGTTTTCGTAGCACTAGGCGGGCTCTACGCACGGCAACAATTTTTTACCACGGATCTTCATATTATTTTGAATACCCAACAACGATGATCTCAACTTCATTCAAGCCACTGCAAAAAAATACCTGCTAATATGTTCTTACCCAGAACAGAATCCTTCTCACATCCCCGTTACTTTAAATTCGGAGTACCCCCCACCCGAACTTATTTTCTTCAAATAACATTTTTGGTCTTTTTTCTTCTTTTTTCGGAGGGGCTTAATTTCGGAATTTTACAGTAACTGCTTAAAGTTGATAAAAGGTGAAATATTTTATTTTCGCAAAATCGATTGATGTTTCAAGGGTTTGTTCCTTGTCAGGCGGACCCCTTGTCAGAATTTCAATTTCCGGTCATAGAATTCTATCTCCCGATAAATAAACCCTTTTTAACTTTCCCTTGTATTGTTATTGGATGAACTGATCTGAAGGTCATTTGATTGGTTCCTTGAAGACTGCGAATTTTGTAACACAGGTTGTATGATGGGCCACTCATGTATTTATTTCATTGAGACGTGATTTTAAATGGTTTTGCAAAATACACCTGTTTTATGTAGTTGACAGTTTGGCTGAAATTCTGGGAACATATCAAGAAAATTTCATTTTTGGCCCGCACGCACTTTCACCGATAATGAATTCAATGTTTGCCTCCAATAGAAGGCAACTGACCAACCACTTACCAAGGCCTTGGTAAGTGGTTGGTCAGTTGACCCTTGCCAGGCACCTTTCTAGCGCGGGGAAACAGGAAACAGCGTGCGCGGGGAGTCGTGGGAAGCGGTGCATCAGTCCCACAACTTCACGCGCACCATGCTAGGATAAGGGACGCCTTGGGAAGAGGCAGGCCGGACTATGAAAACTCGAGATTGACCAAGCTCTGGTCAGTAATGTGAAATTAAAAAAAAGGACTACAAAGGTATAGCTAGCGGAAATAAAAGCTTTGCATGCACTTCTCAGGTCTTTTTGGCTTTGGTTTTGATCCTTTCCAGAAACGATGGATTTCTCAGAAGCATTCAAGGCGTGAACTTCAAAGGCACAACACGTGATCCAGTTTCTTTTGATTCAAACGGAAATGGCGTGGGTGCATATGACATCACAGTGGTGAATATGGAGACTGAAATGTGGGAGCCAATCGGAAGCTGGATTTCAAACACGTCAAACGTGCTTGACATTCCTGCGAACGCTTCATTTCTTGATATCAATCTGACGAAATTGAGAATGTTGTGGAAAAAGGTGTTCAACAGCTCTTCCCAACCGACGTCATTTTGTGGCAGGCAGTGTCCCCCAGGACACTGGATGAGCTCAGAGGGGCGTCATCAGGTCGGTGGCTATATATAGTCTTGTTCACATCCAGTACACAAAATGCATGTCGCCTTTACAGCAATTTTCATTGTTGTGTGTCGAACATTGTTTTAATAGGCACGATTCGCTGTCAGGGATCGAACATATAGTTCTTTTCCTTTATATTTAAGATCTTTGAACTCATTCATTATGAATTTGAACTTCTTTACCATTTAAACAATTTCTGTTGGCATGCCAGCGAAGCAAATTTCTTTTCGTAAACGTTCCGGCTTCCATTTTAGCGACACCAATTTTCAGTTTTTTTTATTTCTATCAGAAAAAGAAAAAATGCAACTTATAACCTACAATCGAACCTGTGGAATTTCTTGCATGCCAACATCCCTCTTTTAACACTGCACCACTGAGTTGAGCCGGTAAACTCAGGAAAAATATAATTATAAAAGATGCTTTTCTTAATGATTCATCTATAACCGGTGACCTATACTATCCCTAAATCTAACGTAATCGTGAATCTAGCTTAGGTCTAATTATCGCTTTCCTTAAGCCACTTTTATATAATAATGATAGCCTACTTTCGTTCTAATCCAGGCATAAATTATTAGAGAGAAATGGCATCGACCGTTACAAAAAGCTTGGTTTCTAATGAATGTTAATGATGGCACCGACCGTTAATCAAGCAGGTGATTCGTGCATGAAAATCGGGTGTACAAACTGGGGTAAAAAATCGCCTGTAAACCTTACTCTAAAGTCAGTTCAAAATTCAAAACTAACTATTTCAAACAAAAGCGGAAACCACAGCGCATCAGTTGAAAATGGCCCAGTTTTTATTTGAGAAGGAAATGTAACTTTACTTTATAACCGAATTTATATAGCTTCAAACTAAATGAGCTGTTTTCATTTGACCTTTTTAGAGCTGTTGCTGGAAATGTGTTCCCTGCTCCACGAACGAGATTTCCCACAATCCAGTGAATGGCTCCTGTCACCGTTGCCCAGCTCGCTACTGGACAAACGTAAATCACACCGCTTGCCTACCCATAATTCCCACTGCTGTCACACTGAGTGATCCATCCGGGATATCGGTTGGTGTGGTCGCTGTGCTTGGCGTATTAGGTGTCATGTCTATCAGCATTGTTTTCTTCCGCAATGGCAATACCCATATTGTGCGAGCATCCAGCAGAGTTCTTAGCTTCGTCATGTTGTTTGGAATCTTCATTGGCTACATGACCGCCGTTTTGGTATTGCTAGAAAGAACAGAAAGGCTTTGCCGAGCCGTGCTTTTTACCTTTAGTATAGGCTTCTGTATTGTGGTGGGAACACTGTTCGTCAAGACAAACCGGATTTACCGGATATTTAGCAAAAGAGCCATGAGGAAAGGTATGTTTGACTGTTTCGTAATCCAATCCCATCAGGCCTCAAACAAAAGGCTCAACGCAGAAACTACAAACTAAGAATGTAATAAAGTGCTGCATTTTCTACGCTAGACCACAGTCGGGAAACTAAAACGGTCAAAACTGTCATTTCATAAGGTGCAAACAAATAGAAGAAAAACTGTGGTGAAAATTTAAACGTGGACGTTGTGAGCTATGTGGTAATGTGTTAAAATAGTGACTGTGTGTTCCTCACCATTCGCTCTAAATGTTGAATGAAAAGGTCTCTTTATCTTTACCAACTGATTTAGATAGAATTTTTCTGGTACCTAAAAGAAAACAAATGATTTTGATCTCGCCATGTAACCAGGAAACTTTACAAATGGAACTAAAAAGACAGCTACAATTTGAGTAGGTGTGAACTGTAAGTAATCCGATGTCACTTAATTATCCATGGTCATATTTTATAATCTCAGGGACTCCTCCATGTTTAAGTGACAGATGGATGCTCGTTTTCATCGTTGTCTTTGTCGCCATAGAAACAATCATATGCGTTGTCATTGTAGTCACTACCCCGGATGGTGGACTCAAAGAAGTTGTGTACTCTGACATGCAAAACGAGGCGTTCATACAGTGCAAGATCGCATCCTACACGAACTACAACATGGCCTTGTGGTGGAGCTACAACACTGGGCTGGTTCTAATCTGCACCTATCAAGCATTCCTGACGAGAAAAGTCCCAGGGAACTACAACGAAGCACGCCTTATAGCATTCAACATGATGACAATCTCTATGGCTGTACTGATGTTCTTTTTGTCTTATTACGGCACGAAGACGTACTACAAAGACATTTTGGTGAGTTCGTTCCTGATCATCGCTGACACAGTCACTATTACTTGCATGTTCTTGCCCAAGGTGTATGTTATTGTTTTTCGACCACAGAAGAACGTAGAACACAGATCAATAATTAGTCTGGGAACGCTGGAAAACGAGGAAGACGAAAGCAAGAGGAAGATTAGCACAAGATCAAATTTCTCAGTTGTGAGTTCTCTGTCAAACGCCAGCAGTAGTCTGATGGACGCACGAGAGAACTTAGCACATGACGAAAATCATAAGGACAACGGGACTACACTGAAAACATCATCTGTCTCTTTGAACGGTAGCGCTAGAGGAGTCTGGGACCAAGAGGAAGAGGAATGGAATAAGCCACCTACTATCACATCACGTGACTCTAATTCGAGTACGCGCACTGTTCGCTTCGAAGACGAAATAGATTTCACTTTTGCTTCGGACTCTCCCAATTTAGACGAAGGTTTGACTACGGTAAAGTTTGAGTGTCGTCGGAGAGAATCGAAGATCTGACCATATTTGCCTTTTTTTGATACAAGAATGCTTTTCACAAACCAGAAAATTATTCTCCATTTAAAAAAAAAAATGAGCGCTGCAACGTAAGACTGTCGCTGTACACACTTATGAAAAAACTACCTTAGTGATATTTGAACTTATTTTAACGTTTTTTTTTCGCTACAGAGCGATCGTGTTTTTCGACTCTTAGGGCCTGGTCGCACTACAGTCAAAAACAAAAATTATCCCGTGCAAAAATCGAGGAAAACAAAAGAAACCGCTTCGGTGGGACACGCTTTTTGTGGAATGTTTTTGTTTTGAATGATATACATGAAATAATCATCTTCATTTGTTTTTGTTTTTATGTCATTTTGCACGGGCTAATTTGACTGTAGTGCGACCAGGCCCTTAGATATATCTTGGTGTTACGGAACTGTTGTTGGTTAGCTGTTAACTCTTTGTTAGTTAAAGTGCCCCTATGATCAATTTTTTATTTTCATTTTTTTACATTTTCGTGTACTATTAGACTTTCTTACTCATCTTGCCATATTTCAATCCATTACGAACATCAGAAGTAATTTTATTTTAACATTTATTTCCGACATTAATCAACCTTGTTCCAAGGCTTGGTTGCGAATGGGAGAAAGTGACGTCAAAGACTTCAAAGACTCAAACATACCTCACGGGTTGAAATTATAATAACAATCAGCATAGTAAGTTGCACGAAGAACAAGTCCAAAGTTTTTGTTGCTTTTCGCGTGATTTTCAATACTTATTGTAATTGTAATTTCAACACCATAGTAAGTTGCACGAAGAACAAGTCCAAAGTTTTTGTTGCTTTTCGCGTGATTTTCAATACTTATTGTAATTGTAATTTCAACACGTAAGGTATGTTTGAGTCTTTGACGTCACTTTCTCCCATTCGCAACCAAGCCTTGGAACAAGGTTGATTAATGGCGGCCGTAAATTCTCGAAAATAAATGTTAAAATAGAACGACTTCTGATGTTCGTAATGAATTGAAATTTGGCAAGATGAGTAAGAAATTCTAATTGTACACGAAAATGAAAAAAAATGAAAATCAAAAATTTGATCACAGGGGCACTTCAAGGGTTCTTTAAAATTTTTGTTTTATTTCAGTGATCGCAACATTATGGAAATAGGAAATGAAAAAGGAAAATCATTCTGCCATCGTTTAAATACGTTATAGATATGCTCTGAAGATTATTTTTTTCTGATGGATAAAATGGTTCTTATATATATATTCAAGTGTTTCTTTAATGTTTAGTTCAGTCCGGTTGGGAGGAATTTTAGAGACGTTTAAGTCCATGTGTCTGCACTTTAAACACAAACCGGCAACCAAAGAAACATTTACTGATCAGGCGAATTTTGTGGCCCTTGTTGTACGATTCAGTGTTTGGTTACAACAACAATATGCCTTTTTGAAAACTGTAGTAGTAGTGGCTAGCGTTGTAAAATAAAGTGTATGTTGTTGTTGTAGGTGCACTTTATTTGCTATCAATCTTGTTCTAGTTTAACCATGTCTCTTCTCGGCTAACCAAGGTACTGCTCTTTTAAAAGACGAAAACGTTTTTTTTTCCAGAAAAATGATTATGTCACGGTTGTTTCGATACCATAACAGATTCCAAACGGAGAGCCAAGGGAAGTGTAGCTGTGTTAGGCTATAGCTATAACTAGACTTCCCGCCTTTGTTTTTAACTTCATTTTGCTTTTTTTTTTAAAGAAAAGCGTAAAAAATATACATTACTTAAAGTTAAGAGGAAGCCTTAACAGAAACCATATGGCGCATAATGTAAGGCGTTATATATATGACTAATAATAGCTGCTTCTTTGTCAGACCTCAATTATTAGTTCTATTAGTTGATAAAGACCTAGAGCATACCAACATACCTTCGGGACAAATAACCACTTATCCGCTGCCCCAGTGTCGTTAGTTTGTCGTGTCAATATAACCCTAACTCCCCCCCCCCCCCTCCCCCGGGTGGTAGGGAAATTACTTTGATCGTACCCAAGCCGGGCTACAATCTTCCTGAAGAAAACATTAGTGTACATTAAAGCCGTTATTTTATCGTCACTCACCGATTTGCATGACGGAAAACGAAAAGAACTAAGAATACCTATTGTTATTAAAGCTGACCCAGTTTTCTTGACATTTCATTAAATAATTTATTCAACACAACTGGCTGTGGTATAACTGTTCGGCACGAGGATATACAGCTGTTTCGAGAAAGGTTGTCGGAAAAAAGCGCAAAAGTGCACGCGACAATCCCGACAAATTAATAATATGATCAATGAAAGTCAAATAAATACATGGAACCCGCGATGCCTCGTCCGTACAGGGACGATCTGAGATGGCGGGCCATTGGGATAAATGAGTTTTTAGGATATAACGTACCTTAGGATATGCAATACCTTTCTGGATAGTCGCGTGCACTTTTACGCTTTTTTCCGACAACCTTTCTCGAAACAGCTGTAAATGCTGAAAATGTATTAATCTCTTGTTTACTAATCCCACCAAATCAGTTAAACATGATTAAAAAGCACATTTCATGATACCAAGAATAAACATTATCGCGCTTAACCTGTCAACAAATGTCAGTTTTTCTGAGTTAACAATTGCGCCAAACAAACATTTGATGTACAATGTTTGAATAAAATTAAGAATTCGTCTCTTGTATGTGAAGACTTAAATTTAATGGCATTCCAATCTCACTAAACAATCATTTTAGATGAAGAGTTTTTTTCAGTTTAGAGCGTAATTGGTTTGAAACAAGGGGATGGCGATGCAGGGTACCACTGGAGGCAAAAAGGACCGCCTGTTAACGAATAATTTAATCATAAACAGCAAAGAAAACACACAGCTTAACACGAAGCTTGCAAGTCTTGAAATCCAACAGCGAAAGGAAATAGCACGCTGGGAGAGAGAGAAGAACAAACTCAGCCTGCCAAGTCTTAAAGCTAACTGCGGAAGAATTTCTCTTACACCACCACCTTCTCCAACCACCTCTCCACTTCCCAGCCCTGTGCTACGACGCCGAAAAAGCGATACACCTGGCATAACAACATCAGCAAGACTTGACGCGAGCCGTGGTATAATCGAACATCCCAGTGGTAATGACCATATTAATTTTGGCAGTGGTAACGTTGGTTTACGGAGATCCAAATCATCTCAGAATATAAGGCTTAGCGTTAGTCCACATCCTCCTCGTGGTTTGGTTTCTACAAGCCCTAAACTACTTCACAGGAGATCCACAATGGGTCAAGTCTGCGTGAACCATGAAGGAAGACAACCAAAGCATATTGACACAGGAAGACGATTTTCAGCTGGAGTTGTTCCATCCATTCGCATTGAAGATAACTCAGAAAGACTAAACGAAAAGGTCAAGAAATTCAACGAAAGTCTGCAAAAATTAAAAAAAGAAAGTAACCAAAGCAAAGAAGAACCTGACACGAACTCAGACGAAGACGTCCAGCCGCTTTACGAAGAATTATCGATTTTGCCGAGGCCAATCGCTCACAGGTGGAAGTCATTGCCAAGTCTATTTCCTACGCCGGGCAGCGGCGAGAAATCAGCTGAAAATATGACATTTTATGAAGATATGAAGAGATGTAGGTACTTAAGGATACCTGATTCACCTGCTTTATGCATTGAACACATCTTTCATCGAGATGCGAAGCAGACGGTGAAAGATCAAGTGGAATAGTATTCGGTTAGTTTAATGTGTGCAGGTTTAGTAATAGAGCGTTTTCACTGACGTCATATCAAAATTCAGAAGCCGTTTTCGATTCCAAAATGTTTATAGAATTGTAGAGAGTGTCAAACTACACATCTGGGCCAAATTGTGAAGCGCAAGAGCATTTAGTTCAAGAGTTATAGGCGAACGAGTGTTAGACATTTTTAGTAAGAAATGTATGGAGCGGTAGCCTGGTTAAGGCGTTCAGATAGTGGGGAAAGCGCGAATAGTTGGGGAAGGCGCGAAGAAAAGCGAGCGAAAAAAGCCTCCCCGCAATTTTTTCGCTCGCTTTTCTTCGCGCCTTCCCCACTATCTGAACGCCTGGAACAGGCTAATGGGGCGGCCATCTTGGTGTACCACTTTGGAACACCAAGATGGCGGCCAAAAATTCAAAGCCTTAATTACACCAAAAATATCATCACAAAATATTGTATTCACTATAAATGCCATTAAATCGGCTCATAAGCATCTATAATTCAAAAATAACTTTCAACTGGTTCAATTTTGTTGATTTTCACGGCTAATTTGAAATAGCGTGACGGATTGCGTGACACATTTAAAACCTTTATAAATCGGAAGCAAAACATCGTTAAAACCTGAAACGTTTTGTGAAGGATTATAACACTGGTATCCATATACCATGATAGAAACAGCTTTATGACGTCATGTGAAAACGCTCTATTGGGGGATGGCGTGAAATATTTGTTCAGTTGATAAAAGGTTGGATAAAAATAGCGATCGATGTTAAAATAATCAATTTTGTACCATGAAATCCTTAAACGTTACAAGGTATGCAAAATAATTCAAGTAATTATTATAATTTTAAGACCTTGGGAATAGAGTGATTGTTAAGAGCTTGTGATTTTAAGCTGCCTTGGTTTTAAGAATAAAGGGGTTAATTTCTGAAGATACTGTAATGCTGCGCCGGTGGGGGTGGGGTGGGGGAGTGAAACAGAAAATTTGGTTTTATCAGCTGAGTTGATGAGGTAATTCAGCCACCGTGTTGAAAGATTAAAAAAGCAAACTTAACGTTCTGAGTGAGACATTTGCTCCGGGCGTGCGCGTTACCAAAATGAACTATTGCTCATTATGATAATTTTTACAACTTTGTATACAGGAGGTGACTTGTTTTTACATGGGGTTCAGACTCCTTTACAAGTTATCCTTATGGCAGTTGTTTTTATTATTGTTGTATATTTATATTATTTGCCATAAATTGTAATAAATAAAAAAAAAAAAAATAATTATGTATGTATGCGCTATTGTTTTGCTTTTGGATTTCTATTGTTTTGGCTTTTGTTTTAGTTTTAAGAACGGTATGCATAATTATGTATGGGGTTAAACGGAAATCTTTCCGGCTGAAAAGTGCAAAATGACGGAGGTTTTTTCGCTCGAACCAAAGCAAATTTCCCACCGAATGTTTACTAGATTCCAATCTTTCCAAACCCGAGTGTGGATGTTGACATTGCGCCTGTTAAGTTGAATTATAAAATGAGTTAGAACGCTTAAAGCGATGACCGCGCGGTCGAACTCCATACAAGCCTTTATACAAAATTGCTCACTTCAAGGTAAAAATGACGGTACTTTTTTTAAAAGTTATTAAAATATTTTAACGTTTCTAGATAGAATAATAACCATATTACAAGAATCCGAGTGTGGATTTCCGAAAAGTAATTCATAAGAGCATGCGAATAGATACAGACTAATAGAAGCCAAAATTGGCTCAGTCGAAGCATAGTGCACTGAAAAAATGGCAAAACGACGGGTTGTTTTTTCGCTCCAACTAAATCATATTGTTCACAAGATCCCAATCTCTTCAAAACCGAGTGTGGATGTTGACATTATGCCTAATATATATGCATAGCCCAAGCCTAACAGCGTCGCACTTTGAACAAGCTTAACTAAGGTGAAACTTAACTAAGGAGAAAGGTTGGAAGCACAAGAATTAAGATTGACGAACGGGCTATTTTCAATTTTAGCAATTCTCAAAAACAGTATTACGCGACCGTCTGCACAGCACATTTTTATAGACCGTACAAAAGTTCACAAAAACAACTTTTCTCTGTCTAGAATAACTAGTACCACTAGTTTCCAAATAAAATACAGTTTATGTTTGTCAAAAATTGCCCGAGAAACTGATTTGAAAATCAAAAATTGCAAAAATACACAAACATATTTGCATAAGGCGATGCGAGTGAAGATAGAACTGTACTATAAAATCAAAGTCTTGTTTTGTTTACATAAAATCGCTTTTCAATCTATCTAATGAATGAACAAACACATAAAAATGGACAACACAATCTTCTCTCGAAAAAATTTATTCAAATCGCCATTAGTTTACGCTTAAAAGCAAAACGCGTACCATTTAATTATAGCTCATCGAGTTCAAGCTTTCTTCGATGAAATTCAAGAGATCGATACAACTGAATTTAAGCACGTTTTAAAATCAATTCTCCAAAACTAACAATAACACTAATAAAAAGTCACTCACAGATTGATATCAACATAAATTCTCATCGAAAACTGTAATCTGTTTTACCTTTAAGTCCCTCGCTTGCTTGGAAATTCAAATCTCCGCTTCTGGTTCTGAAATCCGTAGAAAACAAACATCTCCCGCATTGATAAAAACGTAATACATGAAGTTCCTCGAAGCAAGATTTTATCCCTGAAAGCTCGTCTTTTTCCACTAAAGCGGCTTCTGAGTATACCTTAATTAGTATCCCTGTCTTGAGTAGCAAACCGCGAAAAAATGCAGGAAAATAACGACTTTAATTCTCCGCTAGACCGACAACAAAACAACTAAAGTGTTTACCGAGCTCACGGCTGTGTGGCCGCGCGAAAAACAAAGCCTTGCTTTCAAGATCCCGCATGTTGTTCCAACACGGCGGGCGGGCGGGCACACACGCGCCCGCGAAACATTTCGCTAGCCATGACCATGAAAAATGACGGCATAGGTTCTATGAGTATGGGGCTGCGCAGCCAGGCCTTTGGCCTGGCAAGCGCTCCGCTATTAAAATGAGTTAGAACACTTAAAGCGACGACCGCGCGGCCAAACTCCATACAAGCCTTTATACGAAATTGATCACTTCAAGGTAAAAATGACGGTACTTTTTTTTAAAAGTTATTAAAATATTTTAAGCTTTCTAAATAGAATAATAACCATATCACAAGAATCCGAGTGTGGACTTCCGAAAAGTAATTCATAAATTACCCAGACCATGCATGCGAATAGATACAGACTATAATAGAAGCCAAAATTGGCTCAGTCGAAGCATAGTGCACTGAAAAAATGGCAAAATGACGGGATGTTTTTTCGCTCCAACTAAATCATATTTCCCTCCAAATTGTTCACAAGATCCCAGTCTCTTCAAAACCGAGTGTGGATGTTGACATTATGCCTATTAAATTGAGTTATACCGCTAAAAGCGATGACCGCGCGGTTGAACTTCATATAAGCCTTTACTTGACATTGGTCACTTCAAGGTCAAAATGACGGGACTTCCTTTTAAGTTATTAAAATATTTTAACGTTTCCAGGTAGAATAATAACCAAATTACTGGAATCCGAGTGTGGATTTCCGAAAAGTAATTCATAAATGGGCAAATTTTTTTATTTTCCTTTCTGAAATTAAAGAAATCAATACGACTGAATTTGAGCACGTTTTATAAACAATTCTCCAAAACTAACGAGAACTTAACACAAAGATAAGTCAATCACAAATTGATATCAACATAAATTCCCATCGATAAATGTAATTTGTTTTACCTTAAAGTCCCTCGACTGCTTGAAAATTCTTTAAATCTCCGCTTCTTCGGTTCTAAAATCCAAAGAAACATCTCCCCGCATTGATAAAAACGTATCAAGTTCCTCGAAGCAAGATTTTATCCCTGAAAGCTCTTCTTTTTCCACTATAGCGGCTTCTGAGTATCCCTTAATTAGTATCCCTTTCTTGAGCAACAAACCTCGAAATAACGACTTTAATTTGCAATAGGCCTTTATCACGCTCCGCCATTTTATATAAAAACAAAATATTTTTGCCTGCCAAACTCGTTTTCAACTTTTTCACTGCGAGGTTGGGCGGGCAAAAACAGAGCATTTTATTCTCCCGGGAGTCAACATGGCCGCCGCGTGATAAAGGCCAATCGGTTTTTCCATCAAACTTGTTTACCGAGCTGACGTGACATCGGTCGTGTAGCCGCGCGAAAAACAAAGCCTCGCTTTGGTTTCAAAATTGCTAAGATCCCGGATGTTACGCGACGTCATACGCGCACGTTTTGCGACGTCATACGCGTCCACGAGCTAGCCCAGCCCAACGCTCGGACGGACACACATGTAAGGACGCGCGCCCGCGAAACATCCTTTCATTCATTTTATTTGCATTAACCACAGAAAAAATATATAATAATAATAATAATAATAATAATAATAATAATAATAACAATAATAATAATAACAATGGCAACTTTGTGGCAAATGTGGATTTGAAAGAGCTAACAGCTGGTACGAACAGAAACCTGAGGGAGTGATGGAAAGTGAAAACTACAAGATACTATGGGATTTCACAGTCCAGTGTGATCGGAAAATTGAAGCAAGAAGACCAGACATTGTCTTTATTGATAAGAAAGAGAGAGAGGTGATCATAATTGATGTTGCCATCCCAGGTGATGACAGGGTGAAAGATAAGGAGCTCGAGAAGATAGAGAAATAATACCAACTATTGAAAGATGAAGTGGCAAAACTCTGGCACATGCGGAAAGTCACTGTCGTCCCAGTTGTTATCGGGGCACTTGGTGCCATTTCAGTCAACTGTGAGAAGTACATGAAGCAAATTGGTGTAACCATAAGAATGGAAACTATTCAGAAAACAGCATTGTTGGGTACAGCAAAGATCCTGAAGGGGTATAGAATGGTAAATTCGAGACTTTGCGAGACTGCGAGACCCTGGTTTAAAAATTCGAGACCGAGACTTTAGCGTTTCTATCAAATCCGAGACCGAGACTTTACCTCTAAAAAATCCGAGCCCGAATCTCCAATTACTGGAAAATGTAGGGCCGATAGTACTAAGACAGTTTAAAGCGTGACTGAAATCTCCAACGGAAGCTGAGATTTATGAGAAAAATTTACGAGACTCCGAGATCCAAATTATCAAAATTCGAGATTTCGAGACTTCGAAACTTATAGCAAGCCCGAGATTCCGAGACTCCAATTTCAAATGCCGAGAAGTCGAGACTTGGTGAATATTTTCCGAGACGCATCATTTCCGATAGACCCTTCTATACCCCTTCCTGAGAAAGGTGCTGTCCTTGTAAGAGGAAAGAAAGTAAAGTCCTGGAACCCATGGTGACATGTTGGAACCCGCTTCCAGGGAATATCAACCAGACAGAACATCGTGCCTGAGCCTTAAAGGAATAAACACATAATAATAATAATAATAATAATAATAATAATAATAATAATAATAATAATAATACAATACACTAGACATTTATAATAACTTAAAGACGATAGACTACATAGTTTAAGGTGCATGGTATTGACAAGGAAGCCTATATAGAAGCCGGGGGCTTATGAACTATAGGCTTCCTCACAATATAGTGTACATCATACGAATTATTGGGACAGCATGAAAATAACGGACATGGGTTTTATGAGTATATAGGTCCGCGAGCGGGCCTTCGGCCCGCGAGAGTTCCACTATAAATCTAAAGATAGAAAGAAGCTTTTCTTTAATTTGATTTGAAGCGGCCATTTATAAAATCGCCAAAACAACTTTTGTTTAAGCCACTTGTAAACGTAGGCGGGCGCTTCAAAACAGCTATATACTTCCGATTCTAAAAGGATTCAGAAATTCTGAACCCCGTTAATAAACCAAACAAAAACAGATATATGCTTCCGATTCTAAAAGGAATCAGAATTTTTGATCCCCCTGTCAATTAACCAAACAAAACAGAAATTAATATAATGAGGGATTACTATTCTGGTAGGAATTTTCAGGAAAATCAGCGGGGGCTTGTAGGAATCCTGCAAGAATAAACCAATCAAATTTATGTCTGCTTGTTACGTCATACCAGACTTTTTACTCCACGCTCAGGCCACACTCGGGCCTTCTTTTCTGATATGCCGCCTGTTAAGACAAGAAAAAATTACAAAGGACGTAGTCCTAATGTTCTACGTTATATTGAAAGTTGTGGAAACGAGGACGATATTGGGAGCCTCATTTCCCCAAATCTTTCTGCGGGCGCAAGGCTCGCAGCGAAGAACGAAAATCAGGCTCTCGACGAGAAAACCGCGAGGACCTACGAGCTCCGGCTCATTTCGTTGGAGAAATTTGCAGAAGCAAATGGGGATGATGCCGTGCTGTTCGGACCAAGCAAAAGGCCGTTTTTAGCGGCAACAATTCAAACCTTTATGCGTAAGTTTTGTATTCATTCATTCTTGTAAGAAGTGTGATAATTCGTGTGATAATTTGACGGTGTGCGAAAACTGACCAAACCTCTCATGCGCTCTCGGTATAATCTCTTATTCACTTTTTGAAACCTCTCGAATTTTATTACAATCGATTGGAGTTTGAACACTCGCTCTCGTTTGGCCTCAAATAGCCATGAACTCAAGTGCGCTCTCAAAGACGGTTTGAACTCTCGTCCACTCTTGTTGTAAGGGTCAAACTGTTTGACCCGGTTTTTTATGGGTTATAATTTATAAATCAATGTGTTTACCTTGAAAACTTAGTGTTTTATCGCTTGTATGATATATTGCACACATGCTG
The DNA here is from genome assembly GCA_022457155.1 of Cladopsammia gracilis. Lineage (NCBI taxonomy): Eukaryota > Metazoa > Cnidaria > Anthozoa > Scleractinia > Dendrophylliidae > Cladopsammia > Cladopsammia gracilis. The sequence goes on along the minus strand of JAJGOT010000203.1, from coordinate 837,574 downwards.
TACTGAAATGAATGAGCAACGATTTTTTTCACGTGCAATGAATGATGAATGGACAACCTTTTTTTCATGCGTGATGAATTAATGGTTAATAATTTCCCAACTCTGTATGAATAGTCAGTCACGCATCACCTTTTTGCTCAAAAATAAAATGTAATCATTGATTGTTGAAACTGGCACAGTATGATTTTTTTTAATTGAGTAAGAAACATTAGAATGTTTGTCCTTTTTTAATTTGTCACTTTGATTAGTGTTGAACTGAAACATTGGCTGATAATTTCCATCTTGTTCAAGCACTTCTGGAAAACACACAAGCTGGTTCTTACAAATTTGTACAGCAACTTTCAGACAAATTATTAATTATGTAGACATAGTTAATGTTTTCACTCAGTCCCATGGGACTCAAATGACAAAGGCTATGACAGCCATGTTGGTGTCCCTAACAAAAGAAGTTAATTAAAATTGTTTTGTTTGGGGACACCAATATGGTGGCTCTCAGACATCAAGTGCAAATGTTCTATTACTGAACATGAATTTTTCATTAATTTCACATGAAAATAGTTGGGAAAAAAAATTGGACATTATTTAAAACTAATTAAAACTTTCCCTAAAATTCGCCTAAAATGCACCTAAGCAAGGGATTATGCCTTAAAGACCCTCTTAGAGGTATTATACTTCTGGTCCCTCAATATCTGTCGATCTTGTGCTTATATTTCACACTGGTTACCACATGCGTAGACTTTTTCACATACCAGTAAGTGGGAAGCTGCAGGGTTTATCTTTAAAGCTGTGTACATGAAGTGGCATCCTAATTGAGAGGCAAAACTGTCAAATTTACTTTCAGAAATGTTGAGTGAGACAAAGGGAAAAAAGATCGGAACACTGCGCTGCCGTGGCCTTAAGCCCCCAGTTGTTAGAGGCCATGCCGCAGCCTTCAGTTATTGGTTTAATGCTTTTGGGCATTCAGGGCCTTACAGCCAATCTGTTGAAGTTTCGACAGATGGAATCCAAAGAGTGATTGCTAAGGGCAATCCCATGACGTCAGCAGGTAGTTGAAGTCTTCATTTATAATTTGTTAAATATATTCTTTGTCTAAATATAGACATCAGGTTTACATGTAAATAAATGGCCACATGTGTTTTCAGAAGCACATGCTTTTTTCATGTCTCAGTGAAGGAAACAGAGTTTGCAGCAAAGGTCAAAATGTCTTATTTTAAAGCTTCATGGACTTGTGCTCTGAATGTGGAATCACTGAAAGTAGATGCTTGTTAATATACATGTAGATACGAAAACTTTTTTTTTTATTTGCCATTAGGAATGTGGGCTCCTATGGTGAAAAATTATTTCTTAATTTTGTGCAAGCTGTTCCAGTTATTCATAATTTTGTTTTTATACTTAAATCAGAGGTCCAGATATATTTGCCAATTTCTTTGTTAGTTGAGAATGGAATGTCCTTTATTTTTCCTTGAAGCAACCAGCTACTTGTAACCATTATATCTGTTTATAATATTTTTGTTTAATGTTTAGCTGTGAAACAGACTATTAAGCAGCTTGTCAAAAGATCTTCGCGTCCAACACGGAAAGACACCAGACAAGGAAGAGTGGCCTATGAGCCCAAAAAGGCCCCGCCATTCACCCTTCTGCAGTTATACAAAATGCGGCAGTACTGTTATAAGACGCTTGAGGTAACTCTCTTACAAGTGTTTAGATTTAATTTAAAAATTTACCAACCAAATCTTAGAATAATTGGTAAGAATTTCTTTCAGCTCAGCTTTCAGAAGTTGACGGATATATTATATGGTATTACATGATGTATCAACTGATGACCATAAATTACTGTAGCCAAGTGTTGCTTTGAAAATTTATGCACAGGACATAAGTGCATAACCTTGAGCTCAGTGTACTTTGTAAAATATCTTTAATTTATTCTGAATGCTTTGTTTTAGGGTATGCGTGGATTATGGCTATGGACTGTGACGTTATTTTCATTTGCCCTTTTCCTTAGAGGGGAGGAACCTCTGCGTCTTAAACTACGCCATTTAAAACTGCCACACAATTATGCAGGTTTCTTTTTTTTTTGCTTAATTTTATTTTCTCAATTGTAGATAGATGAACATAGCAGTTTCCATTGTTAGTTTATCTTTATGTATTATACATGTTCCTTTTTCAATATTTCTTGCTAAAATGTGGGTTCCAGTCTGACTAATTTTTGGATACAGGTGCAAGCCTAACTGATCTGATCCTTTAAAATTAAGGGGGTCTCCTGTACTGAGAATTAGCATGTAGCCTTGCGATGGAGAGTTCATCAATCATTAAAAAAATCAGGTTATTATGAACTGTTGAATATGCTGAAGTAGAAAAAAGCAAAGAGAATGACAAAGTTTTAGACATAGAAATTATGTACCACTTGAAATAAATGATGTAATTTTCTACTACACAACATAATTTAAATCTAATTATTTGAACAAAACCTCTTGAGTTAAATCAAAGGCTCCTGTGAGCCATTACTCATGAATTCACACCTTCAGACCCTCCCCTTTCCTAGGCATTTTGCTCCACTAACCCCCATGCACCCATAATATATATATACAAATATAAAAGGTGGCTGACAAGCAATGGAACATTAAAGTAACAGTAGGCAAGCTTTTTTTATTTGACAATATTTCTGCAATATTTTCGATTTTTTATAGTTTTTTAAAGTTTCAAATTCAAGTTCTTTCAGCCAGTATCGAGCAAAGTGAAGAATGGGTCCGAGTTTTGCTTTGATGTCTTGTGACATCATTGAAGGAGATTGATTTTATTCTGAGAGCAAAGGAGCTGTGAGAAAACACAAAAAAATGCAAAGATCGGAGTGCACAAAATCCCTTTTTTGGCTTTTGAGTACCATCCGCGTTAAAATGCCTTATCCTTTGTCGCTTCCCGGTGATATGCTTATGAGAACATGGCATATGGTCTCCTTCGATGATGTCATGTCAGCAAAGTTCGTACCCAGCTCCCACAAATGCTCGGTAATAGGGCAGAAGCACCTACATGTAACTTCAAACAGCTGTAGAAATGTGGGGATTTTATCAACTCGCACTAGTAATCTCAGGGCAAACAGGATATTTTATTTAGTGAAAGAAAAAAATTGGGGTAAGTTGCACTTTAAGCCTTTAATACATGCAAACATAATTATATAGATCGTTTTCCAAACCAATTTATAATTTTAATTAGTCTTGCAAGGTGTGATTTCATTCTGGTAATGGGATTTGATTGTCTTTAATACAATCAGTGTGTGGCGACTGAGTCCACCATTTCTTTTTACCACAAATTAAGGTCTTGTCCGAGTACTGCTTTGCTCCCTTAATTGCTTCCTTTGTTACCATATCGCGGGCTCTATGTTTAGGAGTCTAATTGACTGACCGGGTAGAGTGAATTTGTTTCCCATCTCAACAACTCATTCTTGCGCATGCGCATGATTCATGAGATAAAAAGGAATTTAAACATTTTTGTCATTCTTTTTTATCTTCAGTTGATTCTGGTAGATTGCCAAAGAGGGTTGAGGTAAAAATCCCTTGGTCCAAAGCGGACAAAAAAGCAAAAGGTGACTTATAATGCTGTTTTAAATGCCATTTAACTAAGCTAAAAAGACACAAATGACTGTATACCCACCCTGTCGAAGCAGTAACAGACAGTTTTGGTGGGCAAAGGCACAGTTGCATTATAATTGGAAGGGAATTCACTACTGTTAAATCATCTTGAACATATTCACAAATGTTTGCATAATTTTTTTCTCTTTCATGATAAAGACAGACCAAAATTGTTTACTCCAAATGAATTAATAGGCTAAAAGCTCATGAGTGTGGCTGACAATAAATATTTGTCTGTATATAAAATTATACCATGGCCAGTTACACTTCATTTTTTGTAAGAGAAGAATTAATTAATAATTTACCTAAAAATATCTTATTTCAGGTGTGACACTTTCTCTTTGGGAAAACCCATTAAACCGTGAGCTGTGTCCAGTAACTGCACTTTTTGTGTGGTTACTCATAACAGGTTTGTTGATTTTTGTTTAATAAATAAATAAATGACAATTTTTATGCAGGGCGTGTTTGTCATGAACATGGTTTTCAGAGCTAGTTTTTATTGGAAGTAAAATATTCACAAATATATGTTGTTGGTTAAAATTATTTCAAACTAGGTTAATTTTTATTTTCCTTTGTCTGAGATTATGTTAATGAATCTGGGACAGAAAAATAAAAATTAACTTAGTTTGAAATAATTTTTAACCTAAAGTAATTTTAATTACCTAATTTTAATTACCTAGCAATAATGCTTTTGTTATTTCTGCACTTACAGGAATTAAGAAAGGTCAAAATTTTATTTTCCCTCGGGTTGCCAAAAACAACCGATCAGTTATTGCCAACTGTGCTCGTGGTGTGACCTCGTACAGGAAAACCTTTTTGGAGGTATATGTACTGTTGTTTATGTTACTATTGATATTAGAACAAATATCCAGAAACAATTTTTTGAGTTAATGTGATAGTGACTTTTTTTCCCAAAAATTTTACTTTTTTAAAAGCTGGTTTTTGAGTGGCAAATGAACATGTTTTTGTTACATTCGTATACATAATGTACCTAATCCTGGTAATATTTTGACAAAAGAGGTTTCTTCGGTCAAGATTTCAAGTCGAGATTTCCAGGCGAAATAGCCCAGATATCACTTAAAGCATGTCTTTGTTAATCTTGCTATTTGGAAGACGACCTTAAGTTTTTGTTAAATTAAAGGGTCCATGTCAGCTATTTTTAGGAGCACTTTGAAAAGCCAAAAATTGCATAAATTTGCCAAAAACTGATTATGGTTTGCTCTCACTAAGATAATTCCCATGAATTCTTCATATTGCGTGCATATAATTTTAGTACAATTCTGACCAAAAAGAAGAAAATTGCATTTTATCATAAATGCGTCATAACTAGTTGCATTGCATGGAAAACAACAAGCTGGAGGTATAAGCCTTTACTCGGGCCAGTTGCTTAGAAGCTGTATTAACAAAACCCCTTTATCAATACTGTTCTGGCTATGTCATTTATTATTATTAATGATAGCACAATTTTATATTGTTTCAGATGTCAAAGACTCTTTTTAACAAAGAGTTCACCACACATAGTGTTCGTCGGTCTGCAGCCAGATGGGCTGCCAGGTGTGGAGCCAATGATAGCTCTATCAAAAGGGCAGGCAGATGGTATGTGGTTAATGATGTTGATTGCCATTGTCTATTTTTATCATTGCAGTTATGTACTTTCGCATTTGTATGTACATATTGTATATCTAACAAATGCTACAAATAAGTCAGTGGGGCACATTTTCTGTATTTTTATGTACCCGCTTGGTCCATAAAGCAACAAAAAGATCATTAGTTAACCAATATTTCCACAATATGGACCTGACATGCTAGTTCAATAATATATATAGTAACTTCACAACTTTATAATTGGACCGACAGTTTCGATTAATGCTGTGATCAGTAAAATGTACTGAATGATAATTAAAAAAGTGCTTTTAATTATTTCATTTTACAGGAAGTCCAACAGTTTTGAACTGTATACTCAAGATGCAAGGGCCGAAATGATAAAGGAACATCATGATGGCGAACCTGTGACAGACCACAAAATGTGGCTGTTCAAACCCCTGAGATAGTTGTAGTGTTAAAAGGGGGATGGAGTAGGTGGAGGTCAGAGAGGGTGTTGGTTCTGGTGTTGGAGCATTTACAATAACTATTTTTGGTCAGCTTAAGGATGGTGCCTCCTCATACAGATGTATTTTTGCCTGCTTTATGACTGTGTGGGAAAAGCAGAGCATGTAAGTAAGAGCTACTGGAATGGGGGTGTAAACCATGCAATTTTTGGAAATAATTGAGCTCCAATGTGGAATGTCCAATGTGTGAATCAGCATTTTTTGAATCAGCATTTTTTTCGAAAAACGAAAAATATATATAAATTTCTTTACAGGAAGTGGCATGAGGTAAGGTTTCGGCTCCGTTTTTCTTGTTATTATTATTTTTATTTTTTGTGTCACGATTTTGCATGCGAATTTGTGCACGCATATTTTAAATTGGGCACTTCCGGTTCATAGCTTTGCCATTTACACTTCCTGTTTAGTGACTTCCTGCTACTCTTACTTCCGGTGAAACAGCGTTACTTAGGTGTCAACACAGAGTCTCCTACAACCCTACATACATTACTATGTTCACGTTTGGTATATATAACTTAGAAGAATCAATGGCTTCATTGTGGTACAACCTTCATTTCCAAAACATTCAATAGTAAACAACGTGGTCTGCAGGAACGATGACTGAATGAAAGGAGTTAAACTTTTCTCCATGTCGGACATATCCTTATCACGTTTAAAATACATCGTAGACCTTTGTTACGCATGCGCATCACGTCGGGCCAGGAGCAAGCAAAATCGGGCCATTTCAAACGCGGTCATAAATAACTTTCTATGTTTTCATCCGATTAATCCAAAATTTTAGACCAGAACAGATCTCCTGGTTGCCAAGGTACGCAAGATTTTGGTTTTTCATTTTAACGGATTTTTTGGCGCCAAAATTTAAATGCCACATTTTGAAATATTTCATTACTGATTCTGAAAGAGCAATAATGTTTCCACGACTCAAAACTGAAGAGATAACTGAAACAAAAAATCTTAATTGAGTCCAAAGTTATAATCACTTGAAGTTTCAATTTGTGCTATTTTAGTAACAAAATGGCTGGAATTTCAAAATTCAATTAATGATATCTTTTGACTGAATTGAGATATTTCAGTTATCTCTTCAGTTTTGGAGTCGTGGAAACATGCTCTTTCAGAATCAGTAATGAAATATTTCAAAATTTGACATTTAAATTTTGGCGCCAAGTTAGTGACATCATTTTCCCGCCAAAAAATCCTTAAAAATGAAAAACCAAAATCTTGCGTACCTCGGCAATCAGGAGATCTGTTCTGGTCTAAAATTTTGGATTAATCGGATGAAAACATAGAAAGTTATTTATGACCGCGTTTGAAATGGCCCAATTTTGCTTGCTCCTGGCCCGGCGTGATGAGTATAGACTGCTTTGAGCCTTTTGTTCTTTCAAATTCACCTTTACAGATACACACAAGCAACAATAATTCAAAAAAGCCGTAAAATACATAACAAAAAGTAATAACATAACAAATTCTCATTATGTTTTTACTGACAAAATGGTCGTAACAGAGACTTACGAAGCCATTATTGACCCTGACAGCCCTTCTCTGTTTTGCCAAAAAATAAGTCTAATTAATAACTTTTGCGCACAACGAAGAATTAATCATGTGTTTAATAGGCTTGTCAGTTCCATTTTATAAGTTAAAAAGCAGAGTTCACCATGCGTTTTAATAAGTTATATTGTTTTCAGTTTTAATGGATTGCTTTTGAGTACTGACACAATTATTTTGTTCCTATCCTTCCCTAGTAAGTTTTTGCTAAAAGGATTTGCACGCGCGCTTACGCAAGCTTACCTTAGCTTTGCAGCTAAGTCTGTCTAAAAACTGCTTTCATGTTTCATAAAATGTTTGAGAGATTTGTAGTTAAGTAGTTAATTATTAGTAACAGAATGTTTTGGTTTTATATCAAGCTGGGATGCATTTTTCCTAATAATTATTAAAATGGGAAAAAATTTAGTGAAAAATTTTGTGAATCTGACATGTACAAGTAGTTTACACGCGTGATACAGCGTGCATGCTCTTGGCCTTGTCATTGAAATTGTCAAATGATGCTTCGCTGCACAGAACGTATGCACACTAACAATAGGAGGCACCATCCTATCAGTAGTTTATTATTATTATTTTGTTTTTAGCTTAGAATCTTCTATTTTTGTGAAGTTTACTTTAGTTGTATATTTTAATTGACCTATCAATGAAAACTAATGCTCATTGCATTAATTGAGTGTTGTCCAATAAAGTTGTATCATAGATGAAATTTTTTGTACAAGTTAAGGATACAAGTCACCAAAAAAATGATGCGTTAATAAGGATCAAGAAAAGTGATTCGACAGTTTGCAGGAATTAAATTGTTATAGATTTATTTACCAGAAGATAGCTTCTATGGAAAAACAACCTGTTTTTGAAAACTTGGTCCACAATAATTTTGGTGAGGACCATTTTTCAAAATCAGGGTGTAGTTATTCATGCAACTGATTTTTTTTCCCCATAAAATGTAGAGAATACTTGAATAAAGCAATCTGAAAGAAGGAGGTCACCCTTCATCCAAGAAAGTAAATTTCAGCCCGAGTTGTGATTTGGAATGGCTGCCAGCATCCTACTTGCTAATGTCACATTTAGTTTCATGGTTCGCACAAATTATTAATGCATGATGGGCATTGTGCATGAACATCCTTAAAGGAGATAGTTGCTAACTACAGTATGAAGGATTCAACAGTAACAGTTCCTGAGTTTTGTTTATTGAATTGTGCAAGAAAAGATATGTGCATGAAGCTAATTTAAAATGATATCTTTTTTTGTTTTAAAGAAAAGACAATAAAAATATGGCAGACTGTTTTAGGTAAAAACAAAGGAATGGCTTGAGTGTAGATTACCAATACACCTTATTCATAAATGGCAGCTGACTTATTTATTCTTTTGTATGTATGTTAATTAGCCCCCTGGCCTTGCAAGTTAGCATGTGCAAAATTCAAAAAGAATTTCTGTTCTAAAACGAGGCAAGGGAGACTAAAAAACATTAATAACATAAACGAACAATAAGCAGGGCTAAAAATTAACTCCACTGCTTGGTGGCCAGTCGGGCCAGTTTGCTTGCCTTCTTAGTGGCCCGGCCATCCCAAAATAATGTAACCCCCAATTTCCTCTTGTTTGAAACGAAAAACTGAAAGTCTATTCTCAAAGCAAGAACACGTGCAACTTGGAAACTGGTCCTGCGCAGAACTCAGGGTTAGTCTAGAGTTATATTGCAGCTTTTCCAAATTCTGAAACATAGTCACACATAGACAAATTCTGTTAACGCATTGTACCCAATTCAAACCTTCTGGGAATAAGATTCTTTGTTCACAATATTTCCATATAATTTTCATGTCAATACTTCATTGATATGGAAATATGACGAACAATGAGTTCTAATCCCAAAAGGTTTGAATTGGGTACAATGCGTTAGCCGAATTTGTCTATCGGGCGACCAAACCTCAACTTTTGGTGACCAGCTAGGGTCAGTTTTAAGTCGTTTTTGGCAACCGTGCGACCAATTTTCAGCCCTGAATAAGTCGGCCACCATTTATGAATAAGGTGTATATAGCCTGAAAAGTGTGCCCAAAATAATTGAAAAGTATACAGTAGTTAAGGGCCTGTTTATGTGAATAAAAGTTGTCCTGGGTGGAAGGGTCACCCAGCCACCTGAGCTACTCTGGGCGAGCCAAGTTTTCATACTTTCCCTTACAAACTGCGGCAAACTGTTTACATGAGAATCTCAAAGTTGGCTCAGCCAGCCAGGTGAGTCACCCTCTTTCAATGGCAGGTTGACTTGGCTGGCCGAGCCAAGGTTTTCTCATATAAATGATTTGACTCGGCTAACCGGGCCAACTCGGCCAATTATAGATAATCTGGGCATGCGTGAGCTAGTTTACCCCTCCTACCCAGGACAACTTTTCTCCATATAAACAGGCCCTAAAACTTGATTGGTTCAATATACTGTATACCACAAGTAAATAAGAAATAAAGATTTGTAGTGAGCAAAATATTGGTACATGTGTACCAATACCACTGTGTCAGCATAAATATGCAGTATTCTTAATTTTAATAAAAAAAACTCTGTCCAACCCTGTGAAATGTTGGAAGGGAGCAAAAATACACAAGAATTGAGGGGGTGGTCATCAGGGCAGTTGTTCAAAAGGTGATTAATGCTAATCCAGGATTAAAAGTCAACCTACAGGTAAGCTACACCATATCATTTCGCTTGTTAAAATTTTTTTCAAAGGCTAGTTTTAAGCTAGAGTGAAGAAAAGTCGAAACTGTAGGGCATAAAAACTCTGTAAAAAATATCATTAATTAGTTATTAAACTGGACTTCAAAACTGACGCTAATCCTGGGTTAGCTTAATCGTGCTTTAAACAACTCAGGCCAGGAAATTGGAAAACCCATCTTGAAGATACCTAAGTAAACACCCCTAAGAGGTACCTAAAGCCTCATTCAAACTATGTGCACTCTTACTGACGAGTCGTGAATGAGACAAAAGTGAAGGCATTTTTTTCCGTACAAATATTGCTCCCTAATATTAACGATCAACACTCCCACCCCAACCCGTCATTTTCATAAAGTCCCTCACGCTTTGCAGTGAAGGAAAGCAACATAATTTATGCTGGAATTCGGCAAATACAGTTCAACTCAAAATAACATGTTAAAAAAAGATAACATTAACGAGAAATTGATTACCAAACTTCAAGAATTCTTGTTTGGGTCTTTCTGCCAAAGAGGTCGCGATAGCGTTACTACTTGCGTGACGATCTTAAGGTCATTCGTGATGTCGTGCTTGCTTCACCTTCGGATGATTCCTGATTGTTCTCATCCACACAGTCCGGATGTATTTTATCCCAGTCGAGAATGGCATGGGCGGTAGACATTTCACTTGGAATCTCAAGTTTAAGTTCTGTTCTACAGTCGGGGCATGGGACGCCACAATTGAAGCAGACCGGCATGTCGTCGAACCAAGGCATGGTACAGGGTTCGTTGTTGGAGAAGGCGGTATCGAGTTTAGGATAGCATGGATTTTTCCTTCGCCATTGATCCTGGCACCACTCGATCATTTTTTTAGTTGCTCTTTCTCCTGGTTTCCAACCCTCTGTTGCCGTCTTCACTTCTTCGTCTTCCATCCTTGCCTTCAGATGGTCGAAGGGTCTCGCTTCCAACAGCTTACAGACAAAATTTGCCACCACTTCGTGCATTCTCCACGTGAATTTCAAGTCTGTCTTGTTACTTCTACGTTTACGAGAAACAAATCCTAACATCAAAATGAACTGCCAGACAGCGATATCATAAAGTGGTCGTAGGAAGGACAAACGATTTGAAGGAGGCATGTTTTCAAAGTCGCAGACTTTGTGAAAGCTGCGAAATCTACGCAGTTCACGCAACTCCACTCCTAATAAGGAGGTGTGAAGATTGCGCGCTAGGTGCGAAAAACACGTGCCCTGAAGCGACGCTGGAGATATACTTCAATGTAAGATGGCTTCCGCGAATACTGCTTCTGCATCTACGTCCACAATCTCAAAGACGTTCTTACCGAGTTTAGTTTCAGATCTTCTAGATCTGGCAATTTACTCGTTCGGCTGCCAGTCCGGCTTAAGGGCTTTTCATAAAGTCCGCGGTGACCCTGTCTTGGAAGGCGTTTCATCGATGCTGGGAAGAATGCTGTCTACCAGCAACGCAGAAACTCGGGCGGCGTTCGACGAAATAACACCTACAAGGCTAGGTAATTGTTAGTAATAACATTTGTAATGGGAAATTTCTATCTCTTGAGGCTTAAACACGAACTCGCGAAAGGGTCTTACCCGGGGGAAAACTCCCTTACATAAAGCTATATATATCTTAATTACCGGTAGGTATGTGCGGCTGCAAATTATTAAGGTGTAAACTTACTGTTTTTGAGCCGTTTTGGTCTGAAATAAGGTACTGATTTCGACCATTTTGGTCTGAAATAGGGTATGGTTTTAAAAGAAGCTACTTTTTTATATTAAATTTATCTCTTGAGAATTCGAAATGCGTTTGCTTTGCTGCAATGGCTTGAGTCACGTCGAAATAGGGTAGGTAGGGAAAATCACAATGGTGTAAGGGTTTGAATAAGCGTGCCGCACACTCCCAAATTTTTAGGGAGTACCCCCCCCCCCGCGCCCTACTTAGAGTTATTTGCCGAGTGTGATCGATCAATCAATGACAGCTGCTCATTTGACGACCAATCAATAACGAGGGAGTTACTGCTTAAATACCCCATATCTTTGAAGCTGTACCCTGAAAAAAGCTGTATATGCAGTCACCCTTTCTTATGCTTTAAGAATGAGAAATAATTTCATGGGTTATTGGCCAAGCAAGTGGTAAATAGATAACTATATTAAGAGAGGAAAGCCACATCAGCCGTAGCTGGTTTTCATGCAGGTCCTCTTTCCAGATCGAATTGGAATTTTGAGGAAAGGGGAAAACCGGAGTACCTGGAGAAAAACCTCTCGGAGCAAGGAGAGAACTAACAACAAACTCAACCCACATATGACACCGGGACTGAGGATCGAACCCGGGCCACATTGGTGGGAGTGCGAGTGCTCTCACCACTACACCACCCCTGATCCCCACAAGATGGTCAAGATGGTGGGATATTAATTGATGAATCCACATTAAAGACACACAAAAAGAATGAGATCCAGCCATCTTGATCTAACAAGCTTGTTAATGATTTCTCAATAGCATTGGTGAATGGGTATCCCAAGCAGGCAAGATAACTTTTTATTACGAGAGTAAGAGAACTGAGAGGACCAATAAAGTCAGCTAATCAGAATTATTCGTTTCTGGTCCAATGTCTCCTAAGTATTAGAACTGGCATTTTCCTACACTGTCATACAAAATCTGTGCATTCTCTTTGACCTTGAAATGCAAATGTTTGACAGACTTGACGGTACAGTGTAACTGTCAAGTTTGAAGCTCACATATTTTCTATCTCTAACTTGATTGATTGAATAAAAATCTTTGAATGGTTTCAATTGTGCGCGATAAACCCTCACGTGTTAATTTGACAGTTGACAGTGGGAACATGCACAAGAAAAAAAACCTGATTCCCATTGTGGGATTTTTTAGGGTATTTACAGAACACCAACAAAATTCCCAAATTTGGCAAAGTGAGACAAGTCCCAACCTGGGAATTCCCAACCACGTTCCCTGGTTGGGACTTGTCTCACTCTTCCAAATTTGGGATTTATAAGGGTATTTTTTAAATACCCTAAAATATCCAAAAATGGGAACCTGGTATTTTTTCCTGTGATGTGGGAGCAGCATTTCTTTAATTCTGGTTGCAAAGTTGTGTGATGAATTTCTTACCTGTATTAACCAAGATTGCTAAGGACCACACTGCGAGAATATTGACCCTCAGTCTTTTATGTATGGAATTTGCTGTGCTCGCTCCATAATATCAAGACCTCGGGCTGATATTTCTACCAGTACGGTCCTCATGCTTGTTAATAAGACACTCATCTTGACCACATTGGTAGCCAATTACGGTGCAGGATTTGCTAGACATATTGCATACATTCCTCACAGAGGCGAGCCTGTAGCGAGAATGTTATGGCCTACTATAGAGGTGTGATAGTATTCTTATTTGGCATCAATATGACAAAATGAATTTGCTTGCGTAAACAAGGTTCGCAGAGATAAACTACTTAATTAACAAGTAGGTAAAAGGAACAACTACAACAGTGATATTTCTGGCTCTTAAGTACTCTTCATAACAAATGTTTTGAGAAAAAAATTTCAGCAAACGGATTGCCGCCTTAGTATACATCTGCCAAGTTGGTAACCCCCCAAACCATCCCTAGATCAGCTAACCCTAGATCCACTACAGGACACCAGTATAATGGGCATGCAAGTCAGTAATTAATAAAGGAAATAAAGCAGACGAGGAAATAAATATCACAAGCTTCTCTTGATAATGATTAAAATGGTAATTGTATGTCAAAATAGTGATTTACTTCATGCTGACATAAATTCACACTTGTGGTTGCCATAGGTTTTGTTTTAGAATTTTAATAATGTCATGTAGAAACCAGCAATAGGTGTTTTTATAAAAAAAATACATGTATGTATATCAGTATATGGACATTTGCTGGGATAAAATAAACAATCTATAATAAAAAGTTATCCATATTATTGAGGTGTCCATAAGGAGAGGTTAAACTGTATATTCACTTTTGAAACTTATCTTGTCTGTCATCACTTCATTCATTGTCCTACAGGTAACTGGAGACCTGGGCAAATGCCTACAAAAGAGCTGCTAACTCTAATATCTTCGCGGATAAAGAACCACAAGACAAAGGCTGTTATCCGGGAAGATAAAAATCCAGTGGTGCCAGCACTATTGATTGAAAAGAATGAGTTCTTCTCTGAGCAGGAAGACCGTGTGAAGACTCAGTTACATGCAATATGCTGGAGATGCGGTCAACGTTGCCAATTCTGCTTGGCGAGGAAAAAGCATTTTCCAAAGTTTGGTAATTTCAGCATGGAGTAAGTATAACTTTAAAAATAGTGCAGTGCATTTCCACCAGTTATAACCCCAATCCTCCTTCTTTTAAGTGCAGCAACATCATTTTTGATTTAACAAAGACAAAATCAAAAGATTACTACTGACACTGATTATTAGTGAAAAACCTCAACTTCCAAATAACACAAAAACATTAAAACATGATTTCAATTTATCTGAAAATTAAAGAGTTGAAACCTGATTTCTCTCTTCCCCACACAACAGCCATTGAGCCCTATGTCAAAGCCTTTGAGTATAAATATTTTACTTCTATACTGTATACTAGCTAATATGAAATTGTTTAAAATTGGATACATTGAACACAACAAATGTACGTTTTGCAATAATGAACCAGAAACATTATACACCTTTTTATTGTCCTTGCTCAAATCTGTTTTGGAAGCTTTCAACAATACCATCTTACACTGACAAAACAACTTGAAATACTCAGTTGACAATAACACATCATAATTGGTTATAATGTTCATGTCCCTTATTAAATTATTTAATTATTAATAAGTGATTTATATTTATGGGATTGCAGGAGAAAGCGTGTACTTCCAAATACCGGGTATTGAGAGTTTTAAAATCATGGAAAGTCAAAATACATTTCCTCCAAAAATAACATGCTGGCAACTTTTTATAAAAAGTAGACAAGGTGTTTTCCTCTAAAGATCTGCAGCTCACATTTTACCCTGGCCTCATAGGTTTTCTGTAAAACCTCTGGTTTCAGTGTGCTTGAATCATTTCATGCTTACATTAGGATCTGAGGAATTCTTACCTTGGGCTGTGATTGGCAAAAAAAAAAAAATAGAATTCACTTTCGTTGACTCTTGTGATATATATATTCAACAATTACCTTTCTTCAGTTTGCTTTTTATTTTTGAAATGACTACCAATTTACAGTTTGTTACACGCATTTGTCTCCTAATTGGTGCAGTAGTCATTTCTAATCAACTCAATTTACCATCCTGGTAATATTGTGATGTTTGTTACATAGTGATTTTATTTTCACATGTGCTCATTATTAGAATTGCTTCACCATTCCTTGATGTTCTGGAGGAACTTTTACATGATGACGAGGAGGATGACAATGATGATGATGATAGTGACAGTGAAAAGCAAGAAAGCACTGCCAGTGAAGATGATGACAGTATGGATTTATTACAACAGTGTACCTCAAACATAGATTTCCCAGAAAATGAGGAGGAAGAAAATCATGGAGATGAAGCTGATGGCCGTGAAGATGCCGGTGGTGCAATGGATGAAGATAACAGTGATTATGAGTCAGTTATTTCTGATGAGTCTAATTAATGTATTTTTTAGTGAAACACACATAAAATATACTTACAGCAATAATTTCCTAGACAGTTTGACTCTGACTAATAATGAAAAACTTCATTTTTTTTTTAAGTAAAACCCAAGAAATTAAAAGTAACTGCTTCACTGAAGATAACCACGCTTTCATGGACAAGGCTAAGTAATGTGTGTGCATGAGTGAATTTTGTAATGCAACCGAGCAATTTTGTCACACAGCCCACAGTAATATGGTCATTTCAGCAAAGCTTTCACTTCTAATCGTACAAATTTTAATCCCAGTATACAAAAGATAATTGTCATTGCTTGCTAACCGAGGAGGTCAGTTTCTAACTTTCAAGCGACTGTTTTTAAGTCTTCTTTTTTACGATAAACTGGGGCAACTTGTGAAATTTTAAAAATGCCATCATTTTATTATTGCTTGTTGTAATGCCTTCTCGCACATGCGCACACGTTATTCAGCACTGTCACTTTCATGTAAATTTGATAAAGAGTTCACTCCCCTCCGGCTCAGAAATTGTAGAATATGCAGTACCAGACATGAATTTGGTAAAGTGAACTTCAATCTATGAGACCCTGACCCACTCAACTTGACAATGAAGCAGCTACTTAATGGGAAAAATTTAGTTTTAACAAAACCAAAAAAGGCTTACATAGAGTACTGTTTTTGGAGGTCCCTAAGGCAGTATAGATCTCAACCCTGGGGGGGGGGGGGGGGGGGGGATCTTACTATAATGGGCTATACGGGGATGCTCTGCCTGAAAGGGGTAATTTTTTGAGGCTTGAAGTATATGAAAGGGTAGGGATTTCATGAAGTATAAGAAAGGGTAAGGGAAAACATGAGTTGAAGTATAAAAGGGGTAGGCAAACTGCCATTTAAGTATTATAAAAAGGGCCTTTCAAAATATATCAAACAGAGGCACATAAAGGCTATATGAAAGGGGTACCATTTTCAATGAAAGGTATATGAAAGGGTAAGGGTTCGGACCTCGGGGCGGAGCATCCCCCTACAAAACTCTGTTGTATACCCCCCTGGAGATCTCATTTCTTGATTGCTAATTAAATTGTTTAACTTCTATTTTAGTTGCAAAACATGAGAGTGAGTGTGTGGCTTTATCCTCATTCGACTTACAATACATTATTAACTTCTTGATAATTATGCCTAAAGATCAATGTTTCTCTTTCTAAAATAAAAGTAAAGATTTAGCAAGCAATATTTACCTTGTCAAAAAGAAGAAACTATTCCATAAGAACCAAAAGAGCCTTCATTTTCATCTGGCAGCCAATAAATATGAAAATGTTTAGCTTACTCTGGATAAACGAAGTGCATGTCTCGATTAATACTGTTAATAATGCATGTAATCCGTATACTCACTGGATACGTATTATAACCTTTCGGCTTGTTAGATTTGTTCATTTAATGAAAGGCAAATTTGGGGGATGCACTCACGTTTTATATTGCTACAGTTCATATTCATATTGAATATATGTTTTTTTTCCTTCTGTGTAAAAACGGTAAACAAATATTAATTTGTTGATACTTAAATTGTTACCGAACATTTCCACGGGTATGAGAAATGAAAATACTTGTTTTTCTAGTGCATGCAGTTCACCTTTCTCAGTAGCATAATATTCTTAGATGCCTTCTATAGGGATTTATTGTACTGTAACACAAGTAAAGCATTAAATTTATTTGTCATTTTGAAATTGAGCTTTGATTTTCTTTGATGTTCTGTTCGGACTTAAACTTTGATGGGTCATTACTACCATTCTTTAGCAGATGCTATCAGACGTGTAATTTGTCAAAAATTTAAGGTGGCTTTGAAACCGCTCCAACCAAAAAAAAAACTAGTATCATTGCATGATAGTGATAGCGATAAAAAAAAATGGAGAGTTATAAGCGCTTAACGCTAACCAGACCTGTGTCTCCCATGTGGTTCACAAAAATAGTGGAATAAAATTGTTTTTTAGAGGGTAAAATCGGAAAAATTTCCGGGGAACACGCACCCGGACCCCCTTTTTCAGAAATTCCTGGATCCGCCCCTTGCTAACGCTAGGTGTTTTTCACTGGCTATACTGTTGTTACACTGTATGGTAACTTGATATGTCAAAAAGATGTCAATAACGTTTTAACCAATTATTGAGCTTTTGTTTGATATACGCTTATTGTAACATCAACTAAAAAAGAATGTCAACGTACTAGAAACCTAGCCACTTTAAAGATACTCCCAACCTTCGCGGGTGTCCTTCGGAAGAACTAGTTTGTTTTCGGTATTCCTTAAACGATAAGCATTCGCGTTGTCGCGATAAACAAATCTTGATCGTAGATATCCTGGTTTCATCCCATGTAAGGTCTTATACATCATGATAGATTTCTTTTCTAATCTTACGCCAACCTAATGCCCGGAACACATCATCCTAATTACTATCGTAGCTCGCATACATTAAAATGCGGGCTGCGCGATTTTAAAGGGAACCTCCATTGTTATAACAAATTGACGTTAAATTGTTGGAAATAATGTCTAAATTAAATTTTTTTAAAAAAACAGGTGCAAATATAATCTTAGTGTACAAAAAAATGGATACGAATATCGCCTATTTTCGCTTTTAAATTTCCCGCGCGCCGCCATTTTGACTATTTATGAAGTGTTACGGTTGTTCAATTGTTGCATACAAAAGAACTTCGATTCTTAACAATAGCAGCAACCGTAACACGTCATAAATATTCAAAATGGCGGCGCGCGGGAAATTTAAAAGTGAAAATAGACGATATTTATATCCATTTTATTTGCACACTAAAATTATATTTCCACCTGTTTTTTAAAAAATTTAAATTTCGACTTTATTTCCAACAATTTAACGTCAATTTGTTCTGACAATGGAGGTTCCCTTTAAAGCCTTTGAAGCTTTTCAGAAAGGCCCTTGTTACAGTTTCCCCACACCACAATGCAACAATCAAAGTGAGGCTGAACAAGGCTATTATAAACTTTGATTAAAATATTGAATGGGATAAGATGCCATATTCGTTTAATTGCACCAATGACGGAAGCAATCTTTTTACAGACATACACACAAACCTAGGATTCAGAATTCCCACGCCGGTTTCACTGCGGTCTACCGGCTACTATCAAGATGCCGATCGAAAAATATTGAATTTTCGGATGAGTTCCTGCCCAAATACATGTGCTATGGACTACTCATTTTCCTTTTTTAAGATCTCTGGACGTTAAGCTTAAGTAATTATTGTGACACAGTTTGAGATACAAATGTTAACTCAAACGGTGTAATTATGTAATAAGACACAGTTTGAATTGCAAATATTAACTCGAACTATGTCATTCTACAATAAGACACAGTTTGAAATGCAAATATTAACTCGAACTATGTCATTCTACGATAAGACACAGTTTGAATTGCAAATATTAACTCGAACTATGTCATTCTACAATAAGACACAGTTTGAATTGCAAATATTAACTCGAACTATGTCATTACTAGTAAGACACAGTTTGAAATGACGCAAAACTCGTCTCGCTTTGAAAGTCGTATTTTGCAATGACTCAATCTGTGGTCACAATTTTTAACGATAGATCAACGTTCACCGTTATTTGAATGCTACTAGTTTAACGGCCTGATAACGTAGCACTGCTGTACTATAACCCACTACTGTAATACCACGGATTGAAATGACGCAAAATATGGCATTAACCTGGCATGCCACAGTTTGAAAAAAACTCAAACCATGGCTTATTTGTTGAGACCACATTTGGCGTCAACTCAATCTATGGCATAACACTGCTGTACTATATATAACCCACTACTGTAATACCACGGATTGAAATGACGCAAAATATGGCATTAACCTGGCATACCACAGTTTGAAAGAAACTCAAACTATGGCTTATTTGTTGAGACCACATTTGGAGTCAACTCAATCTATGGCATAACACTGCTGTACTATAACCCACTACTGTAATACCACGGATTGAAATGACGCAAAATATGGCATTAACCTGGCATGCCACAGTTTGAAAGAAACTCAAACCATGGCTTATTTGTTGAGACCACATTTGGAGTCAACTCAATCTATGGCATAACACTGCTGTACTATAACCCACTACTGTAATACCACGGATTGAAATGACGCAAAATATGGCATTAACCTGGCATGCCACAGTTTGAAAGAAACTCAAACCATGGCTTATTTGTTGAGACCACATTTGGAGTCAACTCAATCTATGGCATAACACTGCTGTACTATAACCCACTACTGTAATACCACGGATTGAAATGACGCAAAATATGGCATTAACCTGGCATGCCACAGTTTGAAAGAAACTCAAACCATGGCTTATTTGTTGAGACCACATTTGGAGTCAACTCAATCTATGGCATAACACTGCTGTACTATAATCCACTACTGTAATACCACGGATTGAAATGACGCAAAATATGGCATTAACCTGGCATGCCACAGTTTGAAAGAAACTCAAACCATGGCTTATTTGTTGAGACCACATTTGGAGTCAACTCAATCTATGGCATAACACTGCTGTACTATAACCCACTACTGTAATACCGCGGATTGAAATGACGCAAAATATGGCATTAACCTGGCATGCCACAGTTTGAAAGAAACTCAAACCATGACTTAGTTGTTAAGATCGTACTTTTCCGATTGACTTCAACAGTCATGAATACTGTCATATTTGAAATTCTACCTGAACACAACGGCTCCATTTTACGTCCGACAAGGTTGTATTGCACAGCCCCGAAATGATCCCCAAATAGACCCTTAAATGAACCCAAACTAATTTTAGTAATGGAATGGAGTGCTTTGCAAAAAAATGATTAGGAATATTTTGACAATCAGCTCCGAGACATTTTTGAGAAAACTGAATATTTGTTTCGGTGCTTAGAATGTTTTCTTTCACTGAACCCTGATCGTGTTTGGAGATCACTTTTATTTAATGTCGTAATTGAACCATACCGCCAGGATCAAACGCCATTCCTAAAATAACTTGGGATCATTTCGGGGTCAGTTTGAAAAATATTGGGCTGTGCTGAGCACATATGGGATAGACTCTCCCGTAAAAAGAGGTGCATTTTTGGTGTTGCGATCACCAAATGACGTAAAACAAACGATTCCAAAGACATTGAACAATATCCACACCTCAACACAATAGCTAACAGACAATGGTTTCCGCAACACCAAGAAACACCCTAAAAAGAGAACTATTTCTAAGTTAATGGAAGACAGGAAAAACCCTTTAACGCTTATTTCCGACAAAAATTAAGTAGCGAGCATTAACATATCCAAAACGCTTTTAATTATCTGACATCAAATAACATTACAGAGTCTATCGTATACAGTGAAATTTTTGAAACGTTCCAATCTATAATGTAACAACAAATTGACACTGGTAATCACTAAAATTAACACAAATAATGGGGGTTCATTTTGAACAAAAGTGCTATGCGCATTGAAACTGGGCTTTGAATTTTTTTTTTTAATGGGATGGGTTAAATATTTTAAGTTAATAAATACGGTGTGGCTAAATGACTGGCAGTCTGATATTTTTGATGAATTTGAGGAATCAAAGGAACCCATCCAATCCAAACTGTCATATGTTGATTGAGAAGTGCCAAGGGATTTGAATAGCTTTATAAGTCGCAGTCGAACGCTTGATTTACGCTGGTACGAAACCATGGTTTGTGACACTTAGAATCTTAGAATGTGGAAGCAACAGCTGAAGCCCGAAGCCTTCAAAGCTGCACATCACGTGCTGCAAATTTTCCGCCACAAGCAAGCTTCACGCTTGACGGGAAATCGTCATGGTGTCACGAACTCATCGCTCCGAACCCGAATCACAGCGTAAACCAAGCGTTAGACTTGAGATCTATAAAGGTAGTCAGACACGAGGGGTCATGTAGCAGGGACATGTCGCAGCGACATGTAGCAGCGCGAAAAAAATGTGTAGTACACACTGAGGGACATGTAGCAGGGACGTGCAGCGGGGTCATGTAGCAGGGACAAAATCATAGCGCTGGCACACACATGAAAATGTTGCGGGGACATGTCTCAGGAACATGTTGCAGCGACACAGCCCCTCGTGTGAACTGATGCTTTCATAATTGTGCAACACCAATTTTGGGGACATGTCCCCGCGACTTGTCCTGTGAAGTTCAACAAGTTGAACTCCGTGCGACATGTCGCGGGGACAAAATGTCCCCAAAATTGGTGTTGCACAATTATGAAAGTATCAGTTCACACGAGGGGACGTGTCGCTGCAACATGTCCCTGAGACATGTCCCCGCAACATTTTCATGTGTGTGCAAGCGCTATGATTTTGTCCCTGCTACATGTCCCCGCCGCATGTCCCTGCTACATGTCCCTCAGTGTGTGCTACACAAATTTTTGTCGCTGCTACATGTCGCAGGTCCCTGCTACATGACCCCTCGTGTCTGATCACCTTTAAGCTCCTCAGGATCGCTTTGGATATGATCGGTTCATTGGTCAAAAATTTGTCAAAAATATCGGACTGCTGGTCATACAGTGTTTTCAAACCTTGACCGGCAGTCGACCTAAAACAGATCCCAAGTGTCACAAACCATGCTCAACAGAAACGACCTTACAGATAATTCTTATGTTCAATCTCTTAGTTACCCACGATGTCTTTAATTAATAAATTTATAATTTATTATTTTGGGAAAGCTGTCACGAAAAAAGTCAATTTAATGTGTGGACTTCAGATGTCTCCCTGAACGATCTTCCTTAATTTTAAACGGCATCTAAAGAATATACGGCTTTTGACTGAACTAACACTTTTGCAAATCACAATGTAATAGAAAAAACAATAACACCAACAGAAACAAATAATGTGGTCTATCAATCCACCATAACATGCGTAAAAAGCTCTACTTATGTTTACTATTTAGGATCTTATAAAGCTTGCCTGGTTTTAACTCATTGTATTGCAAATGTACGCTGTCCTCATCAAAGTTATGTTTTTTAAAAAAAAAGTACATGAATTTTCGTTGGCTAAACAATGATGACATGGACCTTCCACACTTGGACTTATGGTTGCGCATAAGAACTGTCCACTTGTGAAGAGGGGGGCAGTTCACTGTGCCAAGCTCCCAAAGGTCTTTAACTTGTTGAAGATTGTCTACATTCTTTGGGATGAACAACAAATCCAGCCAGTCCGAAAAAGAGCCCGAGCCATACTGCCTGAATATTTCGAATGTTGCAGGGTCTCTTTGACGGAAGGATGTTGATGCTTGGAAGGAAGAAGGCTGGTTGCTGCAGGATGGGGTGACAATGGTTGACGTTGGGTGGATGGATATTGGTGCTTGGAATAAAGAAGGCTGATTGCTGCAGGATGGGGTAACAATGGTTGAAGTTGGACAAATGGATGTTGATGCTTGGAAGGAAGAAGGCTGACTGCTGAAGGATGGGGTGACAATGGTTGACGTTGGGTGGATGGATATTGGTGCTTGCAATAAAGAAGGCTGGCTGCTGCATGATGGGGTAACAATGGTTGACGTTGGGCAAATGGATGTTGGTGCTTGGAAGGAAGATCGCTGATTGCTGCAGAATGGGTTAACAACGGTTGAAGTTGGACAAATGGATGTTGATGCTTGGAAGGAAGAAGGCTGATTGCTGAAGGATGGGGTAACAATGGTTGACGTTGGGTGGATGGATATTGGTGCTTGGAATAAAGAAGGCTGATTGCTGCAGGATGGGGTAACAGTGGTTGACGTTGGGTCGATGGATATTTGTGCTTGGAATAAAGAAGGCTGGTTGCTGCAAAATGGGGTAACAATGGTTGACGTTGGGCAAATGGATGTTGGTGCTTGGAAGAAAGAAGGCTGATTGCTGAAGGATGGGTTAACAACAGTTGAAGTTGGACGGATGAATGTTGGTGCTTGGAAGGAAGATCGCTGATTGCTGCAGGATGGGTTAACAGTTGAAGTTGGACGGATGAATGTTGGTGCTTGAAAGGAAGATCGCTGATTGCTGCAGGATGGGTTAACAACAGTTGAAGTTGGACGGATGAATGTTGGTGCTTGGAAGGAAGATTGCTGATTGCTGCAGGATGGGGTAACAATTATCGAAGTTGGGCAGATGGATGTTGGTGCTTGGAAGGAAGAAGGCTGATTGCTGCAGGAAGGGGTAACAACAAGTGAAGTTGGGTGGACGGATGCTGGTGCTTGGAAGAAAGAAGACTGATTGCTGCAGGATGGGGTAACAACGGTCGAAGTTGGACAGATGGATGTTGGTGCTTGGAAGGAAGAAGGCTGATTGCTGCAGGAAGGAGTAACAACGATTGAAGTTGGGTGGACGGATGCTGGTGCTTGAAAGGAAGAAGACTGATTGCTGAAGGGCGGGGATGGGGTAACAACTGTTGAAGTTGGTGCCTTATTTGTTATCATTGAAACAAAAATAGAGGACCAGTAGGCCACTTGCCGTGCTGCATGGAGAGCAGGACCAATGTCACCTCCAGGTTGATAAGCTTCAAGCTGTTGGTTGACATTAGTCATGAGCTCAATTAGTGCCGTCGTTGTATCAGGATGGTCTTGTTGCCCTTGTGGTTCCGAAACGTCCTGGCTGAGTGCAGAACTTAATTTTTCTGCATCATTAACAACAGAAGATGCTGAAGGAATTGGCCCTGTCAAAACATTACTGATGTCTTCTCTCAGTCTCATAGCTTCAAGGACTTGAGAAAGGTCCGTTTCCTAAATAAAAAGTAATAAACTTGTAAATGAATGCCTTTTTTACTTTGTGGACAAAGACTGTATAGTTCTATAATGGTCTCATTTGGATTGAAACTGCTTAGTGACATTTAAAATGAACAACACATGGTGAATGAGCAATCCATGGACATTACTTTAAATTAAAATGTGAGCCTTCTACTGGCCTAACATCCACAATTAGAGAGAAATAAACACACATTTTGATTGTTTGCCAATTTTGAAGCTCCTTTAGGGACTCGTGCTTAATTTGTCATACGATATTAACCCACTGACACCTGAAATGCCCCAAACCACCCATGTGAGAATCACAGTCCTTTTTCCACTTGTGACATCACATTGTACGACAAAAAATGTCTTTAATAACCAACGCATGTCGGAGGAAATGTCAATGAAAGAAAAAGGAAAGGGCAATATTGTGATGTGGTAGAGCATTCCATCAAGGGATGGAGGAAGAATGTAGTAAAACAAAAACTTCAAGTTACTTCACCTTACAGTTAAAGGTGGCCAAACAGTTTTACTGTACCTATGCATCATTCATTGTTAGTAAGTAAGTAGCCCATTCAGCCAAAAGCTGGTATCCATAGGGGCCCTGTACAAATAAATATACAAATTATAATATCTATAATACCTATCTAATTAAGAAAAATAAGTCTAAATATGTGAAATCAATTATAAACAATTAAATATATATTCTATATACATCAATAATGAAAAACTAGGAATAATGTTACAATATTGACTTAGGCATAGTATTATAAGAGTGGATACTATTATTTCTGATAAAATATTCACTGAGATATCTAGGAACCAGACCAGATCATGTAAGCACTTAAAGACTAGAACTAATTAAAAACACTAATGTCTTGGTGTCCTTAATTGGCGAGGTATTACATTAAGCAACAAACATTTTATTTTGACACTTTTGTTGAACTTAGGGGTGTTTTCAGAAAATCTAGTCATTAGATTTTGTCCATCATTCAGTTAACACTGGTGTCATGTAATTCTGACAGAGACATCTTCTGTAATTTGTTGTTTAATGTTAGCATAAATATTTCCTTTGTTAAATTTCAATTTTTTAGTGGCAGATGAGTCAGGCATATTCTGAACTATCATTGTGCCAAAATGGTTGAAATTTTAATGTGTGGTTCCGTTGAAATAAGCACGTTTTCGAGAAAAGTCCCTAAAACAGCCAGTCACAAATTTTTGGTCAACTGTGCATGCATTACATTTAATTGGGTTTTCGATCCAAAGACAAATGACCTAAAAAGCAGGGTATTTCTTCAATGGTCCTATTCTTGGCTTTCACTGTCATGCCATAACATTTTAAAAATCGAAACCATTTAATGAAAGAAGCAAAGAATTTATATTTCACCAAAGCCTTCAACTCAAATTTACAGAGCTTTGTATGGAAATGCCATCTTTGTGTTCCTGCGAGGGACACAAAGATGGCCGCCAGAAATCAATGAAAACATCTGGACTTCCCTTTTGCTATGAAAGCGATTACTTTTCTCTCATGAACTACTATATGTTCATATAAACTGCCCTCCTAATACTTTAACTGCCCTCCTAATACTTTAACTGCCCAAAGTGCTAAAAATCCCAAGGAGAGGCCTTTCTTACATAGGAGAAAGCTTTGTCATGGATGCTTGTCATCACGTAGGGTGAAAAGTCAGAAATTCAAAATGCTGTATCTTCAAAACAAAATAACAGATGCTTCCGGGCTGGGTAAAGTCTTATCCAGGTTTCTGTAGCATGAAGCGACTGAGAGTATTGCTACCCCCCCCCCCCCCCCCACTGGATGGGATGCTGGTCCATCGCAGGGTTTCCCCCAGCATTATATTGCTCATACCCATTCATACACCTGGGTGAAGAGAGGCACTATGACAGTAAAGTATCTTGCCTAAGAACACAGCACAATGACCCCGGCCAGTCTCAAACCCTGACTGTCCGATCCAGAGTTCAGCGCACTGACCATTAGGCCACCGCAGCTCTCATACCTACTGTGATGGAAACTTCTGAAAATATATATTTTGAAGTCATCTTCAACCTGGTGGACATTTAAACTCAGAAGACATTGCGATTTATGATTTTCAAATTTGATGATGCCACGTGCAAGCAAAGAATATATCACTTTTGCAATCCACATTGAGCAAAATATAATGATCACTGAATAGCTACCATGTTTGTTTTTTCTCAAACTTTGCGTGCACTGACTCACATAAGCAGCTGAAATTAAAGAGTGGGCACAAACTGTGTTCGGCCACCTTATACCTACTTGATTTTCATCAGAATCCTGACTGGAACCATCCTGAGAATCTAATTCAGAATTTTCCTACGAAGTTTGAAACAAAATTAGCATGCAAGGTAGGCACTAAATAAAAAATAGATACAGTTATTCTCCACATTAAAAAAAGCTCTGAAATGCAGTGGTAAAGTTATTCTGCACCTTAAGGGCTAATCGCATTTATTTAGTTTACAATATTTCATAACCTTTATGTACAAAACTACCGTGATGGCAATCATCATCAAAACTAAATGTTAAAGTGCACTGAAACCCAAAATTGTTTTTTTTCGCTTAATCAACTCTATGTACATTGAAAAGTTGAATAGTTAGATATTTCTTGTTTTTAATGTTGCGTTAGTGAATTATAGGTTTGAATTTACAAAATGTTAATAACTAAAGATGATGTCAAATCAAGAATCGTTTATTATACAACTACTTGTTTCCACCTCCAAGTAATATTATGTTACAAATCAATTGACTATTAACAAAGTAGAAATAATGGTAAAGTCTTGATTTTATGTCATCTAATTAGCATTTTGTAAATTCAAATCTCTATAACTCACTAATGCGACGTTAAAAACAAGAAACATTTTACTACTTGACTTTTCAATGTACATGTACATTGAGTTGATTAAAAGAAAAAAATCGGGGGTTAGGTGCACTTTAAATTGATCATAATACATTGTACATATGATGGCTGGTTCGTCACATGCGAGGATCAGGGAATGGTTTATGTTCAGTTAAATTTGCAGGACCGCTTGCACTTTTAAGACATGGTTTTGTGTGGTTTGTGAAGCTTGACATTCAAAACAATAAGGCATACTGACCCATGTTTCACCTACATGTAAGAGTTAATAAGATCATCAGCAAAATAGAGCTCCTTTTGTATTTTTATTCAATTTGCTCACCTCTTCATCTGATTCAGACTCTCCAGATGAATTCTAAAAAAACAATAATCTTTATATGCATTCATAATATTACAGATGATAAGTATGATAAGTAACAATATTGTGATTCATCACTTGCAAGCATTCTCTTAAGCATCATCCCTACAAAGTTTCAAACATGAGCATGTGCAGGTACAAAAGGTGCTACCCATCTACATTAAAAAATCTAGTAGCAGGAACAAAACTATTGGTCTTTGTGTTATTCCTGCTATTTCAAATGTTTCTGGGACTAGTTCCCTAGTGTTTACTGTTCATGTGAACAAAAAAAATAAAATGCTGAGAATTGTTCTCTGCACTTATAAAAACATTATAACTGAGGCCAGTGACATCAAAAAATAACTTAATGCTTGTGTGGAACTAAATATATTTTGTGGACTTCTGAAGAACAGCAACAGTTCACTTTTAAAATCCACTGACAAATTGAAGAAGAAGAATATTTTAGGCAAGAATATACTACATATTTTTTGAACTTTGCAAAAGTTACTTCGGGTTGGGATTAACAAATTCACAAAAATTTCCTTTTCCAATTTGTTTTTTTTAGTTACACACTAAACAGCTTGTCAAATAAACTCAAATAAACAAACCAGCTCCTGTAATTCACCACTTGAAAATTGATTGTAAAACAATGCTATTTTTCTTGTTTTAATCTATTGGCCCACAAAAACAGAATGAAACAAATAATGACACTCTTAAAGATGAATTACAGTCTGTACTGCTCAGCCTCGGGGTTTGTTTTTATTTTTGTTTTGAATTTGTTGATATGTTACACTTCGGTAATAGCATACATGGAATAAATGGGAGTAAACAGAGTCCGCCATTACAGCTGTTGTGTTTACGAATACTTGATGAGCTGAAATGTCAGTCTAACAAAAAATGTTGGACAAACGTCATCTGATATTCTGGCTACACGTTCTAACATTGTTAGACTAACAAATGTCATATGACAGTGTTAGAATGTGTAGCCGGGGCTGTACCTCAGTGATATATATAACTTCAGCAAAAATGGTTGGGTTGGCATAAATTCAACTAAGACTAGTCGGGAAAACATGGATGTGGTTATTGATTTGGCTTTCAAACAACTTGGGCCAACAATCATGAAAAACAAAAAAAAATTTCAAAGTATTGGCCTTGTTCCTCTATACAGTCGTAACTGTAACTGGTTAGCTTTCAGTTGAGGTTAGGGGTAGCAGTTTATATAGTTAAATTTAGGACTAAGCAACCCGAGAAGCTAGGTGGTACAGTGGTACGGTAGGCTATGTAAGCCTAAGCCTAGTTAAGGTCACAGGTTCAATCCTGAGTGGTGATTTTAGATTTTCTTTTTTACACTTAAAAATTTATTGAAAATAAAATTCTAAGTGTCGACATTACGTTATATAATTCTCAATAAGGTGTGCGACCCTCAATCTACGCCCGTGGTAAAATGTCACCCACAGGAAATGAGGACGCTTTGAACGTTTAAAGCTAAACGTAGCTACTTCGATCGGCACTGAATGACAGCCGAATTACAGATGGAAATTCGATGCGGGCAGGATAAACCATCGAAGATTTGATCCCAGATAAGTAGAACAAGTAGTTTTCAATGAACAAGTTAGACGAAAAATGCTGGCAGAGAATAGTTCATAAGATTGCACTGAAGACCGATTAAAGAGCGACGCGTACGACATTGAAAGTGAAATGCTTGATCATTCGGCTTTAACTGGGCAAGTATTTGGCAATCACTACGCAAAACATAGAAGAAAAATTGTCAGGGCAATAACTTACAACAGGATCATCGGCAGGAGCAATGCTTGTTGTTGTAACTGCTGAGGACGCATCCCTCGAACGACTCAAACCGTCCGCCATCACGAGACAAGGTAAACTACCTTGGTAACCAGGTCCTTTACCTTGCTGTAGGAAAATGTGACGTCACTGTAGGAATCTGTAGGAATTGGTAGGAATCCACCACCATATATGGCGCCCGGAAAAATATAATAATTCTGTTACGCTTTTCGCGGTACGTCCGATAATGAAGGAAGGAAGGAGAGTAACAACGATTGAAGTTGGGTGGACGGATGCTGGTGCTTGAAAGGAAGAAGACTGATTGCTGAAGGGCGGGGATGGGGTAACAACTGTTGAAGTTGGTGCCTTATTTGTTATCATTGAAACAAAAATAGAGGACCAGTAGGCCACTTGCCGTGCTGCATGGAGAGCAGGACCAATGTCACCTCCAGGTTGATAAGCTTCAAGCTGTTGGTTGACATTAGTCATGAGCTCAATTAGTGCCGTCGTTGTATCAGGATGGTCTTGTTGCCCTTGTGGTTCCGAAACGTCCTGGCTGAGTGCAGAACTTAATTTTTCTGCATCATTAACAACAGAAGATGCTGAAGGAATTGGCCCTGTCAAAACATTACTGATGTCTTCTCTCAGTCTCATAGCTTCAAGGACTTGAGAAAGGTCCGTTTCCTAAATAAAAAGTAATAAACTTGTAAATGAATGCCTTTTTACTTTGTGGACAAAGACTGTATAGTTCTATAATGGTCTCATTTGGATTGAAACTGCTTAGTGACATTTAAAATGAACAACACATGGTGAATGAGCAATCCATGGACATTACTTTAAATTAAAATGTGAGCCTTCTACTGGCCTAACATCCACAATTAGAGAGAAATAAACACACATTTTGATTGTTTGCCAATTTTGAAGCTCCTTTAGGGACTCGTGCTTAATTTGTCATACGATATTAACCCACTGACACCTGAAATGCCCCAAACCACCCATGTGAGAATCACAGTCCTTTTTCCACTTGTGACATCACATTGTACGACAAAAAATGTCTTTAATAACCAACGCATGTCGGAGGAAATGTCAATGAAAGAAAAAGGAAAGGGCAATATTGTGATGTGGTAGAGCATTCCATCAAGGGATGGAGGAAGAATGTAGTAAAACAAAAACTTCAAGTTACTTCACCTTACAGTTAAAGGTGGCCAAACAGTTTTACTGTACCTATGCATCATTCATTGTTAGTAAGTAAGTAGCCCATTCAGCCAAAAGCTGGTATCCATAGGGGCCCTGTACAAATAAATATACAAATTATAATATCTATAATACCTATCTAATTAAGAAAAATAAGTCTAAATATGTGAAATCAATTACAAACAATTAAATATATATTCTATATACATCAATAATGAAAAACTAGGAATAATGTTACAATATTGACTTAGGCATAGTATTATAAGAGTGGATACTATTATTTCTGATAAAATATTCACTGAGATATCTAGGAACCAGACAAGATCATGTAAGCACTTAAAGACTAGAACTAATTAAAAACACTAATGTCTTGGTGTCCTTAATTGGCGAGGTATTACATTAAGCAACAAACATTTTATTTTGACACTTTTGTTGAACTTAGGGGTGTTTTCAGAAAATCTAGTCATTAGATTTTGTCCATCATTCAGTTAACACTGGTGTCATGTAATTCTGACAGAGACATCTTCTGTAATTTGTTGTTTAATGTTAGCATAAATATTTCCTTTGTTAAATTTCAATTTTTTAGTGGCAGATGAGTCAGGCATATTCTGAACTATCATTGTGCCAAAATGGTGGAAATTTTAATGTGTGGTTCCGTTGAAATAAGCACGTTTTCGAGAAAAGTCCCTAAAACAGCCAGTCACAAATTTTTGGTCAACTGTGCATGCATTACATTTAATTGGGTTTTCGATCCAAAGACAAATGACCTAAAAAGCAGGGTATTTCTTCAATGGTCCTATTCTTGGCTTTCACTGTCATGCCATAACATTTTAAAAATCGAAACCATTTAATGAAAGAAGCAAAGAATTTATATTTCACCAAAGCCTTCAACTCAAATTTACAGAGCTTTGTATGGAAATGCCATCTTTGTGTTCCTGCGAGGGACACAAAGATGGCCGCCAGAAATCAATGAAAACATCTGGACTTCCCTTTTGCTATGAAAGCGATTACTTTTCTCTCATGAACTACTATATGTTCATATAAACTGCCCTCCTAATACTTTAACTGCCCTCCTAATACTTTAACTGCCCAAAGTGCTAAAAATCCCAAGGAGAGGCCTTTCTTACATAGGAGAAAGCTTTGTCATGGATGCTTGTCATCACGTAGGGTGAAAAGTCAGAAATTCAAAATGCTGTATCTTCAAAACAAAATAATAGATGCTTCCGGGCTGGGTAAAGTCTTATCCAGGTTTCTGTAGCATGAAGCGACTGAGAGTATTGCTACCCCCCCCCCCCCCCCACTGGATGGGATGCTGGTCCATCGCAGGGTTTCCCCCAGCATACACATGGGTGAAGAGAGGCACTATGACAGTAAAGTATCTTGCCTAAGAACACAGCACAATGACCCCGGCCAGTCTCAAACCCTGACTGTCCGATCCAGAGTTCAGCGCACTGACCATTAGGCCACCGCAGCTCTCATACCTACTGTGATGGAAACTTCTGAAAATATATATTTTGAAGTCATCTTCAACCAGGTGGACATTTAAACTCAGAAGACATTGCGATTTATGATTTTCAAATTTGATGATGCCACGTGCAAGCAAAGAATATATCACTTTTGCAATCCACATTGAGCAAAATATAATGATCACTGAATAGCTACCATGTTTGTTTTTTCTCAAACTTTGCGTGCACTGACTCACATAAGCAGCTGAAATTAAAGAGTGGGCACAAACTGTGTTCGGCCACCTTATACCTACTTGATTTTCATCAGAATCCTGACTGGAACCATCCTGAGAATCTAATTCAGAATTTTCCTACAAAGTTTGAAACAAAATTAGCATGCAAGGTAGGCACTAAATAAAAAATAGATACAGTTATTCTCCACATTAAAAAAAGCTCTGAAATGCAGTGGTAAAGTTATTCTGCACCTTAAGGGCTAATCGCATTTATTTAGTTTACAATATTTCATAACCTTTATGTACAAAACTACCGTGATGGCAATCATCATCAAAACTAAATGTTAAAGTGCACTGAAACCCAAAATTGTTTTTTCGCTTAATCAACTCTATGTACATTGAAAAGTTGAATAGTTAGATATTTCTTGTTTTTAATGTTGCGTTAGTGAATTATAGGTTTGAATTTACAAAATGTTAATAACTAAAGATGATGTCAAATCAAGAATCGTTTATTATACAACTACTTGTTTCCACCTCCAAGTAATATTATGTTACAAATCAATTGACT
Organism: Cladopsammia gracilis; assembly: GCA_022457155.1. Classification (NCBI taxonomy): domain Eukaryota; kingdom Metazoa; phylum Cnidaria; class Anthozoa; order Scleractinia; family Dendrophylliidae; genus Cladopsammia; species Cladopsammia gracilis. The sequence continues at coordinate 804,798 of JAJGOT010000203.1, read as the reverse complement.
ATTAACAAAGTAGAAATAATGGTAAAGTCTGATTTTATGTCATCTAATTAGCATTTTGTAAATTCAAATCTCTATAACTCACTAATGCGACGTTAAAAACAAGAAATATTTTACTACTTGACTTTTCAATGTACATGTACATTGAGTTGATTAAAAGAAAAAAATCGGGGGTTAGGTGCACTTTAAATTGATCATAATACATTGTACATATGATGGCTGGTTCGTCACATGCGAGGATCAGGGAATGGTTTATGTTCAGTTAAATTTGCAGGACCGCTTGCACTTTTAAGACATGGTTTTGTGTGGTTTGTGAAGCTTGACATTCAAAACAATAAGGCATACTGACCCATGTTTCACCTACATGTAAGAGTTAATAAGATCATCAGCAAAATAGAGCTCCTTTTGTATTTTTATTCAATTTGCTCACCTCTTCATCTGATTCAGACTCTCCAGATGAATTCTAAAAAAACAATAATCTTTATATGCATTCATAATATTACAGATGATAAGTATGATAAGTAACAATATTGTGATTCATCACTTGCAAGCATTCTCTTAAGCATCATCCCTACAAAGTTTCAAACATGAGCATGTGCAGGTACAAAAGGTGCTACCCATCTACATTAAAAAATCTAGTAGCAGGAACAAAACTATTGGTCTTTGTGTTATTCCTGCTATTTCAAATGTTTCTGGGACTAGTTCCCTAGTGTTTACTGTTCATGTGAACAAAAAAAATAAAATGCTGAGAATTGTTCTCTGCACTTATAAAAACATTATAACTGAGGCCAGTGACATCAAAAAATAACTTAATGCTTGTGTGGAACTAAATATATTTTGTGGACTTCTGAAGAACAGCAACAGTTCACTTTTAAAATCCACTGACAAATTGAAGAAGAAGAATATTTTAGGCAAGAATATACTACATATTTTTTGAACTTTGCAAAAGTGACTTCGGGTTGGGATTAACAAATTCACAAAAATTTCCTTTTCCAATTTGTTTTTTTTAGTTACACACTTAACAGCTTGTCAAATAAACTCAAATAAACAAACCAGCTCCTGTAATTCACCACTTGAAAATTGATTGTAAAACAATGCTATTTTTCTTGTTTTAATCTATTGGCCCACAAAAACAGAATGAAACAAATAATGACACTCTTAAAGATGAATTACAGTCTGTACTGCTCAGCCTCGGGGTTTGTTTTTATTTTTGTTTTGAATTTGTTGATATGTTACACTTCGGTAATAGCATACATGGAATAAATGGGAGTAAACAGAGTCCGCCATTACAGCTGTTGTGTTTACGAATACTTGATGAGCTGAAATGTCAGTCTAACAAAAAATGTTGGACAAACGTCATCTGATATTCTGGCTACACGTTCTAACATTGTTAGACTAACAAATGTCATATGACAGTGTTAGAATGTGTAGCCGGGGCTGTACCTCAGTGATATATATAACTTCAGCAAAAATGGTTGGGTTGGCATAAATTCAACTAAGACTAGTCGGGAAAACATGGATGTGGTTATTGATTTGGCTTTCAAACAACTTGGGCCAACAATCATGAAAAACAAAAAAAAATTTCAAAGTATTGGCCTTGTTCCTCTATACAGTCGTAACTGTAACTGGTTAGCTTTCAGTTGAGGTTAGGGGTAGCAGTTTATATAGTTAAATTTAGGACTAAGCAACCCGAGAAGCTAGGTGGTACAGTGGTACGGTAGGCTATGTAAGCCTAAGCCTAGTTAAGGTCACAGGTTCAATCCTGAGTGGTGATTTTAGATTTTCTTTTTTACACTTAAAAATTTATTGAAAATAAAATTCTAAGTGTCGACATTACGTTATATAATTCTCAATAAGGTGTGCGACCCTCAATCTACGCCCGTGGTAAAATGTCACCCACAGGAAATGAGGACGCTTTGAACGTTTAAAGCTAAACGTAGCTACTTCGATCGGCACTGAATGACAGCCGAATTACAGATGGAAATTCGATGCGGGCAGGATAAACCATCGAAGATTTGATCCCAGATAAGTAGAACAAGTAGTTTTCAATGAACAAGTTAGACGAAAAATGCTGGCAGAGAATAGTTCATAAGATTGCACTGAAGACCGATTAAAGAGCGACGCGTACGACATTGAAAGTGAAATGCTTGATCATTCGGCTTTAACTGGGCAAGTATTTGGCAATCACTACGCAAAACATAGAAGAAAAATTGTCAGGGCAATAACTTACAACAGGATCATCGGCAGGAGCAATGCTTGTTGTTGTAACTGCTGAGGACGCATCCCTCGAACGACTCAAACCGTCCGCCATGAGACAAGGTAAACTACCTTGGTAACCAGGTCCTTTACCTTGCTGTAGGAAAATGTGACGTCACTGTAGGAATCTGTAGGAATTGGTAGGAATCCACCACCATATATGGCGCCCGGAAAAATATAATAATTCTGTTACGCTTTTCGCGGTACGTCCGATAATGAAGGAAGGAAGGAGAGTAACAACGATTGAAGTTGGGTGGACGGATGCTGGTGCTTGAAAGGAAGAAGACTGATTGCTGAAGGGCGGGGATGGGGTAACAACTGTTGAAGTTGGTGCCTTATTTGTTATCATTGAAACAAAAATAGAGGACCAGTAGGCCACTTGCCGTGCTGCATGGAGAGCAGGACCAATGTCACCTCCAGGTTGATAAGCTTCAAGCTGTTGGTTGACATTAGTCATGAGCTCAATTAGTGCCGTCGTTGTATCAGGATGGTCTTGTTGCCCTTGTGGTTCCGAAACGTCCTGGCTGAGTGCAGAACTTAATTTTTCTGCATCATTAACAACAGAAGATGCTGAAGGAATTGGCCCTGTCAAAACATTACTGATGTCTTCTCTCAGTCTCATAGCTTCAAGGACTTGAGAAAGGTCCGTTTCCTAAATAAAAAGTAATAAACTTGTAAATGAATGCCTTTTTACTTTGTGGACAAAGACTGTATAGTTCTATAATGGTCTCATTTGGATTGAAACTGCTTAGTGACATTTAAAATGAACAACACATGGTGAATGAGCAATCCATGGACATTACTTTAAATTAAAATGTGAGCCTTCTACTGGCCTAACATCCACAATTAGAGAGAAATAAACACACATTTTGATTGTTTGCCAATTTTGAAGCTCCTTTAGGGACTCGTGCTTAATTTGTCATACGATATTAACCCACTGACACCTGAAATGCCCCAAACCACCCATGTGAGAATCACAGTCCTTTTTCCACTTGTGACATCACATTGTACGACAAAAAATGTCTTTAATAACCAACGCATGTCGGAGGAAATGTCAATGAAAGAAAAAGGAAAGGGCAATATTGTGATGTGGTAGAGCATTCCATCAAGGGATGGAGGAAGAATGTAGTAAAACAAAAACTTCAAGTTACTTCACCTTACAGTTAAAGGTGGCCAAACAGTTTTACTGTACCTATGCATCATTCATTGTTAGTAAGTAAGTAGCCCATTCAGCCAAAAGCTGGTATCCATAGGGGCCCTGTACAAATAAATATACAAATTATAATATCTATAATACCTATCTAATTAAGAAAAATAAGTCTAAATATGTGAAATCAATTACAAACAATTAAATATATATTCTATATACATCAATAATGAAAAACTAGGAATAATGTTACAATATTGACTTAGGCATAGTATTATAAGAGTGGATACTATTATTTCTGATAAAATATTCACTGAGATATCTAGGAACCAGACAAGATCATGTAAGCACTTAAAGACTAGAACTAATTAAAAACACTAATGTCTTGGTGTCCTTAATTGGCGAGGTATTACATTAAGCAACAAACATTTTATTTTGACACTTTTGTTGAACTTAGGGGTGTTTTCAGAAAATCTAGTCATTAGATTTTGTCCATCATTCAGTTAACACTGGTGTCATGTAATTCTGACAGAGACATCTTCTGTAATTTGTTGTTTAATGTTAGCATAAATATTTCCTTTGTTAAATTTCAATTTTTTAGTGGCAGATGAGTCAGGCATATTCTGAACTATCATTGTGCCAAAATGGTGGAAATTTTAATGTGTGGTTCCGTTGAAATAAGCACGTTTTCGAGAAAAGTCCCTAAAACAGCCAGTCACAAATTTTTGGTCAACTGTGCATGCATTACATTTAATTGGGTTTTCGATCCAAAGACAAATGACCTAAAAAGCAGGGTATTTCTTCAATGGTCCTATTCTTGGCTTTCACTGTCATGCCATAACATTTTAAAAATCGAAACCATTTAATGAAAGAAGCAAAGAATTTATATTTCACCAAAGCCTTCAACTCAAATTTACAGAGCTTTGTATGGAAATGCCATCTTTGTGTTCCTGCGAGGGACACAAAGATGGCCGCCAGAAATCAATGAAAACATCTGGACTTCCCTTTTGCTATGAAAGCGATTACTTTTCTCTCATGAACTACTATATGTTCATATAAACTGCCCTCCTAATACTTTAACTGCCCTCCTAATACTTTAACTGCCCAAAGTGCTAAAAATCCCAAGGAGAGGCCTTTCTTACATAGGAGAAAGCTTTGTCATGGATGCTTGTCATCACGTAGGGTGAAAAGTCAGAAATTCAAAATGCTGTATCTTCAAAACAAAATAATAGATGCTTCCGGGCTGGGTAAAGTCTTATCCAGGTTTCTGTAGCATGAAGCGACTGAGAGTATTGCTACCCCCCCCCCCCCCCCCCCACTGGATGGGATGCTGGTCCATCGCAGGGTTTCCCCCAGCATACACATGGGTGAAGAGAGGCACTATGACAGTAAAGTATCTTGCCTAAGAACACAGCACAATGACCCCGGCCAGTCTCAAACCCTGACTGTCCGATCCAGAGTTCAGCGCACTGACCATTAGGCCACCGCAGCTCTCATACCTACTGTGATGGAAACTTCTGAAAATATATATTTTGAAGTCATCTTCAACCAGGTGGACATTTAAACTCAGAAGACATTGCGATTTATGATTTTCAAATTTGATGATGCCACGTGCAAGCAAAGAATATATCACTTTTGCAATCCACATTGAGCAAAATATAATGATCACTGAATAGCTACCATGTTTGTTTTTTCTCAAACTTTGCGTGCACTGACTCACATAAGCAGCTGAAATTAAAGAGTGGGCACAAACTGTGTTCGGCCACCTTATACCTACTTGATTTTCATCAGAATCCTGACTGGAACCATCCTGAGAATCTAATTCAGAATTTTCCTACAAAGTTTGAAACAAAATTAGCATGCAAGGTAGGCACTAAATAAAAAATAGATACAGTTATTCTCCACATTAAAAAAAGCTCTGAAATGCAGTGGTAAAGTTATTCTGCACCTTAAGGGCTAATCGCATTTATTTAGTTTACAATATTTCATAACCTTTATGTACAAAACTACCGTGATGGCAATCATCATCAAAACTAAATGTTAAAGTGCACTGAAACCCAAAATTGTTTTTTCGCTTAATCAACTCTATGTACATTGAAAAGTTGAATAGTTAGATATTTCTTGTTTTTAATGTTGCGTTAGTGAATTATAGGTTTGAATTTACAAAATGTTAATAACTAAAGATGATGTCAAATCAAGAATCGTTTATTATACAACTACTTGTTTCCACCTCCAAGTAATATTATGTTACAAATCAATTGACTATTAACAAAGTAGAAATAATGGTAAAGTCTGATTTTATGTCATCTAATTAGCATTTTGTAAATTCAAATCTCTATAACTCACTAATGCGACGTTAAAAACAAGAAATATTTTACTACTTGACTTTTCAATGTACATGTACATTGAGTTGATTAAAAGAAAAAAATCGGGGGTTAGGTGCACTTTAAATTGATCATAATACATTGTACATATGATGGCTGGTTCGTCACATGCGAGGATCAGGGAATGGTTTATGTTCAGTTAAATTTGCAGGACCGCTTGCACTTTTAAGACATGGTTTTGTGTGGTTTGTGAAGCTTGACATTCAAAACAATAAGGCATACTGACCCATGTTTCACCTACATGTAAGAGTTAATAAGATCATCAGCAAAATAGAGCTCCTTTTGTATTTTTATTCAATTTGCTCACCTCTTCATCTGATTCAGACTCTCCAGATGAATTCTAAAAAAACAATAATCTTTATATGCATTCATAATATTACAGATGATAAGTATGATAAGTAACAATATTGTGATTCATCACTTGCAAGCATTCTCTTAAGCATCATCCCTACAAAGTTTCAAACATGAGCATGTGCAGGTACAAAAGGTGCTACCCATCTACATTAAAAAATCTAGTAGCAGGAACAAAACTATTGGTCTTTGTGTTATTCCTGCTATTTCAAATGTTTCTGGGACTAGTTCCCTAGTGTTTACTGTTCATGTGAACAAAAAAAATAAAATGCTGAGAATTGTTCTCTGCACTTATAAAAACATTATAACTGAGGCCAGTGACATCAAAAAATAACTTAATGCTTGTGTGGAACTAAATATATTTTGTGGACTTCTGAAGAACAGCAACAGTTCACTTTTAAAATCCACTGACAAATTGAAGAAGAAGAATATTTTAGGCAAGAATATACTACATATTTTTTGAACTTTGCAAAAGTGACTTCGGGTTGGGATTAACAAATTCACAAAAATTTCCTTTTCCAATTTGTTTTTTTTAGTTACACACTTAACAGCTTGTCAAATAAACTCAAATAAACAAACCAGCTCCTGTAATTCACCACTTGAAAATTGATTGTAAAACAATGCTATTTTTCTTGTTTTAATCTATTGGCCCACAAAAACAGAATGAAACAAATAATGACACTCTTAAAGATGAATTACAGTCTGTACTGCTCAGCCTCGGGGTTTGTTTTTATTTTTGTTTTGAATTTGTTGATATGTTACACTTCGGTAATAGCATACATGGAATAAATGGGAGTAAACAGAGTCCGCCATTACAGCTGTTGTGTTTACGAATACTTGATGAGCTGAAATGTCAGTCTAACAAAAAATGTTGGACAAACGTCATCTGATATTCTGGCTACACGTTCTAACATTGTTAGACTAACAAATGTCATATGACAGTGTTAGAATGTGTAGCCGGGGCTGTACCTCAGTGATATATATAACTTCAGCAAAAATGGTTGGGTTGGCATAAATTCAACTAAGACTAGTCGGGAAAACATGGATGTGGTTATTGATTTGGCTTTCAAACAACTTGGGCCAACAATCATGAAAAACAAAAAAAAATTTCAAAGTATTGGCCTTGTTCCTCTATACAGTCGTAACTGTAACTGGTTAGCTTTCAGTTGAGGTTAGGGGTAGCAGTTTATATAGTTAAATTTAGGACTAAGCAACCCGAGAAGCTAGGTGGTACAGTGGTACGGTAGGCTATGTAAGCCTAAGCCTAGTTAAGGTCACAGGTTCAATCCTGAGTGGTGATTTTAGATTTTCTTTTTTACACTTAAAAATTTATTGAAAATAAAATTCTAAGTGTCGACATTACGTTATATAATTCTCAATAAGGTGTGCGACCCTCAATCTACGCCCGTGGTAAAATGTCACCCACAGGAAATGAGGACGCTTTGAACGTTTAAAGCTAAACGTAGCTACTTCGATCGGCACTGAATGACAGCCGAATTACAGATGGAAATTCGATGCGGGCAGGATAAACCATCGAAGATTTGATCCCAGATAAGTAGAACAAGTAGTTTTCAATGAACAAGTTAGACGAAAAATGCTGGCAGAGAATAGTTCATAAGATTGCACTGAAGACCGATTAAAGAGCGACGCGTACGACATTGAAAGTGAAATGCTTGATCATTCGGCTTTAACTGGGCAAGTATTTGGCAATCACTACGCAAAACATAGAAGAAAAATTGTCAGGGCAATAACTTACAACAGGATCATCGGCAGGAGCAATGCTTGTTGTTGTAACTGCTGAGGACGCATCCCTCGAACGACTCAAACCGTCCGCCATGAGACAAGGTAAACTACCTTGGTAACCAGGTCCTTTACCTTGCTGTAGGAAAATGTGACGTCACTGTAGGAATCTGTAGGAATTGGTAGGAATCCACCACCATATATGGCGCCCGGAAAAATATAATAATTCTGTTACGCTTTTCGCGGTACGTCCGATAATTATATTTCTTATTCTAAAAGGAATCAGAAATTCTGATACCCCGTCAATTAACTGAACAAAAACGACGATTCACATCTAATTCAACATGGATTTTAGCAAGTTTCAAAGGCGTTCGGTCGCCAAACTGAAAAATATATATTAGGGCCATTTATACGACAGAAAATAAGACGCGTCTTATCTAAGACGCAACTTAAATAAGACGCGAACCGATCGTATAAACAGTACAAAATAAGCATTCGTGTCTTATTTTAGACGCGACTTAAATAAGACGCGTCTTATCTTAGAACAGGGTTTTCAGCTGTTCTTATTTTGTCCGCGTCTTAAATAAGACTTGAACTTCCTCGTATAAATGCTTTCGCGTCCTAAATAAGACGTGAACAACAAGTGCGCCGTATCAAAAATAAGACGCGAACCATTTATACGTGATCTTCGCGTCTTATGTTGGACGCAAACGTATAAATGGTACACTTCGCATCTTATTTAAGTCGCGTCTTAGATAAGACGCGTCTTATTTTCTCCCGTATAAATGGCCCTATTGTCTACATGACAATAATATTTTATTCGAAAAAATATAAGTTTCGACGAACAGATCAAACCTTTTTTCATGATGGAATAAAGTGTTGACAGGCCAAACACGACTCATGAGCTCGTGATAATGTGGATCGTGACCTTATAGTTTTGATCTAACGAGTATATCCCCAAGTATTTTCTCTTTTTGTAAGAGAGTCGAAAGAGAGGGGATATTTGTAAATTTCTCTTAGCAGTGGTCGACTTTGAATTTAATGCCATTTTCTCATTTTCTCATCAAATGCTTCTTGTGGCTCGTCTCTAAAAGCATTTTAGTCCAACTTTAGGATAGAGTTACTCCAAGTACGCGCCTGAGAGATTTTTCCTTTAGATCTGTTGTTTTCAAAGTTGTCGATTATTTCATCTGAAGGAGAAGTCTCTAGCTGTCATCATACTGACAGAAGGAATTTGCAGAGCCGTTTAGAACATTTAGTCGTACCGCCGTTTGTTTGCTAGCTCTTGGCATAAAAATTAAGTTTCTTTGGCTCACTTTAATATTGTTTAAGATCCGTTTAGATTATTTAGTTATGCCGTCGTTTGTTCGCTAGCTCTTAGCATAAAAATTAAGTTTCTTTGGTTCACTTTAATAGTGTTGTAAGATCACTAGTAGCCGCTTTCAAAGACAGTGCAAATTAGTCGCTGCTTGAATATTAGGATTCATTAATTTCTCAACAATATAACTGACAACAGGCATGGATAAATCAGGAACATCCCTGATGTGTTTAAACGCTCCTGCAAATTAAGGTCTGAAATTAACGAGACTTAGGCCCGGTTCAAACGTTGAACTTCACATGTGCCGAATCTAATGCAAATGAGCAAGAACAATAGATTTTGCTCATTTGCATTAGGTTCGGCACATGTGAAGTTCGAGGTTTGAACCGGGCCTAATTAAATTAACGCGAATTGGAGGGAAAATTTCTTTCGAATAAAGGAAATTAACGCGAGAGAGGGACAAATTATCAAAATGAAGAAAATTAACGCGATTATTGAAGTCTCTAAAGATATATTTTGGCTGACTGTGTAGTACACACACACAAAAAAAAAAACGATTTCGAGAACTTCTGAAAGCAAGAATGAACTGGAAATATTGTACATGACATATCTTTAAGGCTATTACATTGTAAAAGATTGACAAAAAGTGTGCAGAAAAGAGAAGGTTATTGTTTCCTAGTTACTATATGTGTTCGGTAGGTATCCAGAATTTGGGGTAAAATTAAGGTCTCGGAAATGAACGCTCCACTTAAATGACATCGCGGAAATTAACGCTCACAAAAATTAACACGACATAAATTAACGCGAATTTTGAGAATTCGCGTTAATTTCATGGAGCGTTGATTTTCTATAATAAGTTATAACACATATAACACGAGATCTCGACTTATAATGCGAGATTTCGACTTTTAAAGAAAATACTTTCAGATTTCCAATCAAATTACAGATCCCTAAAAGGCTTAAGGAAAAATGACGAAATTAAACGAAATTGACATTTGACGTACAAATCTCCATTTAAATGAACCTTCGAAGCACAGTATAGACTAAATAACTGAATGTGTCTTCAACGCAGTGACAAAGAACGTCGGCGTGCAAGCTTCATATTAAAGAAAAGTTTCAGATGGTATGAAGCTATTTAAAGTTAACATTGCTACGCTGAGGTAAGTCAGGATGTTCTGACAGTAAACATGCTTATATCACCAATTTAACGGGGGAAAGGCTAGGCATCGATTTTATTGGAAACTTCCCGATAACAGACTCTTTCTAGGTTGAGCATCAGAACCGGCGAATACAATCAAAATATTACCTTACTTTATCCATTAACTTTTATAATGCCACGGAATAAAGCAGTCAAAGACATATTAATGGCGAGTAAATCCGTCTTTACGACAGATAACAGAATTCTCAACTGCGCCGATGCTGTTTTCTAGAAACCAGGTATTTGTGTTTTAAACACCATGTTAAAAAGTTAAATAAGATAATACGTTTCATTAATTGCTTTGAAGCCTACGAATGTGAAGCTAGCAGCCTTTTCATCATTGTTTATGAGAACGCCGTTTTTAATTGGAAATTTTTATCCGACAGTACAGTACAGTACAGATCAGTACAGTACAGTACAGTACAGTACAGTACAGATCAGTACAGTACAGTACAGTACAGTACAGTACAGTACAGTACAGTACAGTACAGTACAGTACAGTACAGTACAGTACAGTACAGTACAGTACAGTACAGTACAGTACAGTACAGTACAGTACAGTACAGTACAGTACAGTACAGTACAGTACAGTACAGTACAATATAGTACAGTACAGTACAGTACAGTACAGTACAGTACAGTACAGTACAGTACAGTACAGTACAGATCAGTACAGTACAGTACAGTACAGTACAGTACAGTACAGTACAGTACAGTACAGTACAGTACAGTACAGTACAGTACAGTACAGCACAGTACAGTACAGTGCAGTGCAGTGCAGTGCAGTGCAGTGCAGTACAGTACAGTACAGTACAGTACAGTGCAGTACAGTACAGTACAGTACAGTAAGATATAAGTAAGGAGGATATAGCGAGTATAAAACCAGTTCTCGCTCGAAATTTCAGTACCTGGAGGAAAGCCATCGGGTTTGTTGCATTACTTATACCAATAATTCAGACAACAAAATGACAGATTGGTCTATCTAAACATTTTATCTGCAATACATAAACGTTCTGAATCAGTCATTTTCGCCTCAGTAGTAGTAGAACAGTAAAAGGCTGAAGTTTCGTCTGCGTATAATCATCAATCAATATATTCAACTTTATTCTCGTGCTTACAAGTTTATATAATACCATGCGCAGTTTAAACGGGCTAATTGAAACAAATAATTGCTACAAAGCCGATGACGTTGAAGTTTATCGGGAAAAAGGAAAGTTTAACTTTAAAGTGCCAGTTCAATCAAATTTTGACTTGTTGATTTTTGGAATATTTTGAAAGGAAATCGTGCATTTGCTTACCTCAAAAAACCGTTTTTTTTTTTTTATCAGAGCACGAGAAGATCACTTTTTCTGGCCCTACTATTCGCCTTTTTTCGGCCGCATTAAATTTACATGTTCCTGAAGAAAAGCTCACCAGCTCTCTGTGACGTCACAGAGAACTGCAGGAAGAGATAAACCATCTGAATGCAAAAGGTCATACGTCACATCTGACTGCACATCTGACTGTTTCCCGGTTTTCCGTATCATTAAGGTATAAAATGCCGGGGTGTAAGGCTGATAGCAGCAATTTCGATACACAATGCATTGTTTTTCGTTAGGCGTGCTATTGCTTCGGCTTTCAGTGTAGCCAAGTTGCTGCATTTCTATCAGCCTCTTTCTCACACCCATACACAACACATCTAGACCCTGGCATAGTGAAATAGTTAATAGTAAAAATTAGGTTAAATAACACACGAAAAGTTAGTTTATCTAATATATTTTATCATTCGACATAGCATTTAAAGGGACACTGTCAAATATTTTTAGTATCAAAGCCAAAAATCATATTTGTTTCAATGGAAACCTTAAAATAATGGTCCAGTTTTGTTAACAAATAGTCTATCAGTGCACAGAAACTAGTATTCGTTATCTTTGGCTGCGGATGGCCAGGATGGAAATGGATTGCAACTTGAAAAAATTGGCCAATTTTTTCAAGTTCCTCCCAAGTATCCTGGAAAAATCGCAGAAAAACTTATTATGGTTTGTTCTTCCTTGAATAAATTACTTGATATTACCTTCTTGGTGTTCTAAAAGCAATTTTATGTTTGAGCAAAGGTACTTTGTCATATATTTAGTGTATTTTGACCAAAACAGCAAAATCTGCATCATGACAATGCCCCTTTAAGAGTGCAAATACGCATCAAAACGAGTGGAAATATGACACGTCATTACATTGTTCTAACCGCTCGCTAGGAAAAACACTTCAAAAACTTAGATTTTGGAGTGAGTGACTGCCGTATAATAAACGGCTGGACAGTTTTACTCGTCCATTTTTTTCGCCCGACTCGAAAAAATCGAACAGAATCGTAAAAATATTTAGCCGTATTACACAACTTTTTCGCTGAATAACCTCTATTTTTTCACTCGGTTTATCCAAACTGTTTCATTTCGTTTCATTTTATTTTGGCATGCGAAAATATGATGTTTTATGTTAATGTGGCTTTTTTTTAAAAGAGCCATGCACATTTTTATTTTCGACAGACAACCGTCATCATTAGTTACAGTGGATGCTGGGGCGTCAAGTCGCACGTCACTTGGGCGTAAGAAGATGTAAAGATTTTAAGACCATTACAGCGTTTTGCATTTGTCATTGAGTACTTAGTTTTCTTCACCCAAGTTTAAGAAATAGATCTTCAACATCAGTGGAAGAGGTGAGAATTCGGGCAGCGGTTTTGCAGTTTCTGTAATATATTTGAAAGAATTTTACAGTCGAATCTGTATTAAGCGGCCACCCTCGGGATTAGTATAGGTGCATTATAAATACTTGATGTCAATTTTATTAACGTACGGTTTCATAATAACACAATCAAGCAATCTCTGCCTTGTAACTGCGGTGGAAATTGTTTCCCGGCGCAAGCCTAAGTTACGGAACTCTGGAGTTTCAAGAGTTGGATGTTGCAAAACAGCCTCTAAACTATATTCCCTTCCTAACGGAAAGGGTTTGATGGATCCTATTTAAGTGACTTAACTGACAGGGTCGACTGTATTGCAGTTCCCACACACAATACTGCAACAGTCGAAGTGCCGCTGCAGCAAGGCATTAAAGATAACTGTGCAGTGTTTCGGGAAGGACGAAAACACGGATTACTTTTAGAGCTCGAATAAGTGATCAATGGGAGTGTTCCAAAATAGATTTTTGTCAAAATAAACGGCGAGGGATTTTACTATGGCTACGTTATTATAGAGACGTCTCTGAGGGTATAAAAAGAGACAGGGATCTCGAAAATTACATTCTGCGTCGATCCAATTGTCATAAGTTATGTATTAGTAGTATTCAGTATAAGTTTATTTGAGATAAACCAATGATTCCCTAAATCGAGGTCCTGCTTCTATACCAAACATATTTTAACTTTTACCTAGGTAAATGCGAAATACCAATAGCTGCGGCATGCTTCATTATTTCGAAATAACAATCGCCGTGGCAACTAAATTAAGCGGGTCACGGCTATTGTAATTTTAAATTTACCATGGTGTATAGGAGTTGAAACGTGCAACCGCAGCTATATACAGTTCTTGCCATACGTAATTCAACCGCAGCTATATACAGATCTTGCCTAACGTAATTCATAACCTTCTCTGGATAGTCGAGCGGCCGAGCAATAACGAACGCAATCGGCCACCGACCGACCGACCGACCGAGCGAAAGTAATGCGAGCCGAAGTGGCGCTGGTTCGCTCGCTGCAGTCTTGCCGGGCTTGTTTTCGTGATTTGCTCGCCCGCTCGACTGACTGAAAAGAGGCAGTTAGCAGTCTAGTCATTCATCTCATACAGTCTAGTCATTCATCTCATACATTCACAGTCTCCTCTTCACTTTGTTAAATTGTTTATATGAGTTGAATCAGCGTCTATAGATACAACATTTGCGAGAAGATTTCAAACAATTTTGCCTGATCGGCTTGTACCAGTTTGAGAGCGAATTCGATAACTTCGGTTTCAAAGAACTGTTAATTGGTGACTGGTCAATCCTACTCTGTTAATAGGTAAATGTACTTTTTCCTGAATATAACTGAGGAAATGAATACGAATAACAATACCGAGGACGGAAATCAATTACAATAAAAATAAATATAAAATTTTAATTAAACGTTTCATCTTTTTTTTCGTTCGACTTGTTTTACATTCAGGCGTCTCTTTTCTTCCTGTTTTACTAACAACACATAATCCCAATAATATTATCTTCTTTTCACCTTTTTATAATTCAACAAAGAGAGCAATGAATGATGTTTCGTGCCTTCTTAGTGGGTATGACAGTAGGATAGGTGTCATTTAGTTTTTATGTAAATATGTATAATGCAGAATTTGTTTAAGACATGAATCATATGACTTTCGGAAAATTTTTAGTTTTGCCATAGGTAATAACCGGCTCTTCTGACCCAGTGACTTAAACCATGAAATGAGATTTTTTTCAGATTATATTTAAACCATCCTGCCTGAGTGCCATATAACTTTAAACAAGTCCAAACTGACCATTTGGTGGCTTCCGATGGAAAGGCAAGAAAAGAAAAAACAGCAACACATACTTCCTGTGAAGGCGCCTTAACTTAACGTTTTTTTTTTCTGAAGTGTTTCTCCGTCACTGATGTCTGGCCTTCCTTACGACTCAGCAAGTGTTAAGGTACATATATAGTTCTTATATTACCAGAATATTGTTAATTCTGGATAAGTAAAAAACAAATAGAAAAAAAACGGTTTCTACAGGTAAATCAGTTAGACTTGTCTAACAGTCAGCGGGAGGTTTTTAAGTAAAAATTACTGTTGCAATTATAAAGCCAAAGGTGAAAGTTGTACTCTCCAACAGTGCGAATGATGTGTACGCACTCAAAATGATCTACACTCGCATTGGTGAACAGGCAAGCGCTTTTTTCATCCCTGGTTCAAGGAGCACCACCAGTGAGGCCCGGGTTAGATTCCCGGAGGGGAAGCCATATGTGGGTTGACGTTGTTGTTGGTTCTCGTCCTTGCTCCGAGGGTTTTTCTCTGGATACTCCAGTTTTCCTCCCGTCATAGCCTGTTCCAGACGTTCAGATAGTGGGAAAAGCGCGAATAGTTGGGGAAGGCGCGAAGAAAAGCGAGCGAAAAAAATGCGGGGGACGCCAGGAACAGGCTACTCCCGTCACAAAAAAACAACATTTTCAAATTTCAATTCGATCCGGAAACAGTGGAAGTAAGAGCCACCTAGTGTATTCCACTGAAATTCCTATTTACTTATTTATCTTATTTTATTTATTTAAATATCAGGGACATTGATCTAACAGTGCCTTTGTTATTTTGATTGAAATCATGATGTTTTTTTAAAAAAAGTGTCAAGATGTTTTCCATGCATGCTTGATCTTGTAAATGCAACAGACAAAGTCTAATGGGCTTTAGACCGCGGTTTTTTAAACCCTGTTGAAACGTCGTGCGAAAAGTCATCCCTTAACGTTAGCGTTATGCAAGAGCTTTCAAATACTTTCTCTGTCAATCTGTAGCTGATTTAAAACCTTGAGATATGAGTTGTCATAATATTTGCATAAGTTACATTTGATGCTTGCTGACGGGAACAGAGATTAATTACCACCGGTTAGACTTCAGTTCGTTATGTTGGTTTGAATTGTACTTAAGAACATCACTTAAGCGTCAGTCAAAACATTACTAATTTGGCATATTCATTTTAGATTTTTATTAAAGAAAAAAACATTTGATTAAAGTCGCACCTGTTTTTGATATTCTGTAGATAAGGGCGAAATGAAAATATACCGCTATTCTGAAATGGCTAGAAATGCATTCGAAGCAGCCAAGAGTGATTGAACATTATAAAATGATATACAAGGATACTCATTTTTAAAGAATCTAAGGTGCTGGTCTGGGCATCATAATATATCATCAAACTCATCAACATACTACAAAATTAAATGACGACAGCCACCCGAGAGCGAATTCGATATCGAATTCGATATCGTGTAGTTCGTTCTTTCGTCACTCATTCCTCAGAATTTGCATTTTCTGTAAAAGTTTGGTAAAGGTGTTTTGCTTAGCAACTGAAGCCCAAATCTATACTTTGTGTAATAACAACGAATACGAATCATCGAGTGTCTAGGAACAAACTTTTTTACTCACTTTGTCCATTTGACGGGGCGTGATGATCACTACACGTCTTAACTTCAAACAAGACTTTAACTTTAACTTTAATTAACATAATTGCCTTTAGCAAGCTAATCCGGCAATGGGCGGTCAGAACACGGAAGCTCATGACATTGACAGCGAAGGAAAAAAAAAAAAAAAAAAAATCGTCAATACGTGAAATTGTTACAAATACTTAAATGAAACGCAGCAACAGAGTCAGCACATACAAAAGCTGGAGACAAAGCGTTCCAAGCGGGAACAGTTCTTACAGACGTTGTTTAAAGCTTTAACTCGAGCTTCCTTGGGGACCACATAACGAATGAGTTTGCCTACTGCATTACGCATAATAACGCCCCTTTGTCTAATATATCAGATTGGTCTGACACTGCGTTATTTGATACCACAAACATTGCTGCACAACATGCGAATATAATTTCACAAAAAAGT
Source organism: Cladopsammia gracilis (assembly GCA_022457155.1). Classification (NCBI taxonomy): domain Eukaryota; kingdom Metazoa; phylum Cnidaria; class Anthozoa; order Scleractinia; family Dendrophylliidae; genus Cladopsammia; species Cladopsammia gracilis. The sequence continues at coordinate 787,820 of JAJGOT010000203.1, read as the reverse complement.
GACAAAACTAATGGCACAAATAGAAAAACAGCAGCTGATAATGTACTCAATTTGAGCAAAAATATAATAAATGTTATAATCATGACAAAAGTCACATAAATACGACAATACGTGTATCTTCACTTTGACGAGAGTCGCTTGTGCAATCCAACATATACATGGCGTCCATATTGTCGTTTCCTCGTGTATTCCAGGTACGAAATGACGCAGGTTGCCAAATAGTAGCCCACGACCAAAAGATAATCCTTTCCTCTGAATGTAAAAATGTCCATCCCTAGCTTTGACTATAGACGCCGGGGAATTTCGTGAGGGATGAGTGGTTCCCGGGGGTTCACAAATTGTATTTGGCACATATAAAACATCTTGATATGAGTTATTCAATGTCTCATCCCATCCCAGGTCAATACATATAGAGCGAGCTCTGGCTTTACACTTCCCCATGCCCAGGTGGCTATAGTGCAGTTTAGCCAACATTTCATTGTGCATGCTTTGATTCGTCCCCAGTCGTCTCTCAGAAAGAAGCGCGGCCGAGGGTTTCGAAATGGTTGTATCGCTCCAAGGCTTTGGGTCCAACTGGGGAAGACAAAATTGCAATTTTGGTTGGATCGGGTTTCTTCGTCTTTACCTCTGTGACGAGATACAACTCGAATCTTTGACTCCCTTGTCTCCAATTTTCTGAAGGGTTCCCTTGTACTCTGGAAGCTTAAAACGGGCTGATGCATTTCGGTTCTTTATCCCACTCCTGACACCATGTAACATACAACGAGCCGAAGAAGCCATATTCTGATACACGAGGTCGAGACCTGGCACGGTTACCCAAGCATCGGTAACTCGGCTAGGTTACATACCTGACAGAAATGGTTTGTTGTTAAACATTAAGTCAGCTGAAATCCGCCTATAATTAGACGGCAGATTTCTTTTGCAGGTCCCAGGTCACAGATTACAGGTCACAGGTCACAGGTCACAAATCTAGAGAAACACATTGATATTGAAATTGCTCTCCTTTGGGGGCTGGCTATGGGTGTTTTGTGAAAACCTTCCGGGCGGTTAAAGGTTTCTCTTCAACAAAACTCAAGAAATGAAATCTTTACCTCAAAGTTAAATACTTGAACATTAACAAGCATGCTCGTTCATTGTGCAGTCGAGAGAGGTTTTCATTCCAACTGTCAGAGCCAGAAACTGCTTTGGGTTGAAAATTCTGATCGTCTCAGTTCTAACTTGTTTTTAATTTTTTAATTTTTTTTAATTTTGTTTTTAACGAAGACTAGTGAGCAGCACAATTTTTTTATTATTTTTACTTTTTTTGACGAAGACTATTGAGCAGCACAAAGGAAGACTTCTTGTAGTTGTAAGCTTTTTCATTTATTTCCGACGCGTTTCGTCTCTTACCGAGACTTCTTCAGGGAATGGATACAACTAACAAAGAACAGCATGTATAACACGTGAGTAAAACTTCCGATGGAAGTGAATAATAACTCAACTATGCTGTAAACAGACGTTATAAGAAATGCCTTAATACATATGTTTGCGTGTTGTTATATTTTGGGGGCCATACGATTAGTGCTAATCGTAACAACACGCAATAACATATGTATTAAGGCATTTATAACGTCCGTTTACAGCATAGTTAAGTTATTATTCACTTCCATCGGAAGTTTTACTTACGAACAAAACGTGTTATATATGCTGTTCTTTGTTAGTTGTATTCATTCCCTGAAGAAGTCTCAGTAAGAGACGAAACGCGTCGGAAATAAACGAAAAAGCTTACAACTTCAAGAAATCTTCCTTTGTGCTGCTCACTAGTCTTCGTTAAAAAAAAATTAAAAAATTAAAAAAATTGTGCTACTCACTAGTCTTCTTAAAAAATTAAAAAAAAATTAGAACTGAGACGATCAGAATTTTCAACCCAGTTTCTGGCTCGACAGTTGGAATGAAAACCTCTCTCGACTGCACAATGAACGAGCATGCTTGTTAATCAAGTTCAAGTATTTAACTTTGAGGTAAAGATTTCATTTCTTGAGCTTTGTTGAAGAGAAACCTTTCCATTAAGTTGAATGATTCATTCGTCTGAGATGTTAATGTACAAATAAAAGTGTTAGGCCCGGTTCAAATGTCGAACTTCACATGTGCCGAATCTAATGCAAATGAGCAAGAACAATAGATTTTGCTCATTTGCATTAGATTCGGCACATGTGAAGTTCGACGTTTGAACCGGGCCTTAGATTTGTTAAAGTGATATTCATTTTCATGAACATATTGGTATCATCGCAGAAAGCAGCAAGTAGTAGAAGGCTGATTTACGCCTTGTTAGTGGAATACACCCACTTTAAATACACCCACTTTAAATGTTTATAGCATGACTTTACCGGTGGCTTCAAAGTTCAAACTTTTAATTATACGAACTTACACTGAACTAAATTTGCATGAACAATTAGCACCTCGGAAAAATAAACAAAGCAGCCAATTACATGCGCGTTCAAATAAATTTAATAATAACAAACGCATTAAGGTTACATCAAATCATTATGTCAACAAAAGCTGATTTATTTAAAACAACTCAAGCTTTGTTTACCCCTGGTTGGACAAAGAAACCACAAGATGGACAAGTCAATGACTTATATTCAATACATTTTGCAAAAGAAAAAGACAAAGACTGTCTCAAATTCAAACGCACAACTGACCTCTAGCAATTTTAAAAATGTCATATATAAGAATGATGACGGAAAAAGGCAATTAGTAAGTGGACTTAAATCGCAGGGGAATCCAGGGGAATCCACTAACAAGGCGTAAAACAGCCTTCTACCACTAATGGCTGTTGACGCAAACGTACCGTATTTTTTGTCAGAAGTTCAAACACTCATTAATTATTCATAAGGATATTAGCCTATCACACGACGTAAATTTATAACGTGCATGGACCTTTATACCTGGTAATCTATGGTCATTCTGAAAAGCCTGGCGGCGGATTTGATTTCAGTCCCAGGGGAGTGCGGGGCCCATTAGTATTCTTTATATAAAGCAGGGGCGGATTTAGGGGTTGGCCGAGGGGGCCGCGGCCCCCCCTTTTGCCTTTTGCCCCTAGATTGTCACGCCTTCGGCGCTCCTGATGGGCGCTGGCGCGCCCATATTGTCACTATAAAAATTGCTCCGGCCCCCTCTTTATAGATTTCCTGGATCCGCCCCTGTAAAGAATACAAATAAGGGTAAAAGACAATAGGTTTCTTTCCCTTATAGGGATGATATCTGTTTACAAACATTCTTTTTGTTATTCAAATGTGCACTGGAACAAAAGAACCCTTTGTTTCGGCAGCCAATAAGGCTCTGGTTGGTACATTAATAACAATTGGTGACGTCATTGATAGCTTCCCTAGTTGTATTCTTTATACAGCTGTTTGATTAAACGTTGTCATTGATCGGTCTCATCCCTACGCGACCAGACCGAAAAGGATTATGGGGAGAAATCAATTCACATTCAATAACTGCACATTATCAAAATACGGAACGTCCTTATCGAAGCGACTCTGGTTGTCTTTGCGTAACACGCGAAGACAAACATGAGTTTTGTTCTCCGTTGTAAACGCGATATAGAATAATTAATCATGCATTTTAATTCACCCATACTCCCTTTCGGTCTGGTCGCGTAGGGGTAAGACCGATCAGTGACAACGTTTAATCAAACAGCTGTATAAAGACTGTACTAATGATAAGAATACTAATGATAAGAATACTAATGGTAGTAATTTGGTAGTAATTTACTTCAGGATTGTTAGTACGACAAATGGTGACTTTAATATTTTCGTTCAGTACTGTTTTACGATATGTAGCCTTTTGCCATTCTATATGGAATCTTCTCCAACAAAATTAGCAACCAATAGTTTAACAAGTAAGCCGTTATTTGAATGACACCAGTGCCCACGTGTAAATTGGTAGGACAGCGAGTGGTTCAGAGATGCAAGCTGTTTATTTCTACTCGTTCAAAGCCACTGAATAAAAATTGTCAGACATTTTATCCACCGTACCTGTCAACTTTGGTATAGCATTTTTCATGGATTATTTTTTTCCTCAGAACTTTAAAATCCTAAAACTTCCGACGGTTACCGGGAAGCCATGGTCACCTCGTCGAAGCCAGTGTGGCGCATGTGCTGTATGCTAATCAGTCTACTTGTTTTTCTCGTATGCTAATATCCTTTTTGCACAAAAAGCACATTTGTTTAATCTCCGTAGGGACACGCTTTTGGCGGTTCGTGTTTGAAACTTGATAAACACTATACTGCTGTTCGTGTTTTAAACATTACTTTAAAAACAGACAATTTGGCGATAATGTTGTTATAACAACCCAATTAAAAACAACTAATTGTCAAGGAAAAATGCTGGTTGGACAAATCAAGAAACCACAAGGTGGACAATGACTTATATTCAATGCATTTTGCAAATGAAACAGACAAAGACTGTCTCAAATCCAAACGCACAACTGACCTCTAGGTCCTCTAGCAATTTTAAAAATGTCATGTATAAGAATGATGACGGAAAAAGGCAATTAGTAAGCGGACTTAAATCTTAAGGTTCTCATGCAACAGACAAAGTTAAGTCCATGTTAAATGTTTTCAAAATGAAAGTTAATTACGCACGTTTCTGAGCTGCTTTTTTGTTGATATAGTTTCAAAATAAGGCAGCTATCTGATTGATTAAGGCTAGGTGAGTTAAGATGAATACACGTATCAGTTAGAGCCATTCAGACGGACTAATTCATTAGTTAGGTAAGACTGACATATTACATATTTAAAATTGAACATACTTTGTTTCATTGAAAAAAAGATAATACTTTATCGACAGGGTCACTTTTCAACTGCCAAATAATACTGAAGCAAAGAAAAATAACGATCTGCTGTTTACATATTCTACCCCGGCAATTGAAACGAAAACCACTTAGACCGCACGCCAATTCCGTGAACCGTGATAAATTATCAAACACCTTTGGTCTTGCTTTTATAACGTCATTGAAAATTACCAAAAGATATAGTTGAAGGATTGTGCCGAACCGAAGCAACTAACTCAGGCGTCAGGTAGGAAGTTGTAACAGACCTTCGGTATTATCGTTTGACCACAAACCCTAATACACTTTCATCTAGGTTGAATCATTGCCTTTATTTGTCCATGGGATGTGTTTTGACTGGTTTGATCCTCAAACTTAATGCGCTTTCAACGACTTTTCAAATATCAATGATTCTCATCTGTCAAGAATCGGCAGGAATCCAAACTCTTGCTCATGTTTGATCGCCGTCTCCCCTCATGTTACCCTCATCGTGTTTCTTCATTGAGTTTGCCTGGCCTGCACAAAGATTCATAGGAATCTACTATAGAGTTCATATGCTATTGCAGACTCTCGTTAACTGTTCTGCGGTTGATCTCTTCATGTACAACCCGTTAATATCAGTCTCAATCCGGAGTTTACCTCAGTTTTGAAGTCTGTGTATGTACAGTACGTCACAGATCCATATGCCTTATTTGGCACCAGTGGGCTTGCAACCTAAAATGATAGTGTTGTTATCATTTCCCTTTTCTTTCCTTTCTTGTAGAAGTCCTTATATCGAACCGTTCATGCTTGAAAAGGCCGCCATAGTAGCTCATTTGTATGCTCAAATGTTCACCGATTCTGCCAGGTGACGATCAAGCTTGAAATGTTTAAAGACAGCCAATATAATTAAATGGTTAAACGCAACGCCAAATGGCAAACGCCACGTCGAAAGACTTGGTTGGGAAGCCAAAGAACATTCGAAAAATTGAAACTGCTTTATCATACACTGGAAACCTTCCACCTCTACAGAATATTTTCCGTTTCCAGTTATAGTTATACATACTTTATAATTCTTGCTCTCAGACGAACTTTATACTTGCGTCGCACCGCTTTCTTGTGCTTATGTTTGCGCTTATGATTATGCTTGCGTCGTACATGTAAACCAGGCCAACCAGGCTTTATTGATCGCTTGTTCTCACGCTGGGTCCTTAGTATGGTATTGTGTCCTTTAAACATCATGGAAACTTTACAAGCATTTTAAAACACTTTCAAAAGACATTTTATAGGCTACCTTTAAGAAAGTTCATAATTTTACCTAGTATTCCTACTCTCGTTAAGGTTGAGTTGTAATCAATTTCTTACATTTTTTTATCTAACGTAGCATTTTTGATATTGTATACGTCTCTTGTAACATCTAAGCTTACCTTTCTATTTTTATGTTGCTTTTACAACAGATTTTGTCATATTTTCTATTATCAACGCTATAAACAATAAGATGTATTGTAGTTATAGTTATTACTCGTGGCGAAGCACACGAGTTGTAAATCCGGCTTTGACTTTTCTTGTTTTTTTTTTCGTGTCACATAAGCGCATGCAAATTTATGCACGCATATTTAAGTCTATGTCGACCACTATATGGCTTTCGGCCATGAAATACATACCGTAAAATCTCTCCGTGTGTTGACTCGAGAAGCAAGATAAAGAACTACAGCGTACAATTGCACATTTTCAAGACCCTAGAGTGATTTCACAAACCACGATTCTTATATGCTAATGAGAATCGTTATATGCTAATGTGAAGAACAATAGAGAACGCACGCACCAAAGTACACCATTGTTTCAAGTTCTAAACTGTGCACGCGTTATTACACACCAGCGGGTGCACAGTTTAGAACTTGAAACAATGGTGTACTTTGGTGCGTGCGTTCTCTATTGTTCTTCACATTAGCATATAACGATTCTAATTAGCATATAAGAATCGAGGTTTGTGAAATCACTCTAATTCAAGGCGTTCATGGATTGATAGGACCGTTTGATATTGTGTTCACCGCTTATTCCTGTGGGATTTTTGCTTTGGCAAGTTCTGTGTTTTATATATTTAACTTACCATTTGCTTAGCGATCGAGCTCCGGGTCGAGCTTAAGTGTCAGCTACTGAATCTAGTGAATGCAGTATAGTCTTACTTTTAAACCCGTGTATATGTGAAAGCATGATGAACGGGTTATCGGCAACGGTGTTTAAATAAAATTCACTCTCTCAGTCACTCACTCACTCGCTCCTTCCATCAGCTGTAAACTTAATGAGCAAATGCTTTGTTACGAATACGTTTCGTAACTGGAATTCAACGTGAATCCAACGATAACAATTAATTTGATGTAAACGAATATAGACAACAATAAGCTTACAGATGTTTCGCATTTGGAGTTTTTAGTGCAACATTAAAATCGATCTGAAAGGATTTTGCTAGGCTCGACTACCAGCCGCTGTTCGGGAAATGAGCCCGCGCTCCTCCCCCGAAAAGACGGCTGGACGCGTGAACTTGTTATTGTTAATTTCCTCCAATCAGAAGCTTGCCTGCTTAAATAGAGCAGGCGAATAAATTATTTTTTTAGAGCATAATTTCAAAATGACGGATGTGAAGGAGTTGTTTGATTTGGCGTGTGATCGTGTTGTAGAGAGATTTAAACCTGAAAATCTCAACGTTTTACAACGGAGAGCACTGGAAAGCTGGTTGACCTTGAAGATTTGTTCGTTATTCAACCTACGGGATCAGGAAAGTCCCTTATTTTCCAATCCGCACCAATGATTTTCGATATTGTGGAAGAGACGAGTTTTAAGTCCATTGCTGTCGTTATTTCGCCCCTGACTTCGCTAATGGAAGATCAAGTAAAATTCCTAAAATCATTCAATAGGCATTGTTGCCGAGTTTATTGGCGAAGATCAAAAGGACGAGGGGGCGAAAAAAGCCGTTGAAAGGGGAGACTGCGAGATCGTCTTTGGATCACCGGAGTCATGTGTTGTGATAGATGGAGGAAGATGTTGTCGAGTGAAGTCTATGAAAAGAGATTGTGCCTCATTGCTGTGGATGAAGCTCACTGTATTTCACACTCATATACATATAGACTTATTGACAAGATCTGGCGCTACATCACTTGTGTTTGACATATCCGGTGATCAGTAGCGATGCATAAATTAAATTTTGAATTTACGTCACAGACACAATCGGTGGCCCACGCGTCCAGCCGTTCTTCTCGGGGAGGCTCAGAGACCGGACGCGAGAAAGCGGCGGAAATCGAGCCTAGGATTTTGCAACCTAAACATGCGTTCTCATGCGTATCTAGCTTAAAATAATAAAATTTAGTTTCTAGGTAGTATGTGTTCTTGGACAGCGCAGTGGATTGAATTTGTGCCTTAGTCCTGGACGGCCCGAATTCGACTTTCCATAAAGTCCTTTTTTTTTTCTTTTTTCAAACTGGACATTATGAAAGTGATGTATTTTTTTTTTCGTTCGTCAAAAATCCTGACGTTTAATTTAAAATATATATATATATATATATATATATATATATATATATATATATCGAACCGTGTCAGTGTGAAAACGTAAGCTTACGGCAATATTGCGTTACGCGTTACGCGTTAGCATTTCTTCTTCTCGGATTGGCTCTTAGGAGCCTTTGATTAGACATAATTTCAAGCTTATGTTTATCCGTAAAAACACTCAATTCACTCGGGAATCAATGCTGCAATGGTTTAAAGGCGTCACGAGTTCAAGCTGTGTACAGCTTCTTGCTTCACTTATGATTTACAACTGCAAAATCAGTTATTATTTTAAATAATGTTTAATCATTAAGGATCGCTCCTCTTTCATGCCATCCCCTGGAACTGGATTTCCAACTTATCTTGACGAACCTCTTGCAGCCACCATATTTCAAATCACATTGCGGTCCACGATCGCTGATAGAATATTAGCCTCAAATCATCTTTCTAAGCAACTGATATAGCTTGCCTACTGATCCATATAACTGAGTATTCTATCTTACCATCTGATCGACTGATCCATCCAGCCGAGTGATCCGTCTCACCCCAAACAAACTTATGCAACAAACTGCACCCGTCAAACTTCCATCTTTTCAAGTAATATATCAAACACGAGGAACAGTGTTTCATCAGATTTCCAAACACCGAGAAGTGGGTTGGAAAAACGAGGCGCAGCCGAGTTTTTTTAAACCACTTCAAGGTGTTTGGAAATCTGATGAAACACTGTTTCGAGTGTTTGATATAGCTTCTCAAACTGATCGTTAAATGCGGAGAAAACGAAGGAATAAAATCGCCAAAATCTATGCAAATTAAGACACGATTTCAAAACCTCCTTCACGGTAGTGATTTCCTTTGTGTTCTCGTCATGAATTATTAATGAGTTTGAGAAGTAATGTATCTAACCACCTGGAGTCTGTGTAACAAACTGATCCATCTGACCCATCGGATTAACCAATTCAAAGAAGACTATTACTTTAAGTTTTGTTAAAGCATTAATCATTATCGTTTCTTTTTCAGAGTTATAATGGGTTTCAACGAAAATGCAACATCTTCAGCAAATTACACAAATGCAACTGTCGCGCCATCCCCGGCACCTGGTCTTACATTGCCAACTTATCTTGAGGAACCTCTGGCAGCCACCATATTTCAAATCACACTGTGGTCCACGATCGCATTCCTGGGGGTTATTGGGAACCTCTTAGTATGCCTTGTGATTCTTAGACGCCTCAAGAAGACCTCAATGAACTATTACTTACTAAGTTTGGCCATAGCAGACTTGGGGGTACTGCTATTCATCTACCCTGTGGCGGTGTGTAAATACCTCAAGCCATTTAAGTGGTTGCTGGGGGAACGAGCTTGTTTGTATATGATACCTACAAACGAAATATTCTTCGGAGCCTCCATTTGGTCGATAACAGCCATTGCAATTGAGAGATACAGAAATATCGTGGGTGCCAAACGATATCAGTTCTGGAACAGGTCTGGGTTAAAGACAGCGTTTGTAATCTTTGCTGTGTGGTTAGCATCCTTTCTGGTTTCGTCTGTTCCTTTGTATCCTATCATGACGTACAATCCAACCATAACATCTTGCTACCCCAACTGGTCTGACAGGCGGTATAGTTATACATATAATGTAGCTCTCGTCATCGTCTGGTATGTCCTTCCTTTGGCTGTCATAACTTTTACGTATGTGAAGATAAAGGAACGTGTGCGTGACAGTATCGCATTTCGTGACTCGATGGTGTTTGATGATAATAACGATTATACGAAGATGCCAAAAACTTCTCTAGGTACACGACTAAAAACTAACAAAACAAAACGCATTCTCACACCTCTGGTTATTTTGTTTGCCGTGACAATGTTTCCGCTGAGCATTCTCCGCGTGTTAACACTTATAAATTCAGACATTCCGAGGAACAAGTATTACAACCTGGCAATAGGCCTCGTGGGACTTTTCGTCATAATCAACTCCTCAGCCAATCCGCTGGTGTATTACATCACAAGTCAAGAGTTCAAACAGGCATTCAATGGCATCTTCAAGGGCCTGAGAGAAAGGAAAAATGTTTTTTCTCAGCTCAGAAGCAGTTTGTCCAGGCGCAGTTTGTCACGGAAGCGCTCCATGAGATCGGCAAATGCGGCAGTTGATAAACAGAGGCTAGGCAACGGTATCAACAAGAACAGCGACAACAACAAGAACAGCAACAGCAATGATGATGATAATACACTGTATGTAAGCGCTTTGTGATGTGGTGCTTTGTTAACAACTAAGTGTTTTTAATTTTAATTGCCCTATCTGCGTCATAGCCGTTTCCCTTTTTATCTGCTTTTTTTTTTTTACGGCAATAAAATAAATGCGTTATAATCTACACAGTGTAGCACACTAAATAGGAAAACTGCATTTGAATGAAAAGCTCGATCTCTTTATTGCCGAGAAGTTAGTCAGAGCTATTTGCAGGGAGTAATAATTTGAGTCTGAGGAAACGTTCTGTGGTAATTTAATGATAATTTCTGAGACCTAAGGAATGTTGTAACCGCTTATATTTCAAACATGAGAAAACACATGTTAAAAATGTTTCAGCGATTTATTCAAAATCAAAGAGTTTAATTTGTTTGAATTTTTTCCATTTATTGTGCTACACTGTGTAGATTATAACGCAGGATAGGATAACGTAGGATAACGTACGATAACTAACTTTCACCTGTAATGTAAACACAAGAATTCTTCTAGATTATCATGACGTTATTTACAGGATATAAACCGTCTCCTTATTCATTTACTTGTTATTTACAGCTAGGGTGTAGATCACAGTCTTCCTTTCTTGATAGTTTCCTTGCATTGTATTTACACGATGTTTCTTTTACGTGTAGATTGTTCTAAGTTGTTTACAAGTTTTAGTTGAAATATTTCTAGGTCAGGACTTTCGCTACTGTAATATCGCCGGGTTGGATCTTTTTTTTTTTCATCATCATCACAATAATATGGCCCCATCCTCCTTTATAAACATGTTTTTGGGCGCGCAGTCAGAAACACAATTATTCTATTTTATAATTCAACACATTGATACACTGCCCAAATATGGTCAAAACGTTATCGATATACGTTATGTCTACATGACGTATAACCAGCGATGGCGGTAAATTTCGCATTTTGAAGGAAAGTGAAAATGACTGCTGCCTGCAATTTCGTATTTGGGGGCGAAAATGTGCGTGAACTATTGTTAAAAAAGGGAAAAGAGAAAAAAGAAAAAAAGAAAAGAAAAGAAAAGAAAAGAAAAGAAAAGAAAAGAAAAGAAAAGAGAAAAAGTATTGTTCACATGATTGGACAAAAAAGGCGCGAAATTTTCGCGTTGTCGCGGTCGCGGTACTGGTCGCAGTGTTTCTTGGCGTAGCTGAATGAAAACTGGTTCAAAGTTTGACCGCTCGACAAGGAGTGAATGAAGGAGCACAATTTTCGTAAAATTCCTTTGGTAATCACCTCTGAAATATGATATAGACTTGAGGCTTCCTCAGAAAAGTTTCTGATCTCGTCATTACGGCTGTAGGAGCTAAGAAACGAGCAAGTTTGTAAACAACATTGATCGACAGAGCTCGTACTTCGATGTTTGAAAATTTGGTGCTGATGGAAGGGAATAAAAAAGCCAAATCACTACAGGTACGATGTTTTAACCGTTTCTTGTATCCTTTAGCTGTGAATTTTTGTACGACATACTGTCCATGCTGCAGTTCTTTCCGACTTTTCGCCGCTATGTTTAGGTTCGTAGCCGTGTGTTTGTTCAATTTGTTTTGATTCTGAATTGACCTTTTTAAGATACGAAACAATTGTAACTAAGACATTCTATGCCATTTTACTGTGTTTTAATTCTTGTAGTCACTACTTTGTCCCGTTCTTTAAGTAGACGAAAGCTCTTCATAGAAACTCTCAACTGATTGTGTACGTTAAATTGATTTTAGCTAAGCAAAAGTTTCGGCATTCGCTGCTTGTCGTTTAAGAAATGGTGCGAGGCAAAATATTGTTGTAAGCCTTTTTACTTAATGAAAGGTTGTATATCTCAATGAATTTTTTCTTGAAACTGTGATTTGTTATCAATGTGTTGAATTATAAAAAAGTTATAGTGTTCAAGCTTGCACAATATTGACAAAGGCGCCACTTTCATTCATGAACTGTGTGATGTTGCAAGTTTCGCGCGGTAAAACATATGTAAGCTTTTTTAAATAAAAGGCTTGGCTTGGATATTTTTTCTTCAAACTATGCTTTGTTATCAATGTGTTGAATTATAAAACTATTATAGCGCTCAAGCTTGCGTGATATCGCCTAATTTAGCCGACTCGGCCTACGGCCTCGTCGGCTAAGTATTAGGCGATATCACGCGCGCTTTCGCGCTATCATTGTAGTTAAATATCAGCTGAGCTATGGGTCACCGATTTTTGTTCTGTAAAACATGTTTCAGTATTAAAAATAATTAATCATATTTTATACAATGTATCTATATATACATGTACACTAAATACCCGTTTTCAGCTTAGATAGTTTACTTATTTATAACATTTTTATACCTTAATTAGATGAGTTTTATGACTGTTAATTAGTTCTAAATACTATAAATAATGAAAGATGGTAATTGTTAATCTTGGTAATGAAACAACAACAACAACGTTTATTCATACTGTAAAATTACAAAGATGTAAAGGTGGTTTTCACGTCACGTCACGGCGGCCATGTTGGTGCACACTTACAAAAGAATTTTAATGAACTTCTTTTGTTATGTGCACCAACATGGCCGCCATGGCCTTTGTCATTTGAGTCCCACAGGACTGAAGGTCACGTGAGTGAAAACCATCTATACATAATATATAAATTAAAAAAGATACAGTAGCTGGTTACTCAAAATAACTAAAAAGCTAAACTAGTTGGGTTACCATCTAAACTAGTTGGGGTAAAATGAAAATGAGAAAAATGAGAAAGATGTGATGTTCATCATGTCACGAACGTCTGACAATCATGACATGATGAACATTACGTCTTTTTTTTATAAACATTTTTTGTTTCCATCGAAATTGTGTCGTTTTCTCTTGAAAAACAATACATATATATTTATACATATGCTTCCTCGTAACAGCAGAATTATTGAAAACAGCAGCATAAACATATATTTATAATTTAACCTAGGGTGGCACCTCAATTTAAAAGCCACCCGGTCTCTGTAAGGGCCTGATTACATGAGCCGGGTTACACGACAACCGGGCCAGCGGTTAGCCGGGATCCTGGTATAGCAATGCCGGGATCCCGGCTATCCGGGCTGCCATTATTCCATGTAATCGCGTTTACCGGGCCAGCCCGGCTGACCGGGAGAGCAAAATATTGCATCAGAGTTAACCTGCTAGCCTGTAAATTGTCTCTTTTCTTTGTAAATGTCATAAAGGGGTACAAAAGACTGCGTAGTTCTAAAAATACAAAGAAAATGAACCAAAATGCTGGAAAAATCCTTTTTTTAAAATGATCCACGCTAAAACGACAACTTCCAGCCAAAAACTTTTGAACTTAAATTTAGTTATCGTTAGGGCTGGCTCGCCTATATAGATTACTTAAGTTAGCACATGACTGTTTTTATAACTTTTTACCCGTTCCTATTATGGAGCTGTTCACGAAATTTGAGTGCAGCTATAACTTGCGTAGGAAATTTACCTTTTTGTTACCAAAACCAAACACTGAAGTTCTCAGCAAGTCCACTTGTTACAAAGCTGCGTCTCTATGGAATTTTCTTGACAATCATACACGTGCAATCTCAAGCAAATTAAAGCTTATTTAAAAACTCTCTTTAACGCAGAACTTCATACGAATAGCTTAATTTATAGATTAATTTTTCTATAGGTTAGATCTTTTTTTGTTGTTTTTTTTTCTTAAATTTTAATTAGTTTTTAAGCTTTTTATTCACTTGTAAACTGTTTAACTTTTTAATACACGAGCACACCAGCTCCGCTGTAATTTTTTATCGTGTTTAAATAAATGCTGTTGTTGTTGTTGTTGTTGCCTCATAAAATACCAGGCTGAAAGTCATCTCGGCAAACCGCCTAGCTGGCTCGGCTAACTGGGCCAGCCCGACTTATATAATCAGGTCCTAAAGGCCCATTTACACTGCACAAAATGTTTGGAACGGCTCGGATAAAAGTGGTACGGGTACCAAAAAATGTAGCACGGCTCGAGTAAAAATTTAAAGTGTAAATGACTTTCTTTCTTAAATAATTAAAAAATTAAATTATTGTTATGGTCAGAGTGCATGGTAAATAAACTGTACACAAGATGGTACGGGTCTAGTGTTGTCCCAGTCCAAGTATTGAAACAACCATGTTACAATCTATAACAGACAAAATGAACACGAGACTAACATAAGAGAAAGAAATTTCCCACAACAGCAAAAATAAGTCAGACTTTCCTCATATCAAAATAGGTCTGTTTCAACAGTCAATAAGCTGGATAGGTTTAGCACAATATTATTTTAATCTGGTTCTCATATGCCACCTTTGTGCCTTCCATACAGTGTAGCATTAACAGTTGTTTGGCCAATTTTTATCCCAAGTTGGCTCGGTCCTGGTGTGCACGTATCCCAATTATTTTGTGGAGTACCGGTACTAGGGCAAAGGTAGCAAAATAAAATGGGAAGTTGAGCAGTCAGTCAGTGGTGATCCATCAGGTATATTCTCAGAAGAGAATTTTGTAGCAAGCTTACTAGAAGAACCAATCACATCATGGGCTGCCAGCAGTCGCATGCATGTTTGGCGGCATATAAGCAACTCGTCTTATGCAGGTAATATAATGTGGAGCATGGCTAAAATAAGCTTCAGTGGTGGGTTCAGTTTTCAGAATAGAAAAGCACAATATGAGTTCTTTAACTATCCCCAAGGACCGGTAACTACACCGCTGTACAAAAATGGGAAACGCAAAACCTTGAGAAATACAAATTTGAGACAAAGCTTATATTTTAGTTAATAACTAAATCATTGCTCTGACTGCAAAGTGGCAATGTGCCACATTTTATCTGAACTTGTTTGCTCTCAATGCGGGTTATGTAAGCCAGTTGATGGCATAGATGGCATTCGTTTTGACTACAAACCAAAAACTAGGGCAATAGTTGGTAAACACCAGCTAGAAAAAAAAAAAAAAAAAAGCTTTTTAACTATCAGATCGAAACAAGAGAGATTATAGAAAGCGCCGTCTCGGTATATAGCTCTTTATAGCACCTGTCACCAAACGGGACTGGGTCGAGCATGCTTCGAGATTAGTCGTGTTAACGTTAGCTCCTGAAATTCACACCAAGAGAAGGTTTTGGATATTCGTTCTATGGAAGAAATCAGTCAATACTTTAAAAGAAAAGGCAGGAAAACCAGTTCAGAATCATCCGACAGCGTTTCCAACTCTCCGGAAGACAAAAGAACAAAATTAAGTGCAACTTGTACTCCCGAAGGTGCGGACAACATCATGGCCGTAGACATAATGCCTAAACTTAAAGAAGTCCTTGAAGTCCACTTACAAAAAAAAATAATAATATATATAATTAAAAAAAACCCACTGCACTAGGTTTTCTTCTTAAAATTCCCTTTAGTAAACAAATACAATTGAAAGGACAGTAACAAAATTTTAATATCATATATACTATATCAGTTTTATTTGAGATCGAGTTTGAAGGTAGTAATTTCCACTTTAAAGATATGGATCACCAGATAGAAGGAGTTGGGAGCTATAAAGGGGAAAAAAGAACTAAAGGAATTCCATTTAGTGAAATGTTTTAAGAGAGTTAAATTTTTCCTTGCGATAAAGAATTCCAGGTTATAATTGGCTTTCAGTTTAGCCTTGAAAATTTCAAAAGATGGAACAATTTTATCAATTTTACATCTGTAAATAAACAATTTGAATCCCTTGTTAACGCGCAAAGAGTAGTATGTATAAAAAAGTTTATGGCTGATTCATTATGTTCTTGGAAAATTATACTCGATTACTATCTTCGCATCGTCGGCGGTAAATGTCTTTTTCATTGCAACTTTGACCTATCGAAGCTCCCACTAAAGCTACCTGATTATTACAGGGAATGCCTAACCACTTGGACAAATTTGAATGTTCAACCTGTTACTACAATGGAAGAAATTGTCAATCAGATTTTATGGAACAATAAGTTCATTTGTATTGGACAAAAATCAGTTTTTTTTAAAATCGTAAGCTCTTTTCCCTGGGACTTCATAAAGTCGGGGATTGGCCTTTAATGAGATATGTATCGAACAGCATACTACCTTACAAAACTTGAATGCTCTGGATATGATGCTTTTAAAAGGTCTCCACCACTCCCTTCCAGCGGAGTGGAAAAAGGCGATGAGTTCCGAATCCTCCATCAGTACTCATCAAACTGAACCCCCTTGTGACTGCAGCGCTGCGCAGTCAGCGGTATGTTGTAAAAGCTTAGCAGCCGCGCCAGATTTTAGTAAGTGGCCGCCATGTTAGCCCTTTCTCGTGTTGTTCAAGTTTTGGATAGTTATCGTCATCCATCGGACATTATACGGCCTAAACGGTAAGAACTGGAAAGAACATTTTACGGAAAGCCCCTTGAGAGTATTTCACACGATATTTTGAAGTTTAGTACTTGCGAATCACATATTTAGCCTATCATGTATTTGTCATATCAGATTGTTATCTCGGGACTCAGGATCCAAGAACTAAGGAGTAAAAACAATGTGCTGTACCGAGGACCTGTGAATAAACTACGTTTGGGACGTTCGTGTTGATTGTTAGCAACTCCTCTTGTTGTATGTACTACGGGAGGCCAGCCACACCCCTATTGAAGACGTGTTGCTGTATTCGAACGATAAAACCTTTCTTTTAGCAAAAATCTCCTCCAGGGAAATATATAATATTCTCGTGTCCAAACGTTCCATCACTCCCGCAGCAAAGAAAAAATACGATGAAGCTTATGCCTCCGAATACGATTTGAACTGGGAATTTATCTACAGTAATGCGTTTAATTGCGCAATTGACACCAAGACGCGTGAATTTCAGTGTAAGATTTTGAACAGAATATTGCCTTTAAATGATTTTCTTTTTAAAATTGGAAAGATTGACTCTCCTCTCTGTACCTTCTGCCAGTCTTCGGAGGAAACCATGTGTCACTTATTTTTCAGTTCAGTTGTCCGTTGGTATCAAGTTTCTGGCACTCAATTAAGCATTTATTGGAAGATTGCGAAATCGATGGAAGTGAGGTGATTTTCGGAATAACTAAAGCAGTTGAAAATGCACTACTTAAAACTCATGTAATTCTTATTTCCAAACAGTATTTCTTTAGGTGCAGACTCAACGGCTCCCTTCCTTGTAAAGTTGTGTTCAATCAATATCTGAAAGCAGTTTATGAATTTGAAAGTTCAACAAACTTCAATTTCACAATGAAAAATGGAAAAAGCTCATGCCTTACCTCTCACAAATATAAGACGACAAGTTAACCCTCCCCCTCGTCTCTAATCGTTTTATTTTTGTCATGTATTGTCTGTTTCTACACTGTAATTAATTCTGTTTTTTTAACGAAAAAAACGGAAAAAGATTGCATTGTTTGTATGTAATGTACTGTAAATAGTTTATTGTAAGTAATGCACTGTAATTGGTCTATTGTAAGTAGAGTGATTTTACTTCATCTGTGAAATAGTAGAATAGTACGCACTATTAGACTATAATTCCATTGTTTCCTTTTGTTTAATTTGGACTACCACACACTAATTGTTAGATAGTGTTTCACAGATGAAGTAAAATCACTCTAACGTACGGTAAGTAGTGTATCGTATTGTACTATATTACCAAAAAAAATCACGTGACCAGTCACGCCCTGTTTTATCAAAACTTTCTTTAACTCGAAATTCCCACCAGTTAGAGAGCAAACATCGTTCCATCTATAGATCCAAACAATGGCCACAAATAGTGTTTTTGTAAAACCTGTTCAAAATTTTGTTTAGAGGAGGACTGGCACTAGTCAATGAACACCAATTGCACTAACAAATTGCAAGGTTTCCTCCCGTTCCAAACTGATTTCGTAGACACTTTTTAGGTTCATTCTTTTCATACAGAGAAACTGAAGCTGCACATGTAACGAGTGGTGGGAATCGTTGGTTGCAATTTTCAAACAATAGAGTGCGTGGTCGGTCACATCATGTTCCCCAAATACTTTGTGATATTAAACAAATGAAATTGTTATAATTTGCATATTTCATTTATTTCCCGTGTCTGCCACCAATATCATGATTTTATCAAAGCCTTAAAATAATTTGTAACTCTACAGATCAGCTTCTGTATTGTTATATTGTCTAACCTTTATTATTTTCAATTACATTACTTTTCCCTGCCTCGAATAGCGTTTTTGTTTATATGTCTAATAAAGTTTTGTTTGTTGTTGTTTGTTGTTGTTGTTGTTGTATGTAATTTGAGATTCTTTTTTCTATTTTTTTTTTATTTTGGTTAATTTTATCATTTGCTATTCCTCTTAGATGCCTTAAACTTTGATTTTTGGAAAATGTGCTTTTAAGAATCACAAGTGATTTAGAACCAGGCCTTAATCTATTTGAGTTGTTGCTATCCGTCGGGATATAGAGAAGATCTCTGTACGGGATGATATTGTTCTCCCTGAGTTATGCAGTCCATCCACTGTGCTTGAAAAATTCGCGTCCATCTCATATGACAAACTGCGTCCAGTCATTTGCTCGGTGGCCTCCAAATCCTGTGATCTTGATCCGATTCCTGCTCGTATCTTACAAGAATGTATTGATGTTGTTGGTCCTGTGATTTTAAGGATAGTAAACTTATCGCTGGAGTCTGCTTGTTTATCCGTCAAACTCAAAGAAGCTGTCGTTCGACCACTACTAAAGAATCCTAAGCTTGATCATCATGATTATAAGAATTTCCGGCCGATTTCTAATCTTAATTTCCTATCGAAAGTAGTCGAGAAAGTTGTTGCTAAGCAACTTGTTAGTTACCTTGAAAGTAATGACCTTCATGAAGTTTTTCAGTCTGCGTATGGGAAGAATCATAGTACTGAGACGGTCCTCATTAGAGTATACAGTGATATTGCTACTGCTATTGACAAGCGAAGATCAGTTATTTTGGTGCTCTCAGATTTATCCGCTGCATTTGATACAGTCGATCAAAGTCATTTATTATCAAGGCTCTCAGCTCGTTTCAGCATTCGTGGTAAAGCGCTTGAATGGTTCCACTTATATTTTTACAGTCGATCAAAGTCGTTTATTCAAAGTCGTTTATTATCAAGGCTCTCAGCTCGTTTCAGCATTCGTGGTAATTAAAGCGCTTGAATGGTTCCACTTATATTTAACGGACCGCTCGCAGTTTGTCAATGTCAACGGTTGCTCCTCTCATTTTCACAGTCTGACTCTAGGAGTTCCTCAAGGGTCTGTTCTGGGTCCCTTGCTCTATTTCCTGTATACCTCACCACTTGGAGACATTGCTAGATTACATGACATGTACTTTCATTTTTATGCAGATGATTTTCAGTCATATTTATCGTTCGAAACTTCATCTTTTGGCGATATGGTCTCCAGCAAGGCTAAACTTGAAGCTTGTGTTCATGATATTGACTCCTGGACGCTAATTAATAAGTTAAAGATGAACAGGGATAAAATAGAATTATAGTTCTTTCTTCGTCCTATCTTCCTCGACTATTATTTTGGTATCTTGAAGATTGCAAGTGAGACTGTAAACTGCTCTTCCACGGCCAAGAACATTGGTCAGGAGTCGTATTGGACGACTCTCTCTCTTTTGTACTTCATATTACGGCTGTCTGCAAATCTTCATTTTTTCACCTTCGAAAGTATCGCAAAAATTCGCAAGTTTTTAACTCACGATACTACCAAGATTATAGTTCATGCCTTCGTAACCTCAAGGATTGACTATTGCAATTCCTTGTTATACAATCAACTGAAATGTATTTTAAATAGGCTTCAACTTGTTCTCAACTGTGCTGCTAGACTTATTTATCTCAAAGGCAAATATGATCATGTCGCTCCATTACTTAAGAGTCTGCATTGGCTGCCTATTGAACAGAGGATTGTTTTCAAAATTTTACTTATCACCCATAAAGCACCCCGTGGCAAAACTCCTAAATACATTACGGACCTTCTGATGCCATATAATCCCACTAGAATCCTTCGATCTTCTGGAAAAAAACTTTTTCCAGAAGCCGCGATTGAATCTAATCTAATTATTATATATTATTATATTATTATATAAATGAACTTTTATAGCTTTTTCCTGCAAGTGTACATAAAATTGATGTTAAGGCTTAATCGATTTTTAAGAAATTTGTTAATAAAGTATTGCTTTGGTTATATTTATTTTTAACTACTTATGGTGGGCGATCTTTTGTTGTTGGTGCATCAACTTTATGGAACATGTTAGCAATCAATTTAAGAAGCTGTACAACCACTGACACTTTTAAGAAAAAATTGAAAACGTGGTATTTTGTTTTTTAATGAGTATTTAGTTTTAATTGATTTTATGTAAAGCGCCATTGAACCTTTGGGAAATGGCGCTTTACTTACTTACTTATTATTATTATTATTATTATTATTATTATTATTATTATTATTATAGTTTACGCCTGTCAACAGTTTCATCAGTACGTTTATGACGGACAGTGCAGGTTGAGTCTGATTACAAAGCGCTGGAGAGGATCCTAGCACAGAACCTCCATAAGGCAACTCTGCGATTGCAGAATATGATGATGATCTTACAAAGGTATGACCTCAAGGTTACATACAAGCCCGGGGAGGAAACTAGCAGCCGACACCCTTAGCCGCTACCACTTGTCAGAAACCAAAGAAACGCTCGTGGAGGACTTAGAAGTCAGTGAAGTGAGCCTCGCAGCTTATCTTCCCATCTCACAAGAAAAGTATCTATAGCTTCAACGAGCTACAGTAGTGGACCCAGTATTGCAGTCCCTAACTCAGAAATGTTAGACACGATACACGAGGGACACCTGGGTGTTATCAAGTGTAAACAGCGAGCGAGAGACGTGCTGTTCTGACCAGGACTGTCGACCCAAATTGAAGACAAAGTAGCCAAGTGCTATACATGCAGTCAGCACCAGATACAGCAAGCCAAAGAACCAATGATACCACATGACCCTCCAAATAGGCCATGGGCAAAAATAGGCACAGTTCTGTTTGAAATGAACAATCATCACTACCTGTGTACTGTTGACTATTATTCTAAGTGGATTGAAGTAGACCAACTCGAAAACCAAAGCAGCAATGCGACAGTTAATGTACTGAAGAAACACTTCTCAAGATATGGTATAACCGATGAAGTCGTAAACGACAATGGGCCTCAGTTCGGAGCAGCCGAGTTTGCGGAATTTTCAAAGGACTATGAGTTCACGCACACAACAACCAGCCCTCACTTCCCACAATCAAATGGGCAAATTGAAAGAGCAGTTCAAACAACCAAAAACATGATGTCAAAGTCCGTCGACATAAATAAAGCTCTGCTTAGCTATCGAAACACGCCACTTGACGCAATTAACCAGTTCCCCAGGACAACTGATGATGGGTCGACGTCTGAAAACATTACCCACCACTGCAGAATTGTTGACACCAAAAGGACAGGACGAAGTTGTTGTGATGTGCCATCATGCCTTGTAGAGACAACGCATTAACATACATTAAATATGCATGACATACATTACATCTCTCTTTTTCCAGCAGACGGAAATAAATAGTAAATATCACAACAAAATAACCAATAAATAATGAATAAGTTCAAACGTTCGTAAGTTTAAGTTTACAAGATCTCTTTCAGCATCCATTGTTCACATTCGTTGTTTGCATTCAGCATTCAGTGTTAGCATCCCGCTTAAACTTCAAGTGTAACAGTCCTTTAGGTATGATGGGGTCTTAACCAATCGTCCCGACCTTGTCACTGTAACAGGTTCTTCTGCAGACGTTACTGGCTTGGCGGTTTCCCTTTACACGGTGGTTTCCCTTTGCATGTTGACTGGCTTGGTGGTTTCCCTTTGTACGTTGGTTGGAGGTAAGGTTATCTCAGTCTGCTCTGGTACAACAGTATCCGAATTGAACTGACCAGATTTGGCCTCAAATTCATGTTATCTTGGTGCTTTGCTGATATTGAAGTGTCGACTGTTTCTGCGATATTTCCTTCCACTTTCTGTCTCAACTACATAAGATCTTCGAGTGTGATGTTTGTACGACACCACAGCCGGTACCCACTCATTTCTGTGTTTCATCGTGACAGTATCTCCAGTTTGAAGTACTGACTCCAACTCCCGTCCACAGTGTCGATCAAAAGAATGTTTTTGCGTTTCTTTCACTTTTTTGAGCTTCACATATTATTTTTTCTAAAAACTATAAACATCGCCCCACTCCACTCCCCCTATTTAATGTTGCTTCGGAAGAGTGTCGTTGCATTACAGGAATGTGGCAGCTAAAACAACCTTGATAAAGGAGAGGGGTGACTCGCTAGTTCAGCAAATGGTTTCCCAAAGTCATATGCATATGTTTCAACAGTTTTGATCACGACTGTAGTTTGTCAGTCTCCAACTGTAAAGTGGTTTTATTACTCTTTACAAATTAAGTTATTATTATAATTATATAACATTTTAATCACTTTTGCTCTCAATACTTAGGGGAGGGGTAATCGATTTGGCGAGGCAGCTGAGGTCACTTTGATCATTCATGAGCAACAGGAAGCTTTGTTTTTTTACCGCAACTTTGTTGCTTGTCTGCAGTATAAATATATTAAATCATATATATTCTCAAAACAGCAGAAATTTTGAAAACGGGTGTATATACGCATACCCTTTTTCAAAAATATCGCTTTTTAAGAATTACAATGTTTATATTTCTTAAACAGCAATGTTTTTGCAAACGGGTGTACATACCTGATTTTATGAAAACGCTCAAACAAGGGTTTTGTTTTATTCCAATCAGCCTGAAATTCACACAAAAAAGTAAAGAAAAGTGAAAGGGAGAGAGCGGGGAAGAAAACAGACTAGCAATACCCATCAATCCTTTTATATTGCGACTAAAGCCATAGTTTTTGAACACGAAAACAACGAAGCACAACGTACATTCTCAGACATCAACAGAGCAGATTGGCGTTAAAAAAATTCATTATTGGTGGCTATAATTGGTTAGTTATTTTAAATAAATATGTTTGAGAGCACGACGTTTGAAGGATTAGTACAATGAGGCAGATCGCTCCAAATTTTGGGCTCTGCAAGAAAAAGTAAAAATGTTTTATGTTGCTTCCGAAAACTCAGTGACCCGGACGGACTTGAAGCCCGAAAACATAATCATAAAGGGGGATGGCGGCAAATCAGATTGACAGAGATGCATAAAAAAGATCCAACCTGCGATATTACAGAAGCTAAAGATTTTTTTTAAAAATTCGGTATATTTCAACTAAAACCTAGAAACAAGTGAGGACATCCTGTAAATTTCTTAGACGAAAGAGTAAAGACTAGGTATAAAACATGTCGATATTGTTCATTAGACCTGCAAATAACATGTAAATCGAAAAGTAGAGACTGCTAACATCTGTAAATACAATGCAGGGAAAATATCCATAAAAGGAAGACCGTGATCTAGACCCTAGCTGTAAATAACAAGTAAATAAATAAGGAAAAAAACTATAATTACGGCAAAACCACAGCGACAAACCAATGAAGAGTGCCGGATCTATCGTAGACCTGGATCAGTAAAAATCTTGAAATAGTATAGTTAAAAACGGCAAACTGATCCTTACAGCAAAGAGAAGAGATTGCGACAGCAGTGAAATAAAAAACAACAGTTGAATATAGTTATATTTATATACAGCATTACATAACATAATAACAGAAAATGATTGGTAAGAAAGAAGCTAAATGTCACTAATTAAGTTCATCAATCCTCCGCTCGCTGCAAGCAAACATTTTCCTGTCCTCCCCGGTCTTAGCTTACAAACGAAGCCCTAACCTACGTGATCTCAGTAGTAAGAACCAAGTTGCGTGACTGCACCAAACATCAAGAAAAAACATCTCCTGGGGTGCTCATTCATACAAGAAGGTCAAAATAAATACACTTTCTCTGCTACAAAGGAAAAACGACATATCAATGACACTTTAAATTGTAAATCTAGAAACTTAATCTACTTAATGGAATGTAAGAAATGCGCAAAACAGTGCATTGGGGAAACCAAACGCCAACTGAATGAACGCTTTGGGGAACATTCTCAATCCTCCTCCTCATCCGCAACAACCGCGGCTCAGTCAGAATGGCACGCGAGGCCCGTCTTATAGATAAAGCGATGACTCTTGATCCTCATGGTATAAATAGATGTGATGAACTTAGCTTATATATGTAACGGTCCTTTTATATCTGTATTCATTTTTTGTTTTTTAGCCCATGTAGAAGGTTTGTTTTGCAAACCGAAATATCGAGCAAATAATAATATATTCAGCTGTTTTTTTTTTTTTATTTCACTTCTGTCGCAATCTCTTCTCCTTGCCGTAAGGATAAGTTTGCCGTAAGGCAGACGATTCTCCACATTTGCCGTTTTTACCTATACTAAATTCAGCTGTTTTTTTTTTTATTTCACTTCTGTCGCAATCTCTTCTCCTTGCCGTAAGGATAAGTTTGCCGTTTTTTAAACTATACAAAATAAATAAGATCCTGTAAATAACGTTAATTGATGATAAGCAATTGTCGTGCGTAGAAACTCATAACGAGGGGAATATGAAACGAGGGGATATCAGATTTATTCACCTCTGGTTCCGCCTGCGCCCTCGGGCGGAACCAGAGGTGGATAAATCTGATATCCCCGAGTGAAAGGCCGATAAAATGCTTATTTTACACATTGGTGAGGTTTTCTAAAACAAAGAAACTATTACATTTTTCGGAGAATAACATTCCGTTCAATTCAAATGCAAAAAAGCATGATTCCGCAAGGCCGCATTGGGATCATGGCACATTTCGAAGCGAGGCGGTAAACATGTTTTGCTTTTGCCAAATTTGCATTGAGCACGTTGCTTCGTTATGAGTAGAAGGAGGGAGAGAGAGAAGAAAATGTATGAACAGTACTCGTGGTCTCGCCATGGCCCAACTGCCCGCCTTCATCTTTCGAAGCACAATGGAGTGGTTGCGGTGTGTTTTCCAAGGGAAACCGGTGGAAACATATTCAGGTTCAAGCGTAAAACGAGGCGTCATACATTACTGAATACCCGAAACCTGAATCGAGGTACGATATCATCGAATAATGTTATTAACATTTCGCTTTTTGGTTGCGACCGGCAAGTTAATTACGTAGGAATAAGATTGATGAAGTTGTCTTTTTATGTAAACAAAAAATATTGACCGATGCTAGAGTGTTTTCCTTGTTGTGCCCTATTTTGTCTTCCCGTTTATGTTATTCTATTATGAGGGGAATAAGTCGAGGGGAATAACTGCAGGGGAATAACTGGAGGGGAATAACTGGAGGGGAATAACTGGAGGGGAATAACTAGAGGGGAATAACTAGAGGGGAATAACTGGAGGGGAAAAACTGGAGGGGAATAACTGCAGGGGAATAACTCAGCCCCGCACTCCTCTGTTACAATCAAAAGCGGCCACCAGCTTTTCAGACAGTTTATTATTGGCGGGGAATATTCGATATAATCCCCTGCGAGAACAAAGGAAACCGAGCCATGTGGAAAATAAATTGCGTTATTGCAGCAGCGTACGAATTCTAAGTTTAAAACCAACCAATGGTTACGCTTACTAAACGCTGCCTTTAACTAAATCTACAACCCAAGACAAAATTAATTGGGAAGGCTTGTAAAACGATAAAAAATGACACTACCTTTGGGTTTCAGTTCAATTAAAGGCGCGCACAACGCTTTTTATAGCCCCCCTCTCCCCCAAATCCAATGTTGAAGACGTCTATACAAAAGACAGTGTAAGTTAAGTATTTGCGTTAACAGCAACCTTGAAAGAGGGGGGACGAGGGGGGAGGGGTGAGGAAAACAAGGAACCTTCCCAACACTTTTGTCTTTGGTTGTAGGCAGACGTCCGTGTTTGGTAAATTTTATAAACGTTGCCTTTAACTTTCTAAGCGGCCGCCGCCCACTTTAAAGTTGGTAGTTCTGTTTGGTAAATCTATCAAAAGTGCGTTCAAAATTGTTCATGACTCAAACTGAAGATTAACAAAGCGCTTACACACGAGACATTTCCACCAATGGTCTTGCTTGACAATTGCTGTTTTGTTCATGTTGATTCCGTTGGCTAAGCTCTTCCACATTTGCCAAACTCGAGGAACGCCTTGATGATAATGCGAAACTGCGCCTAAACTGTTTGAAGACATTCTTCCTTTCTCTCAGGCCCTGAAAGACGCCTTTAAATGCCTCTTTGAACTCTTTGCTTGTGATGTAATACACCAGCGGATTGGCCGAGGAGTTGATGACAACGAACAGTCCCATGAGGCCCGTTACCAGGTTGTAATATTTATTCCTCCAAATGTCTTCTTTTATAAGTGCCAACGCGCGGACAAAGCTCAGGGGAAACATTGTCACAGCAAACAAAATAACCAGAGGTGTTAGAATACGTTGTGTTTTGTTACTTTTTTTCCAATTTCTCTTCTCTCTTCTTAGTCGTGTACTTGAAGAAGATTGTGGCATTTTCGTACAGTCGTTATTATCGGTCAACGCCATCGAGTCACGGAATGCGACGCTGTCACGCACTCGTTTCTTTATCTTCACATACGTGAATGTTATGACAGCCAAAGGAAGGACATACCAGACGATGATGAGAGCTACATTATATGTATATCTATACCACCTGTCAGACCAGTTGGGGTAGCAAACTGGGGTTGGCTCGTACGTCATGACAGGGTACAAAGGAACAGACGAAACCAGAAAGGATGCTAACCACACAGCAAAGATTCCAAAAGCTGTCTTTAACCCAGACCTGTTCCAGACCTGATATCGTTTGGCACCCACGATATTTCTGTATCTCTCAATTGCAATGGCTGTTATCGACCAAATGGAGGCTCCGAAGAATATTTCGTTTGTAGGTATCAGATACAAACAAACTCGTTCCCCCAGCAACCACTCGAATGGCTTGAGGTATTTACACACCGCCACAGGGTAGATGATGAGCAGTACCCCCAAGTCTGCTATGGCCAAACTTAGTAAGTAATAGTTCATGGAGGTCTTCTTGAGGCGTCTAAGAATCACAAGGCATACTAAGAGGTTCCCAATAACCCCCAGGAATGCGATCGTGGACCACAGTGTGATTTGAAATATGGTGGCTGCCAGAGGTTCCTCAAGATAAGTTGGCAATGTAAGACCAGGTGCCGGGGATGGCGCGACAGTTGCATTTGTGTAATTTGCTGAAGATGTTGCATTTTCGTTGAAACCCATTATAACTCTGAAAAAGAAACGATAATGATTAATGCTTTAACAAAACTTAAAGTAATAGTCTTCTTTTAATTGGTTAATCCGATGGGTCAGATGGATCAGTTTGTTACACAGACTCCAGGTGGTTAGATACATTACTTGAAAAGATGGAAGTTTGACGGGTGCAGTTTGTTACATAAGTTTGTTTGGGGTCAGACGGATCACTCGGCTGGATGGATCAGTCGATCAGATGATAAGATAGAACACTCAGTTATATGGATCAGTAGGCAAGCTATATCAGTTTCTTAGAAAGATGATTTGACGCTAATATTCTATCAGCCAAAGAATAGGTATGGTAGTCATCACTGCTAATTTATTACTTCTTTATGAAGCCCGGGGATGAAGATTACAAGATCCTCGCCAAAGTTATTGCAGAAAAATGAAAACGTGCTCCATCGCATTATTAATCCTGACCAAATCGGCTAGGTAAACGGCTGGCAGTTTGGTCTTCACCAATGCCATTCCAAACAGAACTAACTGGTCGAAATAAAATGTTTTGGCTCTGATGGGTCAGTCGATCAGTTCGTGAGGTGGATCGGCTGTTAAATGGTTCAATCGTTGTTCCGATTTCACAAAATAGCATCGAACCGCAATGTACGGTATGTTTTAATTATAAACACGGCTCGAGATCTTTTAAATGCCTTAATCTGCGATATTTAAGGTCTACATATTCTGTCCAGTAGAAAAACGCAAGGATATATTTCCACTGACGACATATGAAAGCATAACCGTGTCCAGTTCTCTCCCGTTTCAAAGGTAACATGATACAATTTATCAGCATGTCATTTGAACTTTGTACCGCGAGCTAACGTGTAACGCAATATTGCGGTAAGCTTATTCTTTTACAAACACGGTTCGATATTTTTCGAAAATTGAACGACTTCAAACGCAATGATAAAAACAGTACATCACTTTCCCAATGTCCAGTTGGGAAAAGAAAAAAGAAGAAAAGAAAGGAAAAAGATAAGATAAATTGGTCGGTCCCACCAGGATTGAACCCGGGTCGTCTACACTGAAAGGCAAGCCTTTAGCCACAAGAACATTCTGAATAAAGATGTAAATAGCTTGTAAAGGTAACCTGGTTTGCGTTAATCTATATTTACTGACCCGCTTTTCGTTTATACATGTAACTAGGTACGCTCTACAGTGACGCTCTAAGTCTGCTTTAGAATTTTATCAACAGAATCTAAAAGTTAAAGCCGCATTACATAGCTCGACTTGACCGTCACTTCACGTTCAGAGTCAAAACGTAAGAACCCTATGGCTCCATTACTGCTTTGCAGAGTGTTCAGCGGCTAGGCAGACAATTAATTAGATCTTTCGCACGAGGAAATACCTAATACCATAAAGATAACAAAAGAAAACCTTAACTAATTACCTCATGCAATTTAATCAAGCTAGATTTCTTCCCAAAGGACGCTTTTCAACAAATGTCTATAATTAACAACAATTCAGCGAAGTGGAGGTGGCTAGCGGTGGATATTTACCGAGCCGCGAATAGCATATACTAATATATATAGATAGCCTGAGCCTAACAGGGTCTCTCTTTGAAAAGAAAGCCGATAATAAACTTAACTGAGGTGAAAGGTCGGAAGCACAAGAATAAAATTGACGACCGGGCTATCTTTTAATTTTAGCAATTCTCAAAAACAGACTTAAGCGACCGTTTGCACAGTACATTTAGACCGTACAAAAGTTCACAAAAACAACTTTTTCTCCGTCTAGAATAATTAGTACGACTAATTTCCAAATAAAATACACCTGCTGCTTATAAAAATTGTCCGAGAAACTGATTTGGAGATCAAAATTGCAAAAAATACACAAACATATTTGCATAAAACCACGCGAGTGAAGTTTACAACTATAAACTCCAAGTCTTGTTTTGTTTTGTTTACATAAAATCGCTTTTCAACCTTTGTAATGAATGAACAAACACATAAAAATGGACAACACAATCTTCTTTCGAAAAATTTTATTCAAATCTCCATAAGTTTATGTTTAAAAGCAAAACGCGAACCATTAAGAGCTCATCGAGGCCGAGATGTCTCCGACCGGAAAGAAATCAAAACAACTGAATTTAATTGAGCGCGTTATAAACAATTCTCCAAAACTTGCGAGAACACAAAAAAGTCAATCACAGATTGATTCAACATAAATTCCCATCGAAAAATGTATTTTGTTTTACCTTTAAGTCCCTCCACTGCTTGGAAATTGTTTAAATCTCCGCTTCTTCAGTTCTGAAACCCGAAGTGATAAACATCTTCCCGCATTGCTCCCATCCTCGAAGCAAGATTTTATCTCTGAAAGCTCTTCTATTTCCACTATAGCGGCTTCTGAGTATCCCTTAATTAGTGTCCCCGTCTTGAGTAGCAAACCGCGAAAAAATTCAGGAGAATAACGACTTTAATTTAAACGGTTTTCTCCGCTAAACACAGCAGTGTTTTCCCAGGTGACATGAAATTGCAAAGATCCTGGTTGTTGTGTGGCGTCATACGCGCATGTTTTGCAACGGTCTACGCGCCCGCGAGTTAACCCTAAGCGACAGCCGCGGCGGCGGCGGCGGGCATACAACGCGCCCGCGAAACATTCCGCTAGCCATGACAATGAAAAATGGCGAGCATGGGGTCTATCGTTCTCATACTAGATCATTGAGGTCTGTTAGTAATGAACTTTTAATGCAACCTAGATCGTATACAAAGACCTACGGAGATAGAGCGTTCGCTGTTCATGCACCAAGAGAATGGAACTTAATGCCCTATGAAATTCGGAAGTCCAACACCATCTCCAGTTTTAAAAGATCACTTAAGACGTACTTGTTAACTAAATTCAGTAATAACGGATCATTGTTTTTATAGGTTTGTATATATTCCATTAGTTTTAGAGCTATTTTTGATTTAATAGTGATGATTTAATAGTTGCTTTCGTTTTAATTTTTTTAACGTTGTTTACATGACTGTAAAGCGCCTTGAGTAGGGATAAGAGCGCTATAGAAATAAAGTTATTATTATTATTATTATTATTATTATTATTATTATTATTATTATTATGGTTCTCTGGTTCTCTGGTTCCGCGCGGGCCTTCGACCCGCAGAGCTCCGCTAAAACAGTGAGATAATATAGCACGCAAGGATGATTTTTAACTCATTTATTCCTGTCAACGATTACAATTTTCCCACGCAAAATTGCTTGGAGGTCAATGTCACTTGCTGTCCGGAGTTTCAGTAGCCAATCAGAGCGAGCCAACAACGCTATCCACTGTTTTAGTATACAGCTATTTCAATTAACGTTGTCGGATAAAAGCTTAAAGCCAAGACCGCAAGGTAGTATGGGTTAGAGTAAATAGCATTGCATAAAAATCCCATACTACCTTGCGGTCTTGGCTTTTCGCCTCTTTCATCCGACAACGTTAATATATTGTATACTAATCATAGTAAGTAAATCCTTTATTAGGAAATCAACACTTTGCAGTCTAAAGCCCGGTTTCCATATGATCGCTACGATCGCTACGATCGCTGCGATCGCTGAAAAAAATAGTTCAGCGATCGCAGCGATTGATGGTTTCCATATGATCGCTGCGATCGCTACGATCGCTGAGAAAGTGAATGAAGATCGAGGGCACCTGGGTCTGACAATATCGTTTCGCCTCATTCTTGAAATTCAACATGGCGGCTGTGAATTGTTTTTAAAATTTGTTGTAAAGACAGTCGTATCTTTGCACTTCTTCCATAAAAGGGGCCAAATTGCACCCTTTGAGTGAGCTTACGCAGTGCATCATGGTATTTTTGCCGTCGCTGCGATCGCTGCGATCGCTGCGATCGCTGGAGAGTGGTTTCCATATGATCGCTACGATCGCTGAGATAGAATCACAGCGATCGCAGCGACAACGATCGCTGCGATCGCTGTGATCGCTACGATCGCTGGAGAGTGGTTTCCATATGATTGCTACGATCGCTGAACTTTTTTTCCAGCGATCGCAGCGATCGTAGCGATCGTAGCGATCATATGGAAACCGGGCTTAAGTGACTGGCTTACTTGCGCTTTACAGGATAAAATATCGTAAAAAGGGTTGTTGTTGTTCATCGTGGTGAACACACTAGTAAAGAAGTATTTTTCGTTTGTCTCACGATGTAGTCACTTCCGATGTAGATCGCGACGTTTCGACTGCATACTGCTAGTCTTCTTCAGGCGATGGGGTCGACTGGTTACGCGTCACCTTATGAAGCACGATGCTCTGCTGTGATTGGTTGGTTTTCAACAGCTGTGACTGGCGCATTTTGATCCTCGTTGTTTCGGCGAATTGTTCCCTTGGCGGTCCGTAGTCGTACGGCTCTCCTGTTGTTGTGTTTCTTGATCGTGGGCATCCATGCTTCTGGAATTTCTATTCCACTGTCCCTGTTGTCAAGAAACACAACAACAGGAGAGCCGTACGACTACGGACCGCCGAGGGAACAATTCTCCGAAACAACGAGGATCAAAATGCGCCAGTCACAGCTGTTGAAAACCAACCAATCACAGCAGAGCATCGTGCTTCATAAGGTGACGCGTAACCAGTCGACCCCATCATCGCCTGAAGAAGACTAGCAGTATGCAGTCGAAACGTCGCGATCTACATCGGAAGTGACTACATCGTGAGACAAACGAAAAATACTTCTTTACTAGGATGAAATATGTATGTAAAAAAGCTATGATACTATGTATGTACCTATATATAAATGTATACTTACCAGAAAGTGTGTTAGTTTTAAGGGGGAACCTGAGCAATTATTCCTGCCGATTGACTCGCTAACAACGGAAGCAGGCTTACTGAATCTTACTGTACACGACTCTGAAATAAGAAATACATACATGTTTCATAATTTCAGTCATTTAAATATGATCGATGCCGCCCATTGATAAGGTCTTCGGAAAAAAATATTAACGAGAGATAATTGAAAGGAACAGGAATGAATTTTAATTCATTTCTGTTTGTTTTCGACACAGAGCTATGACATTAAAATATTTGCTTTGTCGCAAATCAATTAGCGTGCATTTCATCATTGTTTGTATAGCACCAGTTCGGCGTTGTGCAAATTTATTATTGACCCGCAAATGGCCGTAATGTTTTGTATGCAAAATAAACGTTATACTGCTTATTTAAGCTTAGGATAAAATAGTTTTAACATATGAAAAGCATATCCAACAAAAAATGTATTCGAATATCTTAGGCTCTTCTTAATTTATCATCACATTTTGTTTTTAGTGTTGAGGCTTACGGTCATATTATAACGCAGGTGAAAACATCTCTGAAATTATTTTTGCAGTTAAGTGCAGTAAAATCCCCTTAACATACTTTTAGCTGAATTCTTATATCGCAAAATATACTCAGGGATTATTTTGGGTTGAATAAAATTTGATTTGGGATGGAGGATTGTTATTATTATTGAAGGTATTAGTTTTGCGTCGTGACGGTTATATCTAAACTTTGCATCGCCTTTGTAAATGCAAC
Organism: Cladopsammia gracilis; assembly: GCA_022457155.1. Taxonomy (NCBI): domain Eukaryota; kingdom Metazoa; phylum Cnidaria; class Anthozoa; order Scleractinia; family Dendrophylliidae; genus Cladopsammia; species Cladopsammia gracilis. Next base: position 754,541 of record JAJGOT010000203.1, on the reverse strand, counting down.
CGAAAAATAATCTGCGTGTTCACAGTCTCTACTTACCAGAAAGTGTGTTTTTTAAGGGGGAACCTGAGAAGTGTTCTTGGCGATTGACTCGCTACTGGACAAAAGACAGGACTCTGAAATGAGAAATACTTGTTTTATCATTCTAGTCATTTAAATAAGACTCATGCCGCCCTTTGATTAGGTAAATCAGAAGAAAATATTAATAAGAGATAATTGAATTAAAAGCTTTGTGTCGATATAAAAATATGTAATTTGTGATAATCTTGTCATGAATTAATATTTTGCCGGCACGCCAGAGAACCGGGTACTAGTGTAGTGCGCAGGGGCTCACGCTTCGTGAGTTTGAAAAGTGTCCGTTGATAGATTTGTGTCATTCTGCGGTCAGTCCTCGCCGCCTCTTGTACTGTTCAAACAAATTAACTTTCGTCTTAGTTGTTTATTGTAATACCTTAAGACTTATTATCGGCAGTTTTAGCCGCACATTGTAGTCGTTTATTTCTTAGTTAAAAACATCTTAAAACCCTAAAGGTAACACCACTTGCATAGGTCGGGGGTACACGGTCCCTATTTACTCGTGCCGGTACAGCAAAGAGTCAAGGATTGGCCTGCGTTTTTCTCCTTTTCCTCCGTGTTTTCGTATCTACTTTTGTGCATTGCGTTAGATCTGGGTACGAGGATACGCACGCATGCACTGCGAGAAATTTTGAGCCCACGGTACTTGGGATTCGGTATAATCGGCGTCGTTTTGCAAGCCTGAAGCGAAATAAATTTGGGTTTTATTGTTTGATGCTGTTTACTCGTGACGGATACGGTAACAAGGTAAAATTTGTCCTCCGTTTTTCTTTTTATTCTTTTTGTTTTCGTCTGTTATTTGTGCATCGCATTAGTTCTGGGTACGAGAATACGCACGCATGCAAGCAGAAGCGAAACTAATTTTGATTTTATTTGCCTGTTGTTGTGTTACGTAAGTTCTCCCCGCGAGTAACGTACATTACCGGTACGAGTATAGGCTACGGGTAGCCTCTTGTTTTTACAACAGTTGTTTTTTGGGGGTTTACGTGTTCGGTTCTGGTGCGCTTAGAGTTATTGTTATATTATAGTCCTTTGTCAATAATAAAATGTATCGTGGGCCTGGCTGTCCAGTTTAGAGTTATTGTAATATTATAGTTTAGTATATTATTTAATAGTAATATTGTAATATTATAATATTATAATTTTTCAATAATAAAATGTATCGTGGGCCTGGCTGACCAACGCCCCACGCCTCTCAGCCTTGTGTGTTTGTTTGGGTGTGTAGTGGAGGCAAAATATTTGTTTTGTCTAAAATCAAGAAGTAGTTATTGAATGGTGGAGGTGGCGTTGTTAATCTTAGATGAATTCGTTAAAATCTGCGGTGTAAAACTAAACATCGAAAAGACAAAGGCTGTGTGGCTTGGAAAATGCGCTAATAATCATAGCAAACTGTTATCTCTCAAGTGGGTTAATGGTCCGACAAGATCTGAGGAATACACTTAGCGTACGACTCAAAAGGCAACGACAATCTAAACTTTAATTTCAAAATACAAAAACTTCAAAGGAATCTTGATATTTGGAATTCTAGGGATTTAACGTTATTTGGATACAAGGCACAAGGGATCTCGTTTCTTTGTATTCCAATATTGATCTTCTTAATGATGTCACCGATAACGTCAAATGACGGCTATTCCGGTTAGTATTTACATGTATCAATATTGCAATATTTATGGCGCTCTAAGCATGGTTGACTTTGAAACAATTATAAAAGCATCACGTTTGGCTTGGATTCTAGACTCTAAGCAGACATCTCAAGAATTGGAAGACTTTGCCCAACCATTAGTTTCAAAAAACGAGGTTTAAAACTACTACTTAATAACAACAGTATCAATTATCTAAATTTTATAGAGATACTGATACTTAGGCTATGTTCACACTTGGTGCCCGAGCACAAAATGGTGGTGTGTTGAGACAGTGGGTGCCCAAGATATCAACATGTTCACACTAGAGTGTACCAGGGAATTGTGGGTACACAAAGCAATGGTTTGAAGGTAAAGTGCCTCGGAACTAACGCAAAACGCGTGCTCACGTAATCGTAATCGTAAACGGGCACCGTGCTCGGGCACCAAGTGTGAACATAGCCTTAGTGAGCTCGTAGTCCAATGCCTGGAATGCTATTGTCTTTCGCGACATGCACTTACAGAGCCCAGATTCTCAATGCGCGCGCGGCATAATAATCTGCATATACAGAACTAGTCGGCTGCGGCGTCTTTTATAACCCATTGCAGTATTGATTCCCGAGTGTTTTGCGTGCTTTTACGGAGAAACATAAAATTATGTCTGAATGGTGAGACTACATTCAGTAGCCGACACTTGAAACCACGATCGCTAACTGAAATGCAGAGTTTATTTTCAAACGCGCATGGTTCACCATTCGAATCTTTTCAATAGGAATTTTTTTCCATTATACAATTTAAAACAAGCACTGAACGAAGTGCTATTAATAAAACAGGTGTTCAGAAGAATCCATGATGAAATTTAGATAAGAACTTGAATCTTGAATGCTATTTGCGGAATACAATGCAAAATACAATTTTATCTGCTCTCTATCTTGAAAGCACTTAAAAGAAGATGTGCATCAAGCAAAATCTCCCTTTTCGAGTATATAAGCATGTTTCGTGATTCGCTTTAGCAAAGAGAAAAAGATACAAAATATATTATGTTTCCTCACTCCTTATGACAACTAATGCCGTGTTTAGACTTGAGCGTTTTACCGAGGTATAGGAGTTTACTTACCTAGGTAAATATTTTGCGAGTGTAAACGCCAACTGATACCATGGTAAACGCCGCCCAAGACAATAGAAAGTTAACCGAATCAGGCATGGTTTAGGTCGATCGGTAACCAAGGTCGAGATGACAGATATATCCGCTTGTGGTCGCATAGTATTTCACAACCCGTGGTCTGGAGATTGCATCAGTCTCATTCGATTACGTTTTCGCGACGTTTGTTTTGAATCTACTACGAGTCATGGCAAAAAACAAAGACCTGAAAGACATTCATCCTTACGACGACGAACAACTGTCGCCACAATGCCACAGCCACTTGCTTGTTTACCGGAATACATTCACGCAATCTAGTGTCCTTTTTGCCAGATCCGGAACAACCACTCGGACAATGTAATTGAACGTACGTCTGGATATTCTGAAGTTCTCTTTCCACCATTCTTCAATGAAATGTCCGTGCAAAAGAGTTTCAATCCAGAATTGGTTTCTCGGCCATGACCACGCACGTCTAGCGCGCCTTTTCTTTCAAAGAACAATTTGAAGTAAAATTAATCGCTTTCGCCTTGACTTCTTGAGGTGCTGCAAATGTAAGAGCCGCTGAAATCTTGAGATCTGAGTTTGCAGCTCAAAACAAGAAAATGAAACGCGAGGAGAGCCACAGCTTCTCTTATAAACGCGGGCGTTGTATGCATGGATTTTAGAATTTGCCGCCAATTCGATTTGGGATCGTGATCCTGATTGATGACAGGTTTACCTCGGTTATTTGAGCCAGTATAAACACTGAACAAATGTACCAAGGTTTGGTCAGTAAATGTTTACCTCGGTAAATACCCAAAATACAAACTAATACAAAAACTTCAAAGGAATCTTGAAATTTGGAATTCCAGGGATTTAACGTTATTGGGATACAAGGCACAAGGGATCTCGTTTCTTGTGTATTCAGTCTCCAATATTGCTCTTCTTAATGATGTCACCGATAACATCAAATGACGACTATTCCGGTTAGTATTTACATGTACACTGTACCAAGATTGCAATATTTATGGCGCACTACGCATGGTTGATGTTGAAACAAACAAAAAATGTTTTCAAATATATTAGGCTCTTCCTAATTTATCACCACATTTTGTTTTTAGTGTTGAGGCTTACGGTCATGTTATAACGCAGGTGAAAATATCTCTGAAATTATTTTTGCAGTTAAGTGCAGTTGTTGCAACACCCCTTCCCCACCCTCCCCCCCCCCCCCTGGGTTTTTGCGATGTTGCAATATTTCGGAAATATTTTACATCTAATAGATAGCCCGCGATGTGCTCTACAAGATAAGGTGTTGTGAATTGATTTTATATGCATGATTTCATATGCACGATTGTATATGCACGTGCGCGTGGGCATGTGATTGAGTATATTTATTCAGGAAAATTGTGAAATTATTTCAGTTCCATTTAGAAGAGAGTAATAAACCGTCTCAAGCAACGTTGGTTATTGGAAGAGTTGTTCGTCTATTTATCTTGAGACATAAGGTAAATATTATGGGTTGTGAAGCTGCAAAGTATTTTTGGATCATAGAATTATATATATTTATATATATATATAGATAAGTATAATAAAAAAAACGATGGGGCGAACTTCTTACTGGTCCTGACTGGTTTTAACGTTTCGGCCTTCGGCCTTCTTCAGAAATTACAAAGAATTAAAAACTAAAAACTAAAAACTATGTACAATGATTAAGTTATACAAGTTGTGACTTATATACATTAAGCTACAAAAACAAAGGAAAACGAGGTTACGTAACATAACAAAAGAACTAAATAACAAGGAAAAATTTAACGCTAAAAATAACATACATGATGTGATAAAAACCTTAATTAATGATTGAAACAAAGAAAACTCCCTATCGAGGGCCCCCGAATAATCATATAGGTCACTGTCGGAATGACAGGACCAGCACGTCTTACCAAGTGCCCCCGACAGAACGTTCAAACACAAAACAACTAAAAACAAAGAATAAAACAAGGAAAAGAAAAAGACAATCCTATTATTGCAAGATACGTGCGTTAATTATTGTAGTTAATGCGGTTTTTTGATCTAAATTCACGTCTCTTGTTAAGGCCATGCAGATTGAGCGTAAACAATTGGGTTGTCCAATAAGCCTCCCTAGTGAGCAACAATTGGTCAAGGTGAAATGTATTTTGAAATGATCTAATTTGTTCGATAAGAATAAAGCTAATTTGTGAAATATCATGTTCAGAACTATTAAAATGTACCGCCAATTCACAATTCAATTCACATGTTCTCCTATTATTGAGCATGCTAGATTTGTGGTTTCTGAAACGGACTTTAAATTCGGTGGATGTAGAACCTACATACTGCAAATTGCATTTATTGCAGGTGGCCAAATAAATCACATTTTTGGACAAACATGACAAACTTTGGCGAATAGAATAATAACGACCTGTGGCAGAACTCTGGAATTTCGAATCTTGAAGTAAAAATCTTTTGCAAAGGTCGCATCTTTTATCACATTTAAAGCAACCCCCCTCTTCTTCATTAAAATTTTCATCCGTAACAGACCGAAATTTAGATTAGATTTTTGGTTCGGCGATAAGCTGGAAAAATAGATTTAGCTGGAAAAATTTCATTTATAAGGGGTGAGGAATGTAATAAATGAAGGTGCTTTCTAATGACGTTTCGGATGTCAGGCAAAATTGGATTGTAATCAAGAACCAGAGGAAAGACTTTCTTGTCAGATTTAATCTTTTTGTTTAAAAGTTCTGATCTTGGAATACTAAGAGCCTTGTCGAACTGTTTGTTAACTAAGTCCACAGGGTAATTTTGAGATTTTAAGTAACCTTTATATTCATCACATCTATTTTGCAAAAATTCGTCAGTAGAACAATTACGCTTAATCCTTAAAGCTACCCCATATGGAATTGCTCTTTTGCAATGCAACAGATGTGAACTAGAAAATGGCAAGTAAAGGTGACTATCCGTAGGTTTGGCATAAACATCCGTAATAATGATTCCATCCCGAAGGTGCAATGTGAGATCCAAAACGTGCAAAAAACTATGAGAATGTACTAGTTCAAATTTAATAGTGGGGTACAAAGAATTTATGTAATCAGTAAATTCAAACAATTTGGGTAAACCTTGGGTCCAAACGTCAAAAATATCATCCCTATATCTCCACCAAAGTAAAGGTTTCAGACTACCCCCAAATTAGCTTTCTCGTCAATGGTGCCCATCGCTAAATCAGCATAGCTACAGGCATTTTTAGGCCCCATGGCAGTGCCATGTTTTTGAACGAAGTTTTATCCGAAAAATTGGCAATTGTTGATTCGAAGACAGATTTCAACAGCTTCAACTATACAATCTGTAGATGGAAATTTGATAGGCCTAGAATCGAGGGCCTTTCTTACGGCGGTAATACCTAAATTGTTATCAATGTTCGGGAACATTGATACTACATCCCACGATACAAGCAAAGAACCCATAGGAAGTGGACCCTTTGCGTTCAGAGCTTCTGTTTTGTTGATAAAATCTGTAGAATCCTTAACAAAAGATGGAAGACTTTGCGATAGTGGTTTAAGGTAGAATTCTGTGAAGGCAGAAAGTCTTTCGATTGCAGTGCCACAGCAAGATGTAATGAGACGGAGTGGGTTTTCTTTTTTTCTTTTTTTTTTCTCTTTTTTCTTTATATATATATATATATATATATATACCCAAGCAAGTCAGAGATTGGCATCATCAGCAAGCACATTTTAGACGGCGTTAACTCAGAAATCATCAAAGCAACAAAAGTAAATCTGTGGAAAAGCACTACCGATGCCATAGAATGGTTTAAAGCGATACCCGATAAAAGCCAACATGCATTTATCACCTTTGACGTATGCGAATTTTACCCATCCATATCAGAAGAACTCCTGTTGAAAGCACTGGACTATGCATCAAGATTTACTAACATCACCAACCAAGACCGACAAATTATCATTCACGCAAAAAGATCTCTGCTTTACCACCAAGACTCGCCGTGGACAAAAAAGAATTGTGACAGCACGTTTGACGTAACAATGGGTTCATACGATGGAGCGGAAACTTGTGAATTGATAGGATTATACATGCTATCACTCATCGCACCCAAATTTAAAGATCAAGTGGGACTCTATCGTGACGACGGCCTCGCAGTATGCAAAGCCACTCCGAGGGAAATCGAGAAGACAAAGCAGGAAGTGAGCAATGTATTCAAATCTCATGGTCTCAAAATCACAATTGAAGCAAACAAAAAGATCGTGAACTTCCTTGATGTGACCCTCGACCTTACAAGTGGAAGCTATAAACCGTATATGAAACCCAACAACAAATTGCTGTACGTCCACCGGCTGAGTAACCATCCACCAACATTACTGAAGAACATCCCACAAAACATCAACAAACGACTTACTAATATCTCTTCCAGCAAAGAAATCTTCAATGAAGCTATCGCGCCTTACCAGAAAGCACTCGATGAAAGTGGGTATGACTTCAAGTTAACATTCAACCCAGAAAAAAAGCAAACAACAAAGAAGAAAAGGAGCCGAAAAAGAAACATCACATGGTACAACCCCCCATGGGATTCGAATGTAAAAAACGAACCTTGGAAAGAAATTCCTGGGCATCATCGACAAATGCTTCCCCCCAAACCATCCGTTGCACAAGATATTCAACAGGCACACACTCAAGCTCAGTTACTCATGCATGCCGAATATGAAAGCCATCATCTCATCCCACAATAAAAAGATCCTCTCAGAAAACATCACTACACAGGCATCCACGCAGCAACCGCAAACGTGCAACTGCCGAAGAAAACCGGAATGCCCACTTGAAGGAAAATGCCTGAAGACAAACGTGGTCTACCAAGCGACTGTGACGACTGACACGACAACAGAAACATACATTGGACTGGCTACCAACTTCAAAGACAGATACAGAAACCACACGACCTCATTCCGACACGCCAACAGAAGAAACGAGACAGAACTGTCAAAACACGTATGGACGCTAAAAGATGCGAAAAAATCCTTTCGTGTGCAGTGGAAAGTACTTAGGAAATGCAAACCGTACAATAATGTGAGCAAGAAATGCAGCCTGTGCCTCCAAGAAAAATTTTTCATCATCTGTCGTAAAGATCTATGTACCCTAAACAAAAGAAACGAATTGGCAGGTTCGTGCCCTCACAGAAACAGATTCCGCACACTCAGGAACTTTAGAGTAACATAATGTAACGCAACTGCGCGCGCTGCCTACCAATTTTTAAATTAACGGTCACTTGTATACAGTGGTGCAATAGAACTTTAGAATTACGTAATGTAACGCAGCTACGCGCGCGCTGCCTAACAACTTTCAAATTAACGGTCGTATGTATAATACCGCCAGCAGTTAAATTAACGGTCATTCGCTCAAGTTGCCTGATGAGTGTGGTCATTTCTCGACCATACGAAACAGGACTGTAGCAATAAAGCGATGAATAACCTCTGAAGCCTGGAACTATACATGATTTGCAGAACTGCTGTCAGAGTGCTCAATAGGAAAACTAGAGCATAAATATTAGAAGACAGTCTGATCAACTGATTCGACTTGGCATTTTATTACTAACTAGTTTCGTACCGCACAACTTGTACGGCACTCATCAGATAAAATTGCCGAATACAAAGATTACAACGTTACACAGATGAGAAGGAAAGTATAAAATTACAACGGTTTTTTCGGAAGAATGGAACATTTAAAATCTGCGTGACAATAAAAATCGAAAAGTAACGAGTATGCGTGATGATATAAGTTATGAAATCAACAGTTACTATTACGTGACAGGCTTGAAATTTTTTAGCAGGAACTTGTTTGCGTGCCTACAGGAAGTTATCAGTTCATTTCGCTTATTGAGCGAAGCCAGATCAGGTCTGCAGATTATAAAATACTTCTCCCATAGGCACAAGTTACAGCGGTTCGAAGCGGGGTTATATGGAGCAGCTTGCTTTAGAATCGTCCAAGATATTTTAAAATTTGTTTTGGCGTCTTTCAACTGCCAAATGTGATGAAAAAATCAAAATGACAAAATGACAAAATCAAAAATGACAAAATCAAAGAGAAATATGGCAACAACTTCGGCTTATACAGAGATGACGGCCTCGGGATATCGAATGCATCACATCGCCAAGTAGAGCTTATAAAGAAAGATCTATGCAACATCTTCAGCGAGCATGGCCTCAAAATTACAATTGAAGCCAACAAAAAAATCGTCAACTTCCTCGACGTCACTCTCAACCTTTTCAACGGAACATACATGCCTTATACCAAGCCCAACAACATCCCACTTTACATCCACAAGAAATCTAACCATCCATCGCAGATCATTGAAAACATCCCAAAGTCAGTCAACAAAAGGCTCTCCGAGATCTCTTATGACCAAGATTCTTTTGACAATGCAGTGCCACCCTATCAGAAAGCCCTTAACGACAGCGGATACAAGCACCGCCTTGCTTTTTCACCGCCAACCGCTTCAGAACCGCCAAACTCCGATAAAAAGAATCGCCACAGAGGTATAATTTGGTACAACCCCCCATTCAGTAAGAATGTCGCCACCAACGTCGGACGGACTTTTCTTAAGATCCTCGACGAAGAATTCCCAAAGGACCACGTGTTACACAAGATCTTCAACCGTAACACAGTGAAAATCAGCTACAGCTGCATGTCCAACCTGAAACAAAACATCGACGGCCATAATAAGTCAACCCTTCACAAAAAGATTGTGCCATCACAAAGATGCAACTGCAGAAAATCAGCTGACTGTCCTTTGGCTGGGAATTGCCTTATGGAATCCGTGGTCTACCAAGCAACAGTAGCAACGGAGGACAACAGGCCTGACCAGACCTATGTCGGCCTTACTGAGAACTCTTTTAAGACTAGATTTACTAACCACAAAGCTTCTTTTAAAAACCCGCCAAAGAGACTCAACACTGAGTTAAGCAAACACATTTGGCAGTTGAAAGACGCCAAAACAAATTTTAAAATATCTTGGACGATTCTAAAGCAAGCTGCTCCATATAACCCCGCTTCGAACCGCTGTAACTTGTGCCTATGGGAGAAGTATTTTATAATCTGCAGACCTGATCTGGCTTCGCTCAATAAGCGAAATGAACTGATAACTTCCTGTAGGCACGCAAACAAGTTCCCGCTAAAAAATTTCAAGCCTGTCACGTAATAGTAACTGTTGATTTCATAACTTATATCATCACGCATACTCGTTACTTTTCGATTTTTATTGTCACGCAGATTTTAAATGTTCCATTCTTCCGAAAAAACCGTTGTAATTTTATACTTTCCTTCTCATCTGTGTAACGTTGTAATCTTTGTATTCGGCAATTTTATCTGATGAGTGCCGTACAAGTTGTGCGGTACGAAACTAGTTAGTAATAAAATGCCAAGTCGAATCAGTTGATCAGACTGTCTTCTAATATATATATATATATATATATATATATATATATATATATATATATATATATATATATATATATATATATATATAACCGTAGAACTTGTGAGGGGTCTCGCAAACAATGCAAATCCTTAACCAACGTAAAATGCTTGCTGGAGGATCACTAAAGCATGTCACGTGTGTTCTTTCCGTTAAGCTTTTTAAATTTCGAATGCTGTAACAGTTAGTATATACCTCAGATGCTCCTGATGAAGACCGTTATGGTCGAAACGTTGAGCGAATAAACCAGCAAAGCTACATTGGAGTTGGACTCTTGACCCTCACATTTTCGGTTTTATATATATATATAAATATATAATTATATACATACTGAGATTTACACACCAGAAAACTATGAGATAAAAATCGTCCCTTCACGTACGACAAGCCATCCTATTGGTCATACGATTTTCCTCACTAGTGAAGAATATCGGTATGACCAATCAGAATCGCGATACGACATTTTTCACTAGTGACAAAAATCGTACGCGGGAATTCCCGCCATTCAGTGTGCCTTCGCCCTCCTTGAAAGCCTCGAAGAAATTCATTCAAGGCGACAAAAGGGTTTAAAGTTCCATCACTTCAATGAAAAAATGCGGATTTCTGCGGACCTAAAGAAAAGAACTTTAACAGATTTTGCTGTAAGGGAAAATATACGTTTAACAGGAGAAAGAATAAGGTTAAAAGAAGTGAAGGAAAGCAATTAAATCGCCAAACGTGCAAGCAAGTTTGAACTCTCGCCATTTGTTGTTGTTATCAAAGCGGCAAAAACTTCAAAACACAGGTACGCAAACTTGCTTTGGTTTTGTCGTAAAGTGTCTCATTATTTATAGTCTTGTTATAGTTTTGAAAAAAATATTGTCGTAGTTTTTTTTGTTAGGTGTGAATTCGGTGAATTTTTCCACTTGAAAAGTTGAGTCTGACAATAAACCAAGAACCCTTCTACTAAAGTGTTGATAATTTAATCGTTTCGTCTTGTTTTTCTGTTGTGTAAATCTCAGTATGCATATAATAAACAAATTACTTTCACGGTCGTTCGCTTGTACGATTTTTATTCACTCGTTGGGAAGAATCACAAACTCACTTTGTTCGTTTGTGATTCTTCCCAACTCGTGAATAAAAATCGTACGCGCTCACCAACCGTGAAGTAACCTCTATATATGGCACACAACACATAACACATATGTGTGAAGCAAACACATATGGCAGCTAAAAGACGAAAAAAAAGACTGTGCGATCTCCTGGAAAATCCAAGCCAAGGCTAAATCCTATACCAACCTATGTAATACCAACCTATGTAATACCGAGAAATTCTATATTATATTTAAACTGGACATGGCAACACTTAACAAGCGTAGCGAGCTTATATCAACTTGCAGGCACAAGCGTAAGTTCCTCCTAAAATTCAATCGCATCCTTATATTAAAGACCAATCATAAGTTTACAAACGTATATCCCTATTGTTTTTACGTTTGAATATTGTAACGGCTTCGGTGAAGATCACATATTACTGATGTATATAAACTCTAACGAAACTTAGCTTTAGTGTGTATGGAATTTAACTGGATCAACGCTTTGTTGGTCTACGAAACAGTTCTGTATTAAAGTCCATATGAAACGATTCTGAGTAGAAACACTTTTGAGAACTGATTAGCTACTTGCATTGATCGGCAAAAAATTACAACAAAGTTCCCTCTATAACAAACTCAAAAAGCTTGTAAATCAAGAGCCGCTGGCAAGTGATTTACAAGCTTTTCTCATGTTCTACCAAGTGGTTTTACAACAAATGCCGGAAAATGCGGGTCTATTGCTTAAATAGTGATCATCCTAGGTTTTTTTAAATAGAAATTTTCATTTTTTTAAAAAATAAGAGAACATAAAGGAGCAAAAAGGAATCCTTGTCTGCTGTAGTAATTTTAAAAAGATAATAAAATAAATAAATTAAGTGAATTAAAATCCTACCATGCATGATAAGGAATTCCGTATTTATGATGAACGCTTGGAATTTTAAAAACGGTCTTTATTCTTTACGTTTATTATGTTTGTTAACAGCCTCTAGCTATCCAAACATTAACAGGTGGTGTAGCAAACTTTGCATGCTAAAATTTTCATAAAATCACAAGGTTTACGAGCTCACGTCTTAGGTTCATACAATTATGATAAGAACGTTGCATTGAGGGAGTTCTTTCAGCAAAATTCAAGAATTTTTGTCTTTTTCGCTCTTTGGCATGGAATCGGCTTTAGCCACTCAGGCAATTAATGACCGAAAAATGGAAACATAAGACGTTAATTGGTTTGTATAGAAATTTAGAAAACATGCCAATTCTTGAAGGTGGCGCATTTCAAGCAGTTTCGTAGTACAAACAAAGAACTAAACTAAAATGGAAATTTTGATATATGTTGACTATTATTGACGCCTAGAATAATAACAGTTTTGCAGGTCTTAACATGTGCCCATTGTTTGAAGAAAATAATTTGACCGAAATATACTAAGCCAATCATCCAACAGCGTCTAACTTCATCTGAATACGTAGAATGCCCATTTCTGCTCTAAAATGGAAGCAGGACATCTCTGAAAGCTCAATAGAGCTTTTCTATGATGATCCACCTTTGCAATTATGGATGCAGTGAACTATCTTCAGTTGGTCACCACCGTAAGGCGCACACCTCTCTAAAACGAACATCAATTATAGATCTTCACTTCATGAATGGCGACCGCGGATTTATTATTCTTTTATATTTATCTTAATTAGGCCTCTTGGCCTCATTAGCACGCGCAAAATTCAAAATAGTTTTTACTCTAAAATTAGTTAACATAAATATATAAGAATAATAAATCGGCGAACATTTTTTAACAAGGTATGTCCTTTTTTCTATGGTAAAAACCAAATAACTTTTAGTCCGCCATTATATGTCCTCTGGTAAATAATGGTTCGACGCCACAGTCATACAGTGATACATTCATCGGATGATGCAGGAAAACCAATCAACGCGGCTGAAAGTAAGAACGTTTGAATGAACTTGAATCGCTGTCACAGACCAAGCACAATTCGGGTTCAAATTCAAATTAAATTCAAAATCAGCTGAAAAAAGAGAATATATTTAATGATCCAAATATACTTTGAAGGGGAAATCCAGAAAGTTTAAGTGGGATTCTAGTACACTTTAACATACATTCATTTTCCGTGACTGATCCCTTGATGTCTGTTATGAAAAACATTTGGCAAGCAGCACCAAACAATTAGATCATTAAACGAGGCTAAATTATTTCAACCGTTTAGCCAACAGATTTGTACTGAATCTTCATATAGTCTTTTTAACAAGACCTTGAATTTTACTTAAATGTTCGAAATGATTTAGCCTTCTTTAATTGTCCAGTTGTTAGGTGCTGCTTGCCAAACGTTTTTCATAACATTAGAAAGCAAGGAAATAGTCACGGAAAATGAATGTATGTTAAAATGTACTTTACTCCCACATCAACTTGCACAAGTGTTTCAAGACCCGTTGCAGTGTCATGTCCATAGATACAATTCTCAAGGCATACACGTCGGACCACCCGCGAATTTATTTCATTAAAAGCTGATCTCACGCGGTGTTCATAACATCCATTTGTATGAAAAAATAAACATTATAAGCCTTATTTAAAAAAAAGCTTAAAACAGGATAATTTTAAAATATAAGAAAAGTTTATAAAAAGAATACTTTTTTATGAGATTTTATCTTTTGTTTTTCCCTTTTTCGATCTTGATATTTCATTCAAATATCTAAGGCTCTTTTTAATTTATTACCAATTAAATTGCGTTTTTAGAGGTTTAGGCTGCCGGCTATGTTGTAACGCAGGTGTTAACATCTCGTAAATTATTTTTGCAGTTAAATGCGGTAAAATCCTCTTTGCATACATACTTCTAGCAGCATTCTTACACTGCAAAATATACCCAAGAATTATTTCGGCTAGCGCTCGAACAAAATTTGTTTTTGACAAGGGGGATTATAATTATTATTATTATTATTATTATTGAAGTTAGTTTTTCATTTTGACGGTTAAATGTATGTTTAAATGTGGTAGAGTTTTAGTATTTTAAGTTCGATAAGTCTGGAAGAATCAAACTTGGCAATCGAATACAAACACACTGTAAGACACAAAGAGACTGAACTTATTCAAATGAGAGTGAGCTTTAAAGCTATTTCAGTCTTTTACTCCAAAGAGCACACAACAGTAAAATCGGAAGAAAACCTAA
>JAJGOT010001090.1:0-78062 GCA_022457155.1 Cladopsammia gracilis | reverse complement strand
CTACGTACCAACTACGTACACCATCGTGCTTCTAACCCACTACGAACACCATCGTGCTTCTTACACTTCGTGCACATCGTGCGTCTTACCACTACGTACACCATCATGCTTCTAACCACTACGAACACCATCGTGCTTCTTATCACTACGAAGACCATCGTGCATCTAACCACTACGTTCAACATCGTGCTTCTAACCACTACGAACACCATCGTGCTTCTAACCACTACGTATGCCATCGTGTTTCTTACCACTACGTACACCATCGTCAATCTAACCACACGAACACCATCGTGCTTCTAACCACTAACGTACACCGTCGTGCTTCTAACCACTACGTATACACCATCGGTGTTTCTTACCACTACGAACACCATCGTGCTTCTAACCACTACCAACACCCATCGTGCTTGTAACCACTACGAACACCATCGTGCTCTTCAAGTACTACGTACACCATCGTGCTTCTTAACCACTACGAACACCATCGTGCTTCTAACCACTACGTATACCATCGTGCTTCTTACCAGTACGAACACCATCGTGCTTCTAACCACTACCAAACCATCGTGCTTCTAACCACTTCCAACACCATCGTGCTTCTAACCACTACGTTCAACATCGTGCTTCAACCACTACGAACACCATCGTGCTTGTAACCACTACGTATGCCATCGTGCTTCTTACCACTACGAACACCATCGTGCTTCTAACAACTACGAACACCATCGTGCTTCAAGGCACTACGTACACTATCGTGCTTCTTACCACTACGTACAACCATCGTGCTTCTAACCACTACGAACACCATCGTGCTTCTAACGACTACGCACACCATCGTGCTTCTTACCACCACGTACACTATCGCGCTTCTAACCATTACGCACACCATCGTGCTTCTAGGCACTACGTACACCATCGTGCTCTTACCACTACGAACACCATCGTGCTTCTAACCACTACCAACACCATTGTGCTTCTAACCACTACCAACACCATCGGCTTCTACCACTACGAACACCATCGTGCTTCTAGCACTACGTACACCATCGTGCTTCTAACAACTACGAACACCATCGTGCTATCAAGCACTACGTAACACTATCTTGCTTCTTACACTACGTACACCATCGTGCTTCTAACCACTACGACACCATCGTCAATCTAACCACCACGAACACCATCGTGCTTCTAACCACTACGTACACCATCGTGCTTCTTACCACTACGACACCATCGTGCTTCTAACAACTACGAACACTATCGTCCTTCAAGGCACTACGTACACTATCGTGCTTCTTACCACTACGTACACCATCGTGCTTCTAACCACTACGAACACCATCGTGCTTCTAACGACTACGCACACCATCGTGCTTCTTACCACTACGTACACTATCGCGCTTCTAACCATACGCACACCATCGTGATTCTAGCCACTACGTACACCCATCGTGTTTCTTACCACACGTACACCATCGTGCTTCTAACCACTACGTATACCATCGTGCTTCTTACCACTTCGAACACCATCGTGCTTCTAACCACTACCAACACCATCGTGCTTCTAACCACTACGAACACCATCGTGCTTCTAGGCACTACGTACACCATCGTGCTTCTTACCACTACGAACACCATCGTGCTTCTAACCACTACTATACCATCGTGCTTCTTACCAGTACGAACACCATCGTGCTTCTAACCACTACCAACACCATCGTGCTTCTAACCACTACCAACACCATCGTGCTTCTAACCACTACGTTCAACATCGTGCTTCTAACCACTACGAACATCATCGTACTTCTAACCACTACGTATGCTATCGTGCTTCTTACCACTACGTACACCATCGTCAATCTAACCACCACGAACACCATCGTGCTTCTAACCACTACGTACAACATCGTGCTTCTTACCACTACGAACACTATCGTGCTTCTAACAACTACGAACACCATCGTGCTTCAAGGCACTACGTACACTATCGTGCTTCTTACCACTACGTACACCATCGTGCTTCTAACCACTACGAACACCATCGTGCTTCTAACGACTACGCACACCATCGTGCTTCTTACCACTACGTACACTATCGCGCTTCTAACCATTACGCACACCATCGTGATTCTAGCCACTACGTACACCATCGTGTTTCTTACCACTACGTACACCATCGTACTTCTAACCACTACGTATACCATCGTGCTTCTTACCACTACGAACACCATCGTGCTTCTAACCACTACCAACACCATCGTGCTTCTAACCACTACGAACACCATCGTGCTTCTAGGCACTACGTACACCATCGTGCTTCTTACCACTACGAACACCATCGTGCTTCTAACCACTACGTATACCATCGTACTTCTTACCACTACGAACACCATGGTGCTTCTAACCACTACCAACACCATTGTGCTTCTAACCACTACGAACACCATCGTGCTTCTCTAGGCACTACGTACACCATCGTGCTTCTTACTACTACGAACACCATCGTGCTTCTAACCACTACGTATACCATCGTGCTTCTTACCAGTACGAACACCATCGTGCTTCTAACCACCACCAACGCCATCGTGCTTCTAACCACTACCAACACCACCGTGCTTCTAACCACTACGTTCAACATCGTGCTTCTAACCACTACGAACACCATCGTGCTTCTAGGCACTACGTACCAACTACGTACACCATCGTGCTTCTACCCACTACGAACACCATCGTGCTTCTTACCACTTCGTGCACCATCGTGCGTCTTACCACTACGTACACCATCATGCTTCTAACCACTACGAACACCATCGTGCTTCTTACCACTACGAAGACCATCGTGCTTCTAACCACTACGTTCAACATCGTGCTTCTAACCACTACGAACACCATCGTGCTTCTAACCACTACGTATGCTATCGTGTTTCTTACCACTACGTACACCATCGTCAATCTAACCACCACGAACACCATCGTGCTTCTAACCACTACGTACACCATCGTGCTTCTAACCACTACGTATACCATCGTGTTTCTTACCACTACGAACACCATCGTGCTTCTAACCACTAACCACTACAACACATCGTGCTTCTAACCACTACGAACACCATCGTGCTTCTAAGTACTACGTACACCATCGTGCTTCTTACCACTACGAACACCATCGTGCTTCTAACCACTACGTATACCATCGTGCTTCTTACCAGTACGAACACCATCGTGCTTCTAACCACTACCAACACCATCGTGCTTCTAACCACTTCCAACACCATCGTGCTTCTAACCACTACGTTCAACATCGTGCTTCTACCCACTACGAACACCATCGTGCTTGTAACCACTACGTATGCTATCGTGCTTCTTACCACTGCGTACACCATCGTCAATCTAACCACCACAAACACCATCGTGCTTTTAACCACTACGTACACCATCGTGCTTCTTACCACTACGAATACCATCGTGCTTCTAACAACTACGAACAGCATCGTGCTTCAAGGCACTATGTACACTATCGTGCTTCTTACCACTACGTACACCATCGTGCTTCTAACCACTACGAACACCATCGTGCTTCTAACGACTACGCACACCATCGTGCTTCTTACCACTACGTACACTATCGCGCTTCTAACCATTACGCACACCATCGTGCTTCTAGCACTACGTACACCATCGTGCTTCTTACCACTACGAACACCATCGTGCTTCTAACCACTACGTATACCATCGTGCTTCTTACCACTACGAACACCATCGTGCTTCTAACCACTACCAACACTATTGTGCTTCTAACCACTACCAACACCATCGGCTTCTACCCACTACGAACACCATCGTGCTTCTAGGCACTACGTACACCATCGTGCTTCTAACAACTACGAACACCATCGTGCTTCAAGGCACTACGTACACTATCGTGCTTCTTACCACTACGTACACCATCGTGCTTCTAACCACTACGTACACCATCGTCAATCTAACCACCACGAACACCATCGTGCTTCTAACCACTACGTACAACATCGTGCTTCTTACCACTACGAACACCATCGTGCTTCTAACAACTACGACACTATCGTGCTTCAAGGCACTACGTACACTATCGTGCTTCTTACCACTACGTTCACCATCGTGCTTCTAACCACTACGAACACCATCGTGCTTCTAACGACTACGTACACCATCGTGCTTTTTACACTACGTACACTATCGTGCTTCTAACCATTACGCCACACCATCGTGATTCTAGCCACTACGTACACCATCGTGTTTCTTACCACTACGTACACCATCGTGCTTCTAACCACTACGTATACCATCGTGCTTCTTACCACTACGAACACCATCGTGCTTCTAACCACTACCAACACCATCGTGCTTCTAACCACTACGAACACCATCGTGCTTCTAAGCACTACGAACACCATCGTGCTTCTACCACTACGAACACCATCGTGCTTCTAACCACTACGTATAACATCGTGCTTCTTACCCACTACGAACACCATCGTGCTTCTAACCACTACCAACACCATTGTACTCCTAACCACTACGAACACCATCGTGCTTCTAGGCACTACGTACACCATCGTGCTTCTTACCACTACGAACACCATCGTGCTTCTAACCACTACGTATACCATTGTGCTTCTTACCACTACGAACACCATCGTGCTTCTAACCACTACCAACACCATCGTGCTTCTAACCACTACCAACACCATCGTGCTTCTAACCACTACGTTCAACATCGTGCTTCTAACCACTACGAACACCATCGTGCTTCTAGGCACTACGTACCAACTACGTAACACCATCGTGCTTCTACCCACTACGCAACACCATCGTGCTTCTTACCACTTCGTGCACCATCGTGCGTCTTACCACTACGTCCACCATCGTGCTTGCTTACCACTACGTTCACCATCGTGCCTCTAACGAATACGTACACCTTCGTGCCTTCTAACCCCTACGAACACCATCGTGCTTCTACACAACTACGTACACCATCGTGCTTCTAACCACTACGTACCACCATCGTGCTTTTCAACTGACTACATACACAATCAGTGCTTCTAACCACTACGTACAACCATCGTGCTTCTTACCACTACGAACACCATCGTGCTTCTAACAACTACGAACACCATCGTGCTTCAAGGCACTACGTACACTATCGTGCTTCTTACCACTACCTACACCATCGTGCTTCTAACCACTACGAACACCATCGTGCTTCTAACGACTACGTACACCATCGTGCTTCTTACCACTACGTACACTATCGTGCTCTTCTAACCATTACGCACACCACATCGTGATCTCTAGCCACTACGTACACCATACGTGCTTCTTACCACTACGTACACCATCGTGCTTCTTTCCACTACGTACACCATCGTGCTTCTTACCAATACGTACACCCATCGTGCTTCTTAACCACTACGTACACTATCGAGCTTCTAACCACTACGTACCACCATCGTGCTTCTACCCACTACGTACACCATCGTGCTTCTACCCACTACGAACACCATCGTGCTTCAAACCAGTACGTACACCATCGTGCTTCTAGGCACTACGTACACCATCGTGCTTCTTACCACTACGAACACCATCGTGCTTCTAACCACTACGTATACCATCGTGCTTCTTACCAGTACGAACACCATCGTGCTTCTAACCACTACCAACACCATCGTGCTTCTAACCACTACCAACACCATCGTGCTTCTAACCACTACGTTCAACATCGTGCTTCTAACCACTACGAACACCATCGTACTTCTAACCACTACGTATGCTATCGTGCTTCTTACCACTACGTACACCATCGTCAATCTAACCACCACGAACACCATCGTGCTTCTAACCACTACGTACACCATCGTGCTTCTTACCACTACGAACACCATCGTGCTTCTAACAACTACGAACACCATAGTGCTTCAAGGCACTACGTACACTATCGTGCTTCTTACCACTACGTACACCATCGTGCTTCTTACCACTACGTACACCATCGTGCTTCTTACCACTACGAACACCATCGTGCTTCTAACCACTACCAACACCATCGTGCTTCTAACCACTACGAACACCATCGTGCTTCTAGGCACTACGTACACCATCGTGCTTCTTACCACTACGAACACCATCGTGCTTCTAACCACTACGTATACCATCGTGCTTCTTACCACTACGAACACCACTGGTGCTTCTAACCACTACCAACACCATTGTGCTTCTAACCACTACGAACACCATCGTGCTTCTAGGCACTACGTACACCATCGTGCTTCTTACCACTACGAACACCATCGTGCTTCTAACCACTACGTATACCATCGTGCTTCTTACCAGTACGAATACCATCGTGCTTCTAACCACTACCGACACCATCGTGCTTCTAACCACTACCAACACCATCGTGCTTCTAACCACTACGTTCAACATCGTGCTTCTAACCACTACGAACACCATCGTACTTCTAACCACTACGTATGCTATCGTGCTTCTTACCACTACGTACACCATCGTCAATCTAACCACCACGAACACCATCGTGCTTCTAACCACTACGTACACCATCGTGCTTCTTACCACTACGAACACCATCGTGCTTCTAACAACTACGAACACCATCGTGCTTCAAGGCACTACGTACACTATCGTGCTTCTTACCACTACGTACACCATCGTGCTTCTAACCACTACGAACACCATCGTGCTTCTAACGACTACGCACACCATCGTGCTTCTTACCACTACGTACACTATCGCGCTTCTAACCATTACGCACACCATCGTGATTCTAGCCACTACGTACACCATCGTGTTTCTTACCACTACGTACACCATCGTGCTTCTAACCACTACGTATACCATCGTGCTTCTTACCACTTCGAACACCATCGTGCTTCTAACCACTACCAACACCATCGTGCTTCTAACCACTACGAACACCATCGTGCTTCTAACCACTACGTATACCATCGTGCTTCTTACCAGTACGAACACCATCGTGCTTCTAACCACCACCAACACCATCGTGCTTCTAACCACTACGTTCAACATCGTGCTTCTAACCACTACGAACACCATCGTGCTTCTAGGCACTACGTACCAACTACGTACACCATCGTGCTTCTACCCACTACGAACACCATCGTGCTTCTTACCACTTCGTGCACCATCGTGCGTCTTACCACTACGTACACCATCATGCTTCTAACCACTACGAACACCATCGTGCTTCTTACCACTACCAACACCATCGTGCTTCTAACCACTACGTTCAACATCGTGCTTCTAACCACTACGAACACCATCGTACTTCTAACCACTACGTATGCTATCGTGCTTCTTACCACTACGTACACCATCGTCAATCTAACCACCACGAACACCATCGTGCTTCTAACCACTACGTACACAATCGTGCTTCTTACCATTACGAACACCATCGTGCTTCTAACAACTACGAACACCATCGTGCTTCAAGGGCACTACTTACACTATCGTGCTTCTTACCACTACGTACACCATCGTGCTTCTAACGACTACGCACACCATCGTGCTTCTTACCACTACGTACACTATCGCGCTTCTAACCATTACGCACACCATCGTGATTCTAGCCACCACGTACACCATCGTGCTTCTTACCACTACGAACCCCATCGTGCTTCTAACCACTACGTATACCATCGTGCTTCTTACCACTACGAACACCATGGTGCTTCTAACCACTACCAACACCATTGTGCTTCTAACCACTACGAACACCATCGTGCTTCTAGGCACTACGTACACCATCGTGCTTCTTACCACTGCGAACACCATCGTGCTTCTAACCACTACGTATACCATCGTGCTTCTTACCAGTACGAACACCATCGTGCTTCTAACCACCACCAACACCATCGTGCTTCTAACCACTACGTTCAACATCGTGCTTCTAACCACTACGAACACCATCGTGCTTCTAGGCACTACGTACCAACTACGTACACCATCGTGCTTCTACCCACTACGAACACCATCGTGCTTCTTACCACTTCGTGCACCATCGTGCGTCTTACCACTACGTACACCATCATGCTTCTAACCACTACGAACACCATCGTGCTTCTTACCACTACGAAGACCATCGTGCTTCTAACCACTAGGTTCAACATCGTGCTTCTAACCACTACGAACACCATCGTGCTTCTAACCACTACGTATGCTATCGTGTTTCTTACCACTACGTACACCATCGTCAATCTAACCACCACGAACACCATCGTGCTTCTAACCACTACGTACACCATCGTGCTTCTAACCACTACGTATACCATCGTGCTTCTTACCACTACGAACGCCATCGTGCTTCTAACCACTACCAACACCATCGTGCTTCTAACCACTACGAACACCATCGTGCTTCTAGGCACTACGTACACCATCGTGCTTCTTACCACTACGAACACCATCGTGCTTCTAACCACTACGTATAACATCGTGCTTCTTACCATTACGAACACCATCGTGCTTCTAACCACTACCAACACCATCGTGCTTCTAACCACTTCCAACACCATCGTGCTTCTAACCACTACGTTCAACATCGTGCTTCTAACCACTACGAACACCATCGTGCTTGTAACCACTACGTATGCTATCGTGCTTCTTACCACTGCGTACACCATCGTCAATCTAACCACCACGAACACCATCGTGCTTCTAACCACTACGTACACCATCGTGCTTCTTACCACTACGAACACCATCGTGCTTCTAACAACTACGAACACCATCGTGCTTCAAGGCACTACGTACACTATCGTGCTTCTTACCACTACGTACACCATCGTGCTTCTAACCACTACGAACACCATCGTGCTTCTAACGACTACCCACACCATCGTGCTTCTTACCACTACGTACACTATCGCGCTTCTAACCATTACGCACACCATCGTGATTCTAGCCACTACGTACACCATCGTGCTTCTTACCACTACGTACACCATCGTGCTTCTAACCACTACGTATACCATCGTGCTTCTTACCACTACGAACACCATCGTGCTTCTAACCACTACCAACACCATCGTGCTTCTAACCACTACGAACACCATCGTGCTTCTAGGCACTACGTACACCATCGTGCTTCTTACCACTACGAACACCATCGTGCTTCTAACCACTACGTATACCATCGTGCTTCTTACCACAACGAACACCATCGTGCTTCTAAACACTACCAACACCATTGTGCTTCTAACCACTACGAACACCATCGTGCTTCTAGGCACTACGTACACCATCGTGCTTCTTAACCACTACGAACACCATCGTGCTTCTAACCACTACGTATACCATCGTGCTTCTTACCAGTGCGAACACCATCGTGCTTCTAACCACTACCAACACCATCGTGCTTCTAACCGCTACGTTCAACATCGTGCTTCTAACCACTACGAACACCATCGTACTTCTAACCACTACGTATGCTATCGTGCTTCTTACCACTACGTACACCATCGTCAATCTAACCACCACGAACACCATCGTGCTTCTAACCACTACGAACACCATCGTGCTTCTTACCACTACGAACACCATCGTGCTTCTAACAACTACGAACACCATCGTGCTTCAAGGCACTACGTACACTATCGTGCTTCTTACCACTACGTACACCATCGTGCTTCTAACCACTACGAACACCATCGTGCTTCTAACGACTACCCACACCATCGTGCTTCTTACCACTACGTACACTATCGCGCTTCTAACCATTACGCACACCATCGTGATTCTAGCCACTACGTACACCATCGTGCTTCTTACCACTACGTACACCATCCTGCTTCTAACCACTACGTATACCATCGTGCTTCTTACCACTACGAACACCATCGTGCTTCTAACCACTACCAACACCATCGTGCTTCTAACCACTACGAACACCATCGTGCTTCTAGGCACTACGTACACCATCGTGCTTCTTACCACTACGAACACCATCGTGCTTCTAACCACTACGTATACCATCGTACTTCTTACCACTACGAACACCATGGTGCTTCTAACCACTACCAACACCATGGTGCTTCTAACCACTACGAACACCATCGTGCTTCTAGGCACTACGTACACCATCGTGCTGCTTACTACTGCGAACACCATCGTGCTTCTAACCACTACGTATACCATCGTGCTTCTTACCAGTACGAACACCATCGTGCTTCTAACCACCAACGCCATCGTGCTTCTAACCACTACCAACACCACCGTGCTTCTAACCACTACGTTCAACATCGTGCTTCTAACCACTACGAACACCATCGTGCTTCTAGGCACTACGTACCAACTACGTACACCATCGTGCTTCTACCCACTACGAACACCATCGTGCTTCTTACCACTTCGTGCACCATCGTGCGTCTTACCACTACGTACACCATCATGCTTCTAACCACTACGAACACCATCGTGCTTCTTACCACTACGAAGACCATCGTGCTTCTAACCACTACGTTCAACATCGTGCTTCTAACCACTACGAACACCATCGTGCTTCTAACCACTACGTATGCTATCGTGTTTCTTACCACTACGTACACCATCGTCAATCTAACCACCACGAACACCATCGTGCTTCTAACCACTACGTACACCATCGTGCTTCTAACCACTACGTATACCATCGTGTTTCTTACCACTACGAACACCATCGTGCTTCTAACCACTACCAACACCATCGTGCTTCTAACCACTACGAACACCATCGTGCTTCTAAGTACTACGTACACCATCTTGCTTCTTACCACTACGAACACCATCGTGCTTCTAACCACTACGTATACCATCGTGCTTCTTACCAGTACGAACACCATCGTGCTTCTAACCACTACCAACACCATCGTGCTTCTAACCACTTCCAACACCATCGTGCTTCTAACCACTACGTTCAACACCGTGCTTCTCACCACTACGAACACCATCGTGCTTGTAACCACTACGTATGCTATCGTGCTTCTTACCACTGCGTACACCATCGTCAATCTAACCACCACGAACACCATCGTGCTTTTAACCACTACGTACACCATCGTGCTTCTTACCACTACGAACACCATCGTGCTTCTAACAACTACGAACACCATCGTGCTTCAAGGCACTACGTACACTATCGTGCTTCTTACCACTACGTACACCATCGTGCTTCTAACCACTACGAACACCATCGTGCTTCTAACGACTACGCACACCATCGTGCTTCTTACCACTACGTACACTATCGCGCTTCTAACCATTACGCACACCATCGTGCTTCTAGGCACTACGTACACCATCGTGCTTCTTACCACTACGAACACCATCGTGCTTGTAACCACTACGTATACCATCGTGCTTCTTACCACTACGAACACCATCGTGCTTCTAACCACTACCAACACCATTGTGCTTCTAACCACTACCAACACCATCGGCTTCTACCCACTACGAACACCATCGTGCTTCTAGGCACTACGTACACCATCGTGCTTCTAACAACTACATACACCATCGTGCTTCAAGGCACTACGTACACTATCGTGCTTCTTACCACTACGTACACCATCGTGCTTCTAACCACTACGTACACCATCGTCAATCTAACCACCACGAACACCATCGTGCTTCTAACCACTACGTACACCATCGTGCTTCTTACCACTACGAACACCATCGTGCTTCTAACAACTACGAACACTATCGTGCTTCAAGGCACTACGTACACTATCGTGCTTCTTACCACTACGTACAGCATCGTGCTTCTAACCACTACGAACACCATCGTGCTTCTAACGACTACGCACACCATCGTGCTTCTTACCACTACGTACACTATCGCGCTTCTAACCATTACGCACACCATCGTGATTCTAGCCACTACGTACACCATCGTGTTTCTTACCACTACGTACACCATCGTGCTTCTAACCACTACGTATACCATCGTGCTTCTTACCGACTTCGAACACCATCGTGCTTCTAACCACTACCAACACCATCGTGCTTCTAACCACTACGAACACCATCGTGCTTCTAGGCACTACGTACACCATCGTGCTTCTTACCACTACGAACACCATCGTGCTTCTAACCACTACGTATACCATCGTGCTTCTTACCAGTACGAACACCATCGTGCTTCTAACCACTACCAACACCATCGTGCTTCTAACCACTACCAACACCATCGTGCTTCTAACCACTACGTTCAACATCGTGCTTCTAACCACTACGAACACCATCGTACTTCTAACCACTACGTATGCTATCGTGCTTCTTACCACTACGTACACCATCGTCAATCTAACCACCACGAACACCACCGTGCTTCTAACCACTACGTACACCATCGTGCTTCTTACCACTACGAACACCATCGTGCTTCTAACAACTACGAACACCATCGTGCTTCAAGGCACTACGTACACTATCGTGCTTCTTACCACTACGTACACCATCGTGCTTCTAACCACTACGAACACCAACGTGCTTCTAACGACTACGCACACCATCGTGCTTCTTACCACTACGTACACTATCGCGCTTCTAACCATTACGCACACCATCGTGATTCTAGCCACTACGTACACCATCGTGTTTCTTACCACTACGTACACCATCGTACTTCTAACCACTACGTATACCATCGTGCTTCTTACAACTACGAACACCATCGTGCTTCTAACCACTACCAACACCATCGTGCTTCTAACCACTACGAACACCATCGTGCTTCTAGGCACTACGTACACCATCGTGCTTCTTACCACTACGAACACCATCGTGCTTCTAACCACTACGTATACCATCGTACTTCTTACCACTACGAACACCATGGTGCTTCTAACCACTACCAACACCATTGTGCTTCTAACCACTACGAACACCATCGTGCTTCTAGGCACTACGTACACCATCGTGCTTCTTACTACTACGAACACCATCGTGCTTCTAACCACTACGTATACCATCGTGCTTCTTACCAGTACGAACACCATCGTGCTTCTAACCACCACCAACGCCATCGTGCTTCTAACCACTACCAACACCACCGTGCTTCTAACCACTACGTTCAACATCGTGCTTCTAACCACTACGAACACCATCGTGCTTCTAGGCACTACGTACCAACTACGTACACCATCGTGCTTCTACCCACTACGAACACCATCGTGCTTCTTACCACTTCGTGCACCATCGTGCGTCTTACCACTACGTACGCCATCATGCTTCTAACCACTACGAACACCATCGTGCTTCTTACCACTACGAAGACCATCGTGCTTCTAACCACTACGTTCAACATCGTGCTTCTAACCACTACGAACACCATCGTGCTTCTAACCACTACGTATGCTATCGTGTTTCTTACCACTACGTACACCATCGTCAATCTAACCACCACGAACACCATCGTGCTTCCAACCACTACGTACACCATCGTGCTTCTAACCACTACGTATACCATCGTGTTTCTTACCACTACGAACACCATCGTGCTTCTAACCACTACCAACAACATCGTGCTTCTAACCACTACGAACACCATCGTGCTTCTAAGTACTACGTACACCATCGTGCTTCTTACCACTACGAACACCATCGTGCTTCTAACCACTACGTATACCATCGTGCTTCTTACCAGTACGAACACCATCGTGCTTCTAACCACTACCAACACCATCGTGCTTCTAACCACTTCCAACACCATCGTGCTTCTAACCACTACGTTCAACATCGTGCTTCTAACCACTACGAACACCATCGTGCTTGTAACCACTACGTATGCTATCGTGCTTCTTACCACTGCGTACACCATCGTCAATCTAACCACCACGAACACCATCGTGCTTTTAACCACTACGTACACCATCGTGCTTCTTACCACTACGAACACCATCGTGCTTCTAACAACTACGAACAGCATCGTGCTTCAAGGCACTACGTACACTATCGTGCGTCTTACCACTACGTACACCATCGTGCTTCTAACCACTACGAACACCATCGTGCTTCTAACGACTACGCACACCATCGTGCTTCTTACCACTACGTACACTATCGCGCTTCTAACCATTACGCACACCATCGTGCTTCTAGGCACTACGTACACCATCGTGCTTCTTACCACTACGAACACCATCGTGCTTCTAACCACTACGTATACCATCGTGCTTCTTACCACTACGAACACCATCGTGCTTCTAACCACTACCAACACTATTGTGCTTCTAACCACTACCAACACTATCGGCTTCTACCCACTACGAACACCATCGTGCTTCTAGGCACTACGTACACCATCGTGCTTCTAACAACTACGAACACCATCGTGCTTCAAGGCACTACGTACACTATCGTGCTTCTTACCACTACGTACACCATCGTGCTTCTAACCACTACGTACACCATCGTCAATCTAACCACCACGAACACCATCGTGCTTCTAACCACTACGTACACCATCGTGCTTCTTACCACTACGAACACCATCGTGCTTCTAACAACTACGAACACTATCGTGCTTCAAGGCACTACGTACACTATCGTGCTTCTTACCACTACGTTCACCATCGTGCTTCTAACCACTATGAACACCATCGTGCTTCTAACGACTACGTACACCATCGTGCTTTTTACCACTACGTACACTATCGTGCTTCTAACCATTACGCACACCATCGTGATTCTAGCCACTACGTACACCATCGTGTTTCTTACCACTACGTACACCATCGTGCTTCTAACCACTACGTATACCATCGTGCTTCTTACCACTACGAACACCATCGTGCTTCTAACCACTACCAACACCATCGTGCTTCTAACCACTACGAACACCATCGTGCTTCTAGGCACTACGTACACCATCGTGCTTCTTACCACTACGAACACCATCGTGCTTCTAACCACTACGTATAACATCGTGCTTCTTACCACTACGAACACCATCGTGCTTCTAACCACTACCAACACCATTGTGCTTCTAACCACTACGAACACCATCGTGCTTCTAGGCACTACGTACACCATCGTGCTTCTTACCACTACGAACACCATCGTGCTTCTAACCACTACGTATACCATTGTGCTTCTTACCACTACGAACACCATCGTGCTTCTAACCACTACCAACACCATCGTGCTTCTAACCACTACGAACACCATCGTGCTTCTAAGTACTACGTACACCATCGTGCTTCTTACCACTACGAACACCATCGTGCTTCTAACCACTACGTATACCATCGTGCTTCTTACCAGTACGAACACCATCGTGCTTCTAACCACTACCAACACCATCGTGCTTCTAACCACTTCCAACACCATCGTGCTTCTAACCACTACGTTCAACATCGTGCTTCTAACCACTACGAACACCATCGTGCTTGAAACCACTACGTATGCTATCGTGCTTCTTACCACTGCGTACACCATCGTCAATCTAACCACCACGAACACCATCGTGCTTTTAACCACTACGTACACCATCGTGCTTCTTACCACTACGAACACCATCGTGCTTCTAACAACTACGAACAGCATCGTGCTTCAAGGCACTACGTACACTATCGTGCGTCTTACCACTACGTACACCATCGTGCTTCTAACCACTACGAACACCATCGTGCTTCTAACGACTACGCACACCATCGTGCTTCTAACCACTAAGTACACTATCGCGCTTCTAACCATTACGCACACCATCGTGCTTCTAGGCACTACGTACACCATCGTGCTTCTTACCACTACGAACACCATCGTGCTTCTAACCACTACGTATACCATCGTGCTTCTTACCACTACGAACACCATCGTGCTTCTAACCACTACCAACACTATTGTGCTTCTAACCACTACCAACACTATCGGCTTCTACCCACTACGAACACCATCGTGCTTCTAGGCACTACGTACACCATCGTGCTTCTAACAACTACGAACACCATCGTGCTTCAAGGCACTACGTACACTATCGTGCTTCTTACCACTACGTACACCATCGTGCTTCTAACCACTACGTACACCATCGTCAATCTAACCACCACGAACACCATCGTGCTTCTAACCACTACGTACACCATCGTGCTTCTTACCACTACGAACACCATCGTGCTTCTAACAACTACGAACACTATCGTGCTTCAAGGCACTACGTACACTATCGTGCTTCTTACCACTACGTTCACCATCGTGCTTCTAACCACTACGAACACCATCGTGCTTCTAACGACTACGTACACCATCGTGCTTTTTACCACTACGTACACTATCGTGCTTCTAACCATTACGCACACCATCGTGATTCTAGCCACTACGTACACCATCGTGTTTCTTACCACTACGTACACCATCGTGCTTCTAACCACTACGTATACCATCGTGCTTCTTACCACTACGAACACCATCGTGCTTCTAACCACTACCAACACCATCGTGCTTCTAACCACTACGAACACCATCGTGCTTCTAGGCACTACGTACACCATCGTGCTTCTTACCACTACGAACACCATCGTGCTTCTAACCGCTACGTATACCATTGTGCTTCTTACCACTACGAACACCATCGTGCTTCTAACCACTACCAACACCATCGTGCTTCTAACCACTACCAACACCATCGTGCTTCTAACCACTACGTTCAACATCGTGCTTCTAACCACTACGAACACCATCGTGCTTCTAGGCACTACGTACCAACTACGTACACCATCGTGCTTCTACCCACTACGAACACCATCGTGCTTCTTACCACTTCGTGCACCATCGTGCGTCTTACCACTACGTCCACCATCGTGCTTCTTACCACTACGTTCACCATCGTGCCTCTAACGAATACGTACACCTTCGTGCTTCTAACCCCTACGAACACCATCGTGCTTCTAACTACTACGTACACCATCGTGCTTCTAACCACTACGTACACCATCGTGCTTTCAACTACTACATACACCATCGTGCTTCTAACCACTACGTACAACATCGTGCTTCTTACCACTACGAACACCATCGTGCTTCTAACAACTGCGAACACCATCGTGCTTCAAGGCACTACGTACACTATCGTGCTTCTTACCACTACGTACACCATCGTGCTTCTAACCACTACGAACACCATCGTGCTTCTAACGACTACGTACAGCATCGTGCTTCTTACCACTACGTACACTATCGTGCTTCTTACCATTACGCACACCATCGTGATTCTAGCCACTACGTACACCATCGTGCTTCTTACCACTACGTACACCATCGTGCTTCTTTCCACTACGTACACCATCGTGCTTCTTACCAATACGTACACCATCGTGCTTCTTACCACTACGTACACTATCGTGCTTCTAACCACTACGTACACCATCGTGCTTCTACCCACTACGTACACCATCGTGCTTCTACCCACTACGAACACCATCGTGCTTCAAACCAGTACGTACACCATCGTGCTTCTAGGCACTACGTACACCATCGTGCTTCTTACCACTACGAACACCATCGTGCTTCTAACCACTACGTATACCATCGTGCTTCTTACCAGTACGAACACCATCGTGCTTCTAACCAGTACCAACACCATCGTGCTTCTAACCACTACCAACACCATCGTGCTTCTAACCACTACGTTCAACATCGTGCTTCTAACCACTACGAACACCATCGTACTTCTAACCACTACGTATGCTATCGTGCTTCTTACCACTACGTACACCATCGTCAATCTAACCACCACGAACACCATCGTGCTTCTAACCACTA
Organism: Cladopsammia gracilis; assembly: GCA_022457155.1. Classification (NCBI taxonomy): domain Eukaryota; kingdom Metazoa; phylum Cnidaria; class Anthozoa; order Scleractinia; family Dendrophylliidae; genus Cladopsammia; species Cladopsammia gracilis. The sequence continues at coordinate 60,242 of JAJGOT010001090.1, read as the reverse complement.
CGTACACCATCGTGCTTCTTACCACTACGAACACCATCGTGCTTCTAACCACTACCAACACCATCGTGCTTCTAACCACTACGAACACCATCGTGCTTCTAACCACTACGTATACCATCGTGCTTCTTACCAGTACGAACACCATCGTGCTTCTAACCACCACCAACGCCATCGTGCTTCTAACCACTACCAACACCACCGTGCTTCTAACCACTACGTTCAACATCGTGCTTCTAACCACTACGAACACCATCGTGCTTCTAGGCACTACGTACCAACTACGTACACCATCGTGCTTCTACCCACTACGAACACCATCGTGCTTCTTACCACTTCGCGCACCATCGTGCGTCTTACCACTACGTACACCATCATGCTTCTAACCACTACGAACACCATCGTGCTTCTTACCACTACGAAGACCATCGTGCTTCTAACCACTACGTTCAACATCGTGCTTCTAACCACTACGAACACCATCGTGCTTCTAACCACTAAGTATGCTATCGTGTTTCTTACCACTACGTACACCATCGTCAATCTAACCACCACGAACACCATCGTGCTTCTAACCACTACGTACACCATCGTGCTTCTAACCACTACGTATACCATCGTGTTTCTTACCACTACGAACACCATCGTGCTTCTAACCACTACCAACACCATCGTGCTTCTAACCACTACGAACACCATCGTGCTTCTAAGTACTACGTACACCATCGTGCTTCTTACCACTACGAACACCATCGTGCTTCTAACCACTACGTATACCATCGTGCTTCTTACCAGTACGAACACCATCGTGCTTCTAACCACTACCAACACCATCGTGCTTCTAACCACTTCCAACACCATCGTGCTTCTAACCACTACGTTCAACATCGTGCTTCTAACGACTACGAACACCATCGTGCTTGTAACCACTACGTATGCTATCGTGCTTCTTACCACTGCGTACACCATCGTCAATCTAACCACCACGAACACCATCGTGCTTTTAACCACTACGTACACCATCGTGCTTCTTACCACTACGAACACCATCGTGCTTCTAACAACTACGAACAGCATCGTGCTTCAAGGCACTACGTACACCATCGTGCTTCTAACCACTACGAACACCATCGTGCTTCTAACGACTACGCACACCATCGTGCTTCTTACCACTACGTACACTATCGCGCTTCTAACCATTACGCACACCATCGTGCTTCTAGGCACTACGTACACCATCGTGCTTCTTACCACTACGAACACCATCGTGCTTCTAACCACTACGTATACCATCGTGCTTCTTACCACTACGAACACCATCGTGCTTCTAACCACTACCAACACCATTGTGCTTCTAACCACTACCAACACCATCGGCTTCTACCCACTACGAACACCATCGTGCTTCTAGGCACTACGTACACCATCGTGCTTCTAACAACTACGAACACCATCGTGCTTCAAGGCACTACGTTTACTATCGTGCTTCTTACCACTACGTACACCATCGTGCTTCTAACCACTACGTACACCATCGTCAATCTAACCACCACGAACACCATCGTGCTTCTAACCACTACGTACACCATCGTGCTTCTTACCACTACGAACACCATCGTGCTTCTAACAACTACGACCACTATCGTGCTTCTAACAACTACGTACACTATCGTTCTTCTTACCACTACGTACACCATCGTGCTTCTAACCACTACCAACACCATCGTGCTTCTAACGACTACGCACACCATCGTGCTTCTTACCACTACGTACACTATCGCGCTTCTAACCATTACGCACACCATCGTGATTCTAGCCACTACGTACACCATCGTGTTTCTTACCACTACGTACACCATCGTGCTTCTAACCACTACGTATACCATCGTGCTTCTTACCACTTCGAACACCATCGTGCTTCTAACCACTACCAACACCATCGTGCTTCTAACCACTACGAACACCATCGTGCTTCTAGGCACTACGTACACCATCGTGCTTCTTACCACTACGAACACCATCGTGCTTCTAACCACTACGTATACCATCGTGCTTCTTACCAGTACGAACACCATCGTGCTTCTAACCACTACCAACACCATCGTGCTTCTAACCACTACCAACACCATCGTGCTTCTAACCACTACGTTCAACATCGTGCTTCTAACCACTACGAACACCATCGTACTTCTAACCACTACGTATGCTATCGTGCTTCTTACCACTACGTACACCATCGTCAATCTAACCACCACGAACACCATCGTGCTTCTAACCACTACGTACACCATCGTGCTTCTAACAACTACGAACACTATCGTGCTTCTAACAACTACGTACACTATCGTGCTTCTTACCACTACGTACACCATCGTGCTTCTAACCACTACGAACACCATCGTGCTTCTAACGACTACGCACACCATCGTGCTTCTTACCACTACGTACACTATCGCGCTTCTAACCATTACGCACACCATCGTGATTCTAGCCACTACGTACACCATCGTGTTTCTTACCACTACGTACACCATCGTGCTTCTAACCACTACGTATACCATCGTGCTTCTTACCACTTCGAACACCATCGTGCTTCTAACCACTACCAACACCATCGTGCTTCTAACCACTACCAACACCATCGTGCTTCTAACCACTACGAACACCATCGTGCTTCTAGGCACTACGTACACCATCGTGCTTCTTACCACTACGAACACCATCGTGCTTCTAACCACTACGTATACCATCGTGCTTCTTACCAGTACGAACACCATCGTGCTTCTAACCACTACCAACACCATCGTGCTTCTAACCACTACCAACACCATCGTGCTTCTAACCACTACGTTCAACATCGTGCTTCTAACCACTACGAACACCATCGTACTTCTAACCACTACGTATGCTATCGTGCTTCTTACCACTACGTACACCATCGTCAATCTAACCACCACGAACACCATCGTGCTTCTAACCACTACGTACACCATCGTGCTTCTTACCACTACGAACACCATCGTGCTTCTAACAACTACGAACACCATCGTGCTTCAAGGCACTACGTACACTATCGTGCTTCTTACCACTACGTACACCATCGTGCTTCTAACCACTACGAACACCATCGTGCTTCTAACGACTACGCACACCATCGTGCTTCTTACCACTACGTACACTATCGCGCTTCTAACCATTACGCACACCATCGTGATTCTAGCCACTACGTACACCATCGTGTTTCTTACCACTACGTACACCATCGTACTTCTAACCACTACGTATACCATCGTGCTTCTTACCACTACGAACACCATCGTGCTTCTAACCACTACCAACACCATCGTGCTTCTAACCACTACGAACACCATCGTGCTTCTAGGCACTACGTACACCATCGTGCTTCTTACCACTACGAACACCATCGTGCTTCTAACCGCTACGTATACCATTGTGCTTCTTACCACTACGAACACCATCGTGCTTCTAACCACTACCAACACCATTGTGCTTCTAACCACTACCAACACCATCGTGCTTCTAACCACTACGTTCAACATCGTGCTTCTAACCACTACGAACACCATCGTGCTTCTAGGCACTACGTACCAACTACGTACACCATCGTGCTTCTACCCACTACGAACACCATCGTGCTTCTTACCACTTCGTGCACCATCGTGCGTCTTACCACTACGTCCACCATCGTGCTTCTTACCACTACGTTCACCATCGTGCCTCTAACGAATACGTACACCTTCGTGCTTCTAACCCCTACGAACACCATCGTGCTTCTAACTACTACGTACACCATCGTGCTTCTAACCACTACGTACACCATCGTGCTTTCAACTACTACATACACCATCGTGCTTCTAACCACTACGTACAACATCGTGCTTCTTACCACTACGAACACCATCGTGCTTCTAACAACTGCGAACACCATCGTGCTTCAAGGCACTACGTACACTATCGTGCTTCTTACCACTACGTACACCATCGTGCTTCTAACCACTACGAACACCATCGTGCTTCTAACGACTACGTACAGCATCGTGCTTCTTACCACTACGTACACTATCGTGCTTCTTACCATTACGCACACCATCGTGATTCTAGCCACTACGTACACCATCGTGCTTCTTACCACTACGTACACCATCGTGCTTCTTTCCACTACGTACACCATCGTGCTTCTTACCAATACGTACACCATCGTGCTTCTTACCACTACGTACACTATCGTGCTTCTAACCACTACGTACACCATCGTGCTTCTACCCACTACGTACACCATCGTGCTTCTACCCACTACGAACACCATCGTGCTTCAAACCAGTACGTACACCATCGTGCTTCTAGGCACTACGTACACCATCGTGCTTCTTACCACTACGAACACCATCGTGCTTCTAACCACTACGTATACCATCGTGCTTCTTACCAGTACGAACACCATCGTGCTTCTAACCAGTACCAACACCATCGTGCTTCTAACCACTACCAACACCATCGTGCTTCTAACCACTACGTTCAACATCGTGCTTCTAACCACTACGAACACCATCGTACTTCTAACCACTACGTATGCTATCGTGCTTCTTACCACTACGTACACCATCGTCAATCTAACCACCACGAACACCATCGTGCTTCTAACCACTACGTACACCATCGTGCTTCTTACCACTACGAACACCATCGTGCTTCTAACCACTACCAACACCATCGTGCTTCTAACCACTACGAACACCATCGTGCTTCTAACCACTACGTATACCATCGTGCTTCTTACCAGTACGAACACCATCGTGCTTCTAACCACCACCAACGCCATCGTGCTTCTAACCACTACCAACACCACCGTGCTTCTAACCACTACGTTCAACATCGTGCTTCTAACCACTACGAACACCATCGTGCTTCTAGGCACTACGTACCAACTACGTACACCATCGTGCTTCTACCCACTACGAACACCATCGTGCTTCTTACCACTTCGCGCACCATCGTGCGTCTTACCACTACGTACACCATCATGCTTCTAACCACTACGAACACCATCGTGCTTCTTACCACTACGAAGACCATCGTGCTTCTAACCACTACGTTCAACATCGTGCTTCTAACCACTACGAACACCATCGTGCTTCTAACCACTAAGTATGCTATCGTGTTTCTTACCACTACGTACACCATCGTCAATCTAACCACCACGAACACCATCGTGCTTCTAACCACTACGTACACCATCGTGCTTCTAACCACTACGTATACCATCGTGTTTCTTACCACTACGAACACCATCGTGCTTCTAACCACTACCAACACCATCGTGCTTCTAACCACTACGAACACCATCGTGCTTCTAAGTACTACGTACACCATCGTGCTTCTTACCACTACGAACACCATCGTGCTTCTAACCACTACGTATACCATCGTGCTTCTTACCAGTACGAACACCATCGTGCTTCTAACCACTACCAACACCATCGTGCTTCTAACCACTTCCAACACCATCGTGCTTCTAACCACTACGTTCAACATCGTGCTTCTAACGACTACGAACACCATCGTGCTTGTAACCACTACGTATGCTATCGTGCTTCTTACCACTGCGTACACCATCGTCAATCTAACCACCACGAACACCATCGTGCTTTTAACCACTACGTACACCATCGTGCTTCTTACCACTACGAACACCATCGTGCTTCTAACAACTACGAACAGCATCGTGCTTCAAGGCACTACGTACACCATCGTGCTTCTAACCACTACGAACACCATCGTGCTTCTAACGACTACGCACACCATCGTGCTTCTTACCACTACGTACACTATCGCGCTTCTAACCATTACGCACACCATCGTGCTTCTAGGCACTACGTACACCATCGTGCTTCTTACCACTACGAACACCATCGTGCTTCTAACCACTACGTATACCATCGTGCTTCTTACCACTACGAACACCATCGTGCTTCTAACCACTACCAACACCATTGTGCTTCTAACCACTACCAACACCATCGGCTTCTACCCACTACGAACACCATCGTGCTTCTAGGCACTACGTACACCATCGTGCTTCTAACAACTACGAACACCATCGTGCTTCAAGGCACTACGTTTACTATCGTGCTTCTTACCACTACGTACACCATCGTGCTTCTAACCACTACGTACACCATCGTCAATCTAACCACCACGAACACCATCGTGCTTCTAACCACTACGTACACCATCGTGCTTCTTACCACTACGAACACCATCGTGCTTCTAACAACTACGACCACTATCGTGCTTCTAACAACTACGTACACTATCGTTCTTCTTACCACTACGTACACCATCGTGCTTCTAACCACTACCAACACCATCGTGCTTCTAACGACTACGCACACCATCGTGCTTCTTACCACTACGTACACTATCGCGCTTCTAACCATTACGCACACCATCGTGATTCTAGCCACTACGTACACCATCGTGTTTCTTACCACTACGTACACCATCGTGCTTCTAACCACTACGTATACCATCGTGCTTCTTACCACTTCGAACACCATCGTGCTTCTAACCACTACCAACACCATCGTGCTTCTAACCACTACGAACACCATCGTGCTTCTAGGCACTACGTACACCATCGTGCTTCTTACCACTACGAACACCATCGTGCTTCTAACCACTACGTATACCATCGTGCTTCTTACCAGTACGAACACCATCGTGCTTCTAACCACTACCAACACCATCGTGCTTCTAACCACTACCAACACCATCGTGCTTCTAACCACTACGTTCAACATCGTGCTTCTAACCACTACGAACACCATCGTACTTCTAACCACTACGTATGCTATCGTGCTTCTTACCACTACGTACACCATCGTCAATCTAACCACCACGAACACCATCGTGCTTCTAACCACTACGTACACCATCGTGCTTCTAACAACTACGAACACTATCGTGCTTCTAACAACTACGTACACTATCGTGCTTCTTACCACTACGTACACCATCGTGCTTCTAACCACTACGAACACCATCGTGCTTCTAACGACTACGCACACCATCGTGCTTCTTACCACTACGTACACTATCGCGCTTCTAACCATTACGCACACCATCGTGATTCTAGCCACTACGTACACCATCGTGTTTCTTACCACTACGTACACCATCGTGCTTCTAACCACTACGTATACCATCGTGCTTCTTACCACTTCGAACACCATCGCGCTTCTAACCACTACCAACACCATCGTGCTTCTAACCACTACCAACACCATCGTGCTTCTAACCACTACGAACACCATCGTGCTTCTAGGCACTACGTACACCATCGTGCTTCTTACCACTACGAACACCATCGTGCTTCTAACCACTACGTATACCATCGTGCTTCTTACCAGTACGAACACCATCGTGCTTCTAACCACTACCAACACCATCGTGCTTCTAACCACTACCAACACCATCGTGCTTCTAACCACTACGTTCAACATCGTGCTTCTAACCACTACGAACACCATCGTACTTCTAACCACTACGTATGCTATCGTGCTTCTTACCACTACGTACACCATCGTCAATCTAACCACCACGAACACCATCGTGCTTCTAACCACTACGTACACCATCGTGCTTCTTACCACTACGAACACCATCGTGCTTCTAACAACTACGAACACCATCGTGCTTCAAGGCACTACGTACACTATCGTGCTTCTTACCACTACGTACACCATCGTGCTTCTAACCACTACGAACACCATCGTGCTTCTAACGACTACGCACACCATCGTGCTTCTTACCACTACGTACACTATCGCGCTTCTAACCATTACGCACACCATCGTGATTCTAGCCACTACGTACACCATCGTGTTTCTTACCACTACGTACACCATCGTACTTCTAACCACTACGTATACCATCGTGCTTCTTACCACTACGAACACCATCGTGCTTCTAACCACTACCAACACCATCGTGCTTCTAACCACTACGAACACCATCGTGCTTCTAGGCACTACGTACACCATCGTGCTTCTTACCACTACGAACACCATCGTGCTTCTAACCACTACGTATACCATCGTACTTCTTACCACTACGAACACCATGGTGCTTCTAACCACTACCAACACCATTGTGCTTCTAACCACTACGAACACCATCGTGCTTCTAGGCACTACGTACACCATCGTGCTTCTTACTACTACGAACACCGTCGTGCTTCTAACCACTACGTATACCATCGTGCTTCTTACCAGTACGAACACCATCGTGCTTCTAACCACCACCAACGCCATCGTGCTTCTAACCACTACCAACACCACCGTGCTTCTAACCACTACGTTCAACATCGTGCTTCTAACCACTACGAACACCATCGTGCTTCTAGGCACTACGTACCAACTACGTACACCATCGTGCTTCTACCCACTACGAACACCATCGTGCTTCTTACCACTTCGTGCACCATCGTGCGTCTTACCACTACGTACACCATCATGCTTCTAACCACTACGAACACCATCGTGCTTCTTACCACTACGAAGACCATCGTGCTTCTAACCACTACGTTCAACATCGTGCTTCTAACCACTACGAACACCATCGTGCTTCTAACCACTACGTATGCTATCGTGTTTCTTACCACTACGTACACCATCGTCAATCTAACCACCACGAACACCATCGTGCTTCTAACCACTACGTACACCATCGTGCTTCTAACCACTACGTATACCATCGTGTTTCTTACCACTACGAACACCATCGTGCTTCTAACCACTACCAACACCATCGTGCTTCTAACCACTACGAACACCATCGTGCTTCTAAGTACTACGTACACCATCGTGCTTCTTACCACTACGAACACCATCGTGCTTCTAACCACTACGTATACCATCGTGCTTCTTACCAGTACGAACACCATCGTGCTTCTAACCACTACCAACACCATCGTGCTTCTAACCACTTCCAACACCATCGTGCTTCTAACCACTACGTTCAACATCGTGCTTCTAACCACTACGAACACCATCGTGCTTGTAACCACTACGTATGCTATCGTGCTTCTTACCACTGCGTACACCATCGTCAATCTAACCACCACGAACACCATCGTGCTTTTAACCACTACGTACACCATCGTGCTTCTTACCACTACGAACACCATCGTGCTTCTAACAACTACGAACAGCATCGTGCTTCAAGGCACTACGTACACTATCGTGCTTCTTACCACTACGTACACCATCGTGCTTCTAACCACTACGAACACCATCGTGCTTCTAACGACTACGCACACCATCGTGCTTCTTACCACTACGTACACTATCGCGCTTCTAACCATTACGCACACCATCGTGCTTCTAGGCACTACGTACACCATCGTGCTTCTTACCACTACGAACACGATCGTGCTTCTAACCACTACGTATACCATCGTGCTTCTTACCACTACGAACACCATCGTGCTTGTAACCACTACCAACACTATTGTGCTTCTAACCACTACCAACACCATCGGCTTCTACCCACTACGAACACCATCGTGCTTCTAGGCACTACGTACACCATCGTGCTTCTAACAACTACGAACACCATCGTGCTTCAAGGCACTACGTACACTATCGTGCTTCTTACCACTACGTACACCATCGCGCTTCTAACCACTACGTACACCATCGTCAATCTAACCACCACGAACACCATCGTGCTTCTAACCACTACGTACACCATCGTGCTTCTTACCACTACGAACACCATCGTGCTTCTAACAACTACGAACACTATCGTGCTTCAAGGCACTACGTACACTATCGTGCTTCTTACCACTACGTTCACCATCGTGCTTCTAACCACTACGAACACCATCGTGCTTCTAACGACTACGTACACCATCGTGCTTTTTACCACTACGTACACTATCGTGCTTCTAACCATTACGCACACCATCGTGATTCTAGCCACTACGTACACCATCGTGTTTCTTACCACTACGTACACCATCGTGCTTCTAACCACTACGTATACCATCGTGCTTCTTACCACTACGAACACCATCGTGCTTCTAACCACTACCAACACCATCGTGCTTCTAACCACTACGAACACCATCGTGCTTCTAGGCACTACGTACACCATCGTGCTTCTTACCACTACGAACACCATCGTGCTTCTAACCACTACGTATAACATCGTGCTTCTTACCACTACGAACACCATCGTGCTTCTAACCACTACCAACACCATTGTGCTTCTAACCACTACGAACACCATCGTGCTTCTAGGCACTACGTACACCATCGTGCTTCTTACCACTACGAACACCATCGTGCTTCTAACCACTACGTATACCATTGTGCTTCTTACCACTACGAACACCATCGTGCTTCTAACCACTACCAACACCATCGTGCTTCTAACCACTACCAACACCATCGTGCTTCTAACCACTACGTTCAACGTCGTGCTTCTAACCACTACGAACACCATCGTGCTTCTAGGCACTACGTACCAACTACGTACACCATCGTGCTTCTACCCACTACGAACACCATCGTGCTTCTTACCACTTCGTGCACCATCGTGCGTCTTACCACTACGTCCACCATCGTGCTTCTTACCACTACATTCACCATCGTGCCTCTAACGAATACGTACACCTTCGTGCTTCTAACCCCTACGAACACCATCGTGCTTTTAACTACTACGTACACCATCGTGCTTCTAACCACTACGTACACCATCGTGCTTCTAACAACTACGAACACCATCGTGCTTCAAGGCACTACGTACACTATCGTGCTTCTTACCACTACGTACACCATCGTGCTTCTAACCACTACGAACACCATCGTGCTTCTAACGACTACGTACACCATCGTGCTTCTTACCACTACGTACATTATCGTGCTTCTAACCATTACGCACACCATCGTGATTCTAGCCACTACGTACACCATCGTGCTTCTTACCACTACGTACACCATCGTGCTTCTTTCCACTACGTACACCATCGTGCTTCTTACCAATACGTACACCATCGTGCTTCTTACCACTTCGTACACAATCGTGCTTCTAACCACTACGTATACCATCGTGCTTCTACCCACTACGAACACCATCGTGCTTCTTACCACTTCGTGCACCATCGTGCGTCTTACCACTACGTCCACCATCGTGCTTCCTACCACTACGTTCACCATCGTGCCTCTAACGAATACGTACACCTTCGTGCTTCTAACCCCTACGAACACCATCGTGCTTCTAACTACTACGTACACTATCGTGCTTCTAACCACTACGTACACCATCGTGATTCTAACAACTGCGAACACCATCGTGCTTCAAGGCACTACGTACACTATCGTGCTTCTTACCACTACGTACACCATCGTGCTTCTAACCACTACGAACACCATCGTGCTTCTAACGACTACGTACACCATCGTGCTTCTTACCACTACGTACACTATCGTGCTTCTAACCATTACGCACACCATCGTGATTCTAGCCACTACGTACACCATCGTGCTTCTTACCACTACGTACACCATCGTGCTTCTTTCCACTACGTACACCATCGTGCTTCTTACCAATACGTACACCATCGTGCTTCTTACCACTACGTACACTATCGTGCTTCTAACCACTACGTACACCATCGTGCTTCTACCCACTACGTACACCATCGTGCTTCTACCTACTACGAACACCATCGTGCTTCAAACCAGTACGTACACCATCGTGCTTCTAGGCACTACGTACACCATCGTGCTTCTTACCACTACGAACACCATCGTGCTTCTAACCACTACGTATACCATCGTGCTTCTTACCAGTACGAACACCATCGTGCTTCTAACCACTACCAACACCATCGTGCTTCTAACCACTACCAACACCATCGTGCTTCTAACCACTACGTTCAACATCGTGCTTCTAACCACTACGAACACCATCGTACTTCTAACCACTACGTATGCTATCGTGCTTCTTACCACTACGTACACCATCGTCAATCTAAGCACCACGAACACCATCGTGCTTCTAACCACTACGTACACCATCGTGCTTCTTACCACTACGAACACCATCGTGCTTCTAACAACTACGAACACCATAGTGCTTCAAGGCACTACGTACACTATCGTGCTTCTTACCACTACGTACACCATCGTGCTTCTTACCACTACGTACACCATCGTGCTTCTTACCACTACGAACACCATCGTGCTTCTAACCACTACCAACACCATCGTGCTTCTAACCACTACGAACACCATCGTGCTTCTAGGCACTACGTACACCATCGTGCTTCTTACCACTACGAACACCATCGTGCTTCTAACCACTACGTATACCATCGTGCTTCTTACCACTACGAACACCATGGTGCTTCTAACCACTACCAACACCATTGTGCTTCTAACCACTACGAACACCATCGTGCTTCTAGGCACTACGTACACCATCGTGCTTCTTACCACTACGAACACCATCGTGCTTCTAACCACTACGTATACCATCGTGCTTCTTACCAGTACGAATACCATCGTGCTTCTAACCACTACCAACACCATCGTGCTTCTAACCACTACCAACACCATCGTGCTTCTAACCACTACGTTCAACATCGTGCTTCTAACCACTACGAACACCATCGTACTTCTAACCACTACGTATGCTATCGTGCTTCTTACCACTACGTACACCATCGTCAATCTAACCACCACGAACACCATCGTGCTTCTAACCACTACGTACACCATCGTGCTTCTTACCACTACGAACACCATCGTGCTTCTAACAACTACGAACACCATCGTGCTTTAAGGCACTACGTACACTATCGTGCTTCTTACCACTATGTACACCATCGCGCTTCTAACCACTACGAACACCATCGTGCTTCTAACGACTACGCACACCATCGTGCTTCTTACCACTACGTACACTATCGCGCTTCTAACCATTACGCACACCATCGTGATTCTAGCCACTACGTACACCATCGTGTTTCTTACCACTACGTACACCATCGTGCTTCTAACCACTACGTATACCATCGTGCTTCTTACCACTTCGAACACCATCGTGCTTCTAACCACTACCAACACCATCGTGCTTCTAACCACTACGAACACCATCGTGCTTCTAGGCACTACGTACACCATCGTGCTTCTTACCACTACGAACATCATCGTGCTTCTAACCACTACGTATACCATCGTGCTTCTTACCAGTACGAACACCATCGTGCTTCTAACCACTACCAACACCATCGTGCTTCTAACCACTACGTTCAACATCGTGCTTCTAACCACTACGAACACCATCGTACTTCTAACCACTACGTATGCTATCGTGCTTCTTACCACTACGTACACCATCGTCAATCTAACCACCACGAACACCATCGTGCTTCTAACCACTACGTACACAATCGTGCTTCTTACCATTACGAACACCATCGTGCTTCTAACAACTACGAACACCATCGTGCTTCAAGGCACTACTTACACTATCGTGCTTCTTACCACTACGTACACCATCGTGCTTCTAACGACTACGCACACCATCGTGCTTCTTACCACTACGTACACTATCGCGCTTCTAACCATTACGCACACCATCGTGATTCTAGCCACTACGTACACCATCGTGCTTCTTACCACTACGAACCCCATCGTGCTTCTAACCACTACGTATACCATCGTGCTTCTTACCACTACGAACACCATGGTGCTTCTAACCACTACCAACACCATTGTGCTTCTAACCACTACGAACACCATCGTGCTTCTAGGCACTACGTACACCATCGTGCTTCTTACCACTGCGAACACCATCGTGCTTCTAACCACTACGTATACCATCGTGCTTCTTACCAGTACGAACACCATCGTGCTTCTAACCACCACCAACACCATCGTGCTTCTAACCACTACCAACACCACCGTGCTTCTAACCACTACGTTCAACATCGTGCTTCTAACCACTACGAACACCATCGTGCTTCTAGGCACTACGTACCAACTACGTACACCATCGTGCTTCTACCCACTACGAACACCATCGTGCTTCTTACCACTTCGTGCACCATCGTGCGTCTTACCACTACGTACACCATCATGCTTCTAACCACTACGAACACCATCGTGCTTCTTACCACTACGAAGACCATCGTGCTTCTAACCACTAGGTCCAACATCGTGCTTCTAACCACTACGAACACCATCGTGCTTCTAACCACTACGTATGCTATCGTGTTTCTTACCACTACGTACACCATCGTCAATCTAACCACCACGAACACCATCGTGCTTCTAACCACTACGTACACCATCGTGCTTCTAACCACTACGTATACCATCGTGCTTCTTACCACTACGAACGCCATCGTGCTTCTAACCACTACCAACACCATCGTGCTTCTAACCACTACGAACACCATCGTGCTTCTAGGCACTACGTACACCATCGTGCTTCTTACCACTACGAACACCATCGTGCTTCTAACCACTACGTATACCATCGTGCTTCTTACCATTACGAACACCATCGTGCTTCTAACCACTACCAACACCATCGTGCTTCTAACCACTTCCAACACCATCGTGCTTCTAACCACTACGTTCAACATCGTGCTTCTAACCACTACGAACACCATCGTGCTTGTAACCACTACGTATGCTATCGTGCTTCTTACCACTGCGTACACCATCGTCAATCTAACCACCACGAACACCATCGTGCTTCTAACCACTACGTACACCATCGTGCTTCTTACCACTACGAACACCATCGTGCTTCTAACAACTACGAACACCATCGTGCTTCAAGGCACTACGTACACTATCGTGCTTCTTACCACTACGTACACCATCGTGCTTCTAACCACTACGAACACCATCGTGCTTCTAACGACTACCCACACCATCGTGCTTCTTACCACTACGTACACTATCGCGCTTCTAACCATTACGCACACCATCGTGATTCTAGCCACTACGTACACCATCGTGCTTCTTACCACTACGTACACCATCGTCCTTCTAACCACTACGTATACCATCGTGCTTCTTACCACTACGAACACCATCGTGCTTCTAACCACTACGTATACCATCGTGCTTCTTACCACAACGAACACCATCGTGCTTCTAAACACTACCAACACCATTGTGCTTCTAACCACTACGAACACCATCGTGCTTCTAGGCACTACGTACACCATCGTGCTTCTTACCACTACGAACACCATCGTGCTTCTAACCACTACGTATACCATCGTGCTTCTTACCAGTGCGAACACCATCGTGCTTCTAACCACTACCAACACCATCGTGCTTCTAACCGCTACGTTCAACATCGTGCTTCTAACCACTACGAACACCATCGTACTTCTAACCACTACGTATGCTATCGTGCTTCTTACCACTACGTACACCATCGTCAATCTAACCACCACGAACACCATCGTGCTTCTAACCACTACGAACACCATCGTGCTTCTTACCACTACGAACACCATCGTGCTTCTAACAACTACGAACACCATCGTGCTTCAAGGCACTACGTACACTATCGTGCTTCTTACCACTACGTACACCATCGTGCTTCTAACCACTACGAACACCATCGTGCTTCTAACGACTACCCACACCATCGTGCTTCTTACCACTACGTACACTATCGCGCTTCTAACCATTACGCACACCATCGTGATTCTAGCCACTACGTACACCATCGTGCTTCTTACCACTACGTACACCATCGTGCTTCTAACCACTACGTATACCATCGTGCTTCTTACCACTACGAACACCATCGTGCTTCTAACCACTACCAACACCATCGCGCTTCTAACCACTACGAACACCATCGTGCTTCTAGGCACTACGTACACCATCGTGCTTCTTACCACTACGAACACCATCGTGCTTCTAACCACTACGTATACCATCGTGCTTCTTACCACAACGAACACCATCGTGCTTCTAAACACTACCAACACCATCGTGCTTCTAACCACTTCCAACACCATCGTGCTTCTAACCACTACGTTCAACATCGTGCTTCTAACCACTACGAACACCATCGTGCTTGTAACCACTACGTATGCTATCGTGCTTCTTACCACTGCGTACACCATCGTCAATCTAACAACCACGAACACCATCGTGCTTCTAACCACTACGTACACCATCGTGCTTCTTACCACTACGAACACCATCGTGCTTCTAACAACTACGAACACCATCGTGCTTCAAGGCACTACGTACACTATCGTGTTTCTTACCACTACGTACACCATCGTGCTTCTAACCACTACGAACACCATCGTGCTTCTAACGACTACCCACACCATCGTGCTTCAAGGCACTACGTACACTATCGTGCTTCTTACCACTACGTACACCATCGTGCTTCTAACCACTACGAACACCATCGTGCTTCTAACGACTACCCACACCATCGTGCTTCTTACCACTACGTACACTATCGCGCTTCTAACCATTACGCACACCATCGTGATTCTAGCCACTACGTACACCATCGTGCTTCTTACCACTACGTACACCGTCGTGCTTCTAACCACTACGTATACCATCGTGCTTCTTACCACTACCAACACCATCGTGCTTCTAACCACTACGAACACCATCGTGCTTCTAGGCACTACGTACACCATCGTGGTTCTTACCACTACGTACACCATCGTGCTTCTAACCACTACGTATACCATCGTGCTTCTTACCACAACGAACACCATCGTGCTTCTAAACACTACCAACACCATTGTGCTTCTAACCACTACGAACACCATCGTGCTTCTAGGCACTACGTACACCATCGTGCTTCTTACCACTAGGAACACCATCCTGCTTCTTACCACTTCGTGCACCATCGTGCTTCTTACCACTACGTCCACCATCGTGCTTCTTACCACTACGTCCACCATCGTGCCTCTAACGGATACGTACATCTTCGGGCTTCTAACCACTACGAACACCATGGTGCTTCTA
Source organism: Cladopsammia gracilis (assembly GCA_022457155.1). Classification (NCBI taxonomy): domain Eukaryota; kingdom Metazoa; phylum Cnidaria; class Anthozoa; order Scleractinia; family Dendrophylliidae; genus Cladopsammia; species Cladopsammia gracilis. The sequence goes on along the minus strand of JAJGOT010001090.1, from coordinate 43,176 downwards.
ACTACTACTTACAACATCGTGCTTCTAACCACTACGAACACCATCGTGCTTTCAACTACTACGTACACCATCGTGCTTCTTACCACTACGAACACTATCGTGCTTCTAACCATTACGTACACAATCGTGATTCTAGCCACTACGTACACCATCGTGCTTCTTACCACTACGTACACCATCGTTCTTCTAGCCACTAAGTGCATTATCGTGCTTCTTACCACTACGTACACTATCGTGCTTCTAATCACTACGTACACTATCGTGCTTTTAACCACTACGTACACCATCGTGCGTCTAGCCACTACGTACACCATCGTGCTTCTTACCACTACGTACACCATCGTGCTTCTTACCAATACGTGCACCATCGTGCTTCTTACCACTACGTACACCATCGTGTTTCTAACCACAACGAACACTATCATGCTTCTAATTACTACGTACACAATCGTGCTTCTTACCGAACTGAGCAACATTCCTCTAAATGTCTTTGGGTAAAATAAGTGCTGTACGCAAAGGGTTCAGCTCTTACACCTGTAATTATTCAAGAGATCTTTCCAGTGTCGTGGTGACTTTAATAACAGTATAACATTGTTATTTGCAGTAGACAAAACATACAAGCAGCTCGCTATACGCATGCGTCATGTTCTGACGTGTTTCTTACCACTACGTACACCATCGTGCTTGTAACGACTACGTACACCTTCGTGCTTCTAACTACTACATACACCATCGTGCTTCTAACCACTACGTACACCATCGTGCTTCTAACTACTACGTACACCATCGTGCTTCTAACGACTACGAACACCATCGTGCTTCTTACTACTACGTACATTATCGTGCTTTTAACGACTACGAACACTGTCGTGCTTCTTACTACTACGAACACCATCGTACTTCTAACGACTACGAACACCATCGTGCTTCTAACTATTACTTACACCATCCGATCTTGCTTCTAACCACTACGTACACTATCATGCTTCTAACTACTACGTACACCAACGTGCTTCTAGCGACTATACGAACACCATCTTGCTTCTTACTACTATTTACACCATCGTGCTTCTTACCACTACGTACACTGTCGTGCTCCTAATCACTACGTACACCATCGTGCTTCTAACCACTACGAACATTATCGTGCTTCTAACCACTACGTACACCATCGTGCTTCTAACCACTACGTACACCATCGTGTTTCTAACCACTACGTACACCATCGTGTTTCTAACCACTACGTACACCATCGTGCTTCTAACCACTACGTGCACCATCGTGCTTCTAACGACTACGAACACCATCGTGTTACTAACCACTACGTACACCATCGTGCTTCCAACCACTACGTACACTATCGTGCTTCTAACTACTACGTACACTATCGTGCTTCTAACTACTACGTACACTATCGTGCTTCTTACCACTACGTACACTATCGTGCTTCTAACTACTACGTTCACCATCGTGCTTGTTACCACTACGTTCACTATCGTGCTCCTAATCACTACGTACACGATCGTGATTCTTACCACTACGAACACTATAGTGCTTCTAACTACTACGTACACCATCGTGCTTCTAACCACTAGTTACACCATCGTGCTTCTTACCACTACGTACACCATCGTGCTTCTTACCACTACGTGCACCATCGTGCTTCTTACTATGAACACCAGTCGTGCTTCTTACCACTACGTACACCATCGTGCTTCTTACCACTCGAACACCATCGTGCTTCTAACCACTACGAAGCTCATCGTATTTCTAACCACTACGTATACCATCGTGTTTCTAACCACTACCTATACCATCGTGCTTCTAACAACAAAGCCAAATTTCTCCTAAGGAAGTGAGGTACATTACTCTAAACGTCTTTGGGTGAAATAAGTGCTGTACACAAAAGGGATCGGCTCTTACACCTGTTATTATACAAGAGATCTTTCCAGTGTCGTGATGACTTTAGTAACAGTATAACATTGTTATTTGCAGTACACAAAACATACAAGCAACTCGCTGTACGCATGCGTCATGTTCTGGCCAAACCGGGGTAGTGTGGTTTGTCTATTGCTTGTAACATAAAAATTGATATTAACTTAAACCAAAATCATTTTCTGCCTTTTCTCTTTCCATGTTGCGTCTTGATTCTTTATATTTTTAATGTCATCTCTCCCACATGAAAATGACGGGGGTGTGAACGCAAGAAGACATGTTTTTCGTCCCAGATCCCTGTGATAAAGTTGAGATCTATGGTGAGCAACTATCAAAACAACGTAATTCTTCGCGTTATGCCAAACAGAAGAGTTCTTTAGAGAAGGAGCTCATGAATTTCTTCTCTAGTTTATTATCTCCAAAATCATTGGCGTCTGCCCTACCCTCAGATGCCATAGCCTTCCTGGTATGGAAGGATCAAAATGGGAAAACTCACGTTCACTGTTTGCCGGAATATGTGAGCCCCGTGCAAACACAAAGTTTAGGGCGCAAATGTAATTGTCCCAAGCGCCTTGCGTTTGCAGCAGTGGACGCCTTAATAGGGAAATTGCGAGCAATTTTTTGCCACACATGGTAGGGGTTCGGAACAGCAGCCTCTTCTGGGGGTGGGTAACCCGGTGGCTTGTAGAACAGTAAAAAACTACCTGGCAGATATAAGAGAAGAACAGTTAAAAGCAAAGATTGTCCCCACTCAGGCGGAACCAGTTCTCCTTGCTGATCTTGCCGTGATTTCACGGCACATTGAAACCCAGCTCTTGCGGAGCTCATATGTAGAACCTACTGAAATCATTGTTTTGGCAAGAGACCAGGCAGTATTCAAGGCGTTATTCTTTGCTGGAAGAGAAGCGACACAGCCTTGCACTACATCAAGTTGAAAGAAGTGGTTAACCCGGCAGGCGCGGCTGCCAGGTTCTGATGCTGGCAGGGACTACAAATGTTTTGATGCTTTGCAGGGTTTCGATCAGGCTTTCAAGGCTGAGTGCATTATAAAACCAAAAATATATATCTGTATATATAACTTTAAAAAAGTCTCGAGAATCGTTAGGAGAGGTTAAATTTGCAATAGTAAGAAGTAATCAAAGGCACCTTGCGAGCCAAGTTGTGAATATGAAACAACAATCGGACCTTTTCCTACCCTACACAAGGTGGGTCCTCTTAGATTGTACATGTTATGACTACTTCCCTTATGCTGCAGATCCTCATACCAATATCTTTTACCAAAGAGGGACCTCTAAAACCTTCGTGTGTAGCTGAGGGAGTCCTGGGTTATTGTCAAGAGCGTATAGCAAACACGTGGCAAGTAAAATCCACTGTGAGTTTTATCAGCAATGCTTTAAAGATGAATTACAGTCCGTACTGTGCAATTCAGCTCGGCAATGTTTGTGAGCCTCACACGAACGAATTTTTACTAGTGAAAATGAAAATTACGGGAAACTTACCTTTTCCTTCAATATTAATGTCAGATATCCTTGCCAAACAATAATAACAAGTAAAAGAACCCCAACGTTTTCTCAAACCGACGTTACATCTCATCGAACATTCGTAAACACAAGGACCGTAATGGCGGACTTGGTTTAGTCTCATTTATTCCATGTATGCTATACCGAAGTGTAACATATCAACAATGTAATATAAATTTAATATAAAGTTTACAATGAGCGAGTGACTTTTCTCCAGTAACCGCGATAAGTCGTATTCACGACTTAAAAATGAAGTAGAATCTCAAGGATATTACACGCAAGATCATTTAGGAAGGTAGGATAAGGATTGGGAAGAGAGCATGGATCATTTAACCGTATTAGGACAAGAGAACGCGCAAAATATTAGCGTATTGTACTGTAGCATACCGGTTTGACAGGTTAGGAACAGCGCGCGCTTAGGACGATAGTGAAATACTGGGCGAAAATGACGGTTATAAGTGCTGGAAGTAACAGTCGGTCATCGAACATTGTCCGACTAAAATCCGAAAATGTCCGACCAATTTTAAATTATGCTCGGACATGGTGACCGAGCACAAAAATTGCTTATCTTTTGCCTTTAAAGTCTTGTTAACTCATCGCGTTTGATTCCAAAAATATTACAATAAGAATTGACGCTGTTTGAACGATTGATTTTGCTGTAAACGGCTCTCTTGATTCAAGAGAATTCAGAAAAGTCCGTGTCATTTGAAATCGCCCTTCAATACATTGCAAAAATTCTCATAGCACGCCGTGTATGCTTACCGATTGTGTCTCAGGAAAAAATCCAATCTCCGACCAATTTTGTAAAATGTCCGATCAAAAGGGAGGTTTGAAGGGACCCATGTCCTTCTAAGCAAGAAAAATTATTTCCAGCACTAGTTATATTGAGAAGTAAATCAAAAAATTAAGCAGACGAATAATAAATCCCTTATTTGATGGTTTGACAGATAATACGAGCGGTTATTTTACTCAATGCTCGCATTTTTCCTCTCCCCTACGGAGCTCGTTAAACTACTACGCAACTCGTAAAATATCCGTGCGTATTATCTGTAAAACCATCAAATAAGGGGTATCTCTTATTTGATGGGTTTGACAGATAATACGCGCGAATATTTTACTCATTGTCCGCTTTTTTCCTCACTCCTACGTACGGGTTTCGGAAAAATACTACGCAACTCATAAAATATATCGGTGAAACCATGAATAAGGTGTATGTATTGGTCGCAAAACTGAAATGTTATTGGTAAGCTTCTCGGCTGAAATACAAAAGGAAATTACCTCTTTCGAAGATCCAAGTTCGTGTAAAGGAACTAAGAAACTTTCGAAAATAAAGCATTCAATATCATGAAAGTGTTTATTACTATTCTTAAAACTTTAAGCAAAGAAAGACAGCATTTTTCACCTTAGTTAAGTTTACCATATATTTGATTTGTAATCTGCACTGGTGTTACACTTTTTGCACTGGTGTTACACTTAAACTGCACTGCTCTTAGCCAATCGGAATTGAGTATTTTTTCATGCATATTATTAGTGGTGGAACATATCATGCTGTGATACTCTGTTCTGATAGCCTGTCCTCTTTTTCTTATATGACTCTACATCCATGTCAAGTGACAGGTTCCGTGTTGATGTACAAAGTATTGGTGTGAAGGGAAATAGTAATAACAGCGTTGCTATTAAGGTTGAAGTTGATAAGTTTGCTGTGCTAGTTTGTTGTGCTACAGCAGAAGCCCACCATAATGTCCACATCGTTATTACGACTACTTTATTGGGGCACAAAAAAGTGCTTATTCAGTCATTATCTATTCTGAAAAACCTTGTTAACAGGGTTCCACTGTATTCATGATATGACATAGAACGGAGAAAGGAGGGTAAAGGGTCTGACCTAAACATTTAAACATTTAAACTGTAATATGGGGCATATTCTTTTAGGATTATTCTGCCCAAACTTATTTCAGTTAACAAAAAAGTGTAGAATATCGTTTCCCAAAGGAACATATATTCAAACAGCAAACTACTCTTGACAATATCAATAAAATTATTTTTTTATTGACAATTTTTGCTGAGGGGGCAGGTGACAATGACTCCCACCAAAAGAATGATGTTTTGCCTATTGTGTACAAACTGTTCTCTGTTCATTCCATTTGTGGTGTACGCGGATGGGAATCAAAAGCACGTGGGTAAACACGAACAGCACGAATTTCCAGTTCTTTATGTCCTTTAATATTTGTCGGCTCATTCAGCGCTCACCACGAGCGGAATACATCGCATATACCTTTCCATTTAAAACGTCTGTGCCACCGCAGCAGAAAAGTACAAAACTGGAAAACATCTAAGGACAACATCGCTAGAATCGACAAGAACTTTAAGTTTCGTGGCTGAACTCTAAAATCTGAAAATCACGTGAGTTACAAAACAAAGAAAATAAATTATAATAATTAATCTTGGCGGGAAAAGACACGACACCATTCAATATTCTTCTATTTTTGTTAACAGAACTGGCACAGTGGTGAGACATTCGGTCCCCACCAATGATTACCACGCCCAGCATGGTTATGTGGGTTGACTCTGTTGCTGGTTCAGTCCTTGCTCCCAACGATTTTTTGTCCAGGAACACTTTTCTGGTTTTCCCCTCTCCTATCACAACAACACTTCCGAATTTCCATTAGGTCTGCATAGTGCCCCCATGTAGCACTCCACGCTAAATGCCATCAACACTCAAAGTAATTTACAATGAATTTATGTTTCATTTCAAAAACAGAATAGATTCCAAACGAACACAATCAGCAGCTGTTGCGTCACGCATAGTCCCGAAAAATGTCCCCATCTGTACCCACATCTGAACTCACTGTTCGTTTTTTTTCGTACTTAATAGAATCTGATTCAACTGAATGCAACTTGGAGGAAATCATGGGATATTTATAAGCGAGTTACAATGTTGCACTTCACAATACAACATTCATATCTGTGACCTGATGTATATGAGGATATTTTGTCAAAGATGCAATGGACCATTGGGATGCACAGGACTTTATGCACAGGAGCTTGGAGAGGACGATAACTCCTACACCTGCTTTTTCGCTTGTATCTGTAGATAGTCTTAAAAAGGAGAACAGCTTTATTCTTTTCTCTTGCTTTCTACAAAGAGCAGAGGAAGCAATACAAGAGTAACATAAAATTGTAGCTTCATTGTTCTCTACACTACGTGTGATCTCTCTCTTCTATCTGGGATACTCGAGCATAAAACAGAATGCAAGCACCCGCAAAATTCAAATAGTATGCGAAACTTAAAGGCATGGGTGACAAGAAGCAAACATGATGAGAGCAGGGGGATGGGAAAGAAAGTAACATGGGTGGCAGGATGCACTAGAAAGGGGAGGGGAGAGAGGATTTGGGGCGCGCGCGAAGCGCGTGGAGAGGGCACGCGCGAAGGGAGCGCGCCCTACCCCTTAGTTCCCGCCCTCCTCTTTGTAGCGCCTGCCACGCACGCAAGAAAGAAATTAGAAATGCAAAAGTATCAATAAAAAACGTTAACGTAAATTAAATTTTATTTTAAATGAAATATTTATATACAAAAAACGTAAATTTACAGAAACGAGCACTATACAGTAAAATCCGTTATGATATTTAAAACTTAAACTAATATGATAAACAAGGGTTTCCTACATCTTGATATTTATACATTGATCACTTAGATGTTCAGATGTTCATAATTATGCTATTATGACCATCGAAATGTTGTTCAATGTTTTTGCACATACATTTTGTAAAGGAAAGGGCTTTACGCTTTCTGCACCAAAATATTTTTATCAATAGCGGTGAAAATCTCCTTCCTCCAATACGTATAGTAACCAAAGTAACCATGTTTGTATCGGCAAAGGTTTGTTTCTCTATGCTTTGCATTGCATGGCATTCTCTTTTTTGCGAACAGCAGTTTATCCAGTACGTACAAAATGTAAAGTGGCAATGTTTGTGCTTTGCTAGGGCTTGTTCCTCCATGTTTTACATCAGAATTTCTGTAACGATAGCAGCTGGCGAGTCCTCAGTTGTTCCATGCCATTCTTTGTGATGCACGATTTCTTTCATGTAGTTTCATTTGCTGAGAGATTTTTCGAAACGAGAGTTACTTTCGTGATGCAGAAATTTTTGTTACTCATGCGCATAGCGGCATGAGGTAAGGTTTCGGCTCCGTTTTTCTTGTTATTTTGCCACTACACTTCCTGTTTAGTGACTTCCAGGTACTCTCACTTCCGGTAAAGGAGCGTTACTCAAATGTCACGACAGCGTCTCCTACAACCCTACTTACATTAGCAATGTTCATCTTTGGTGTATATGACTTAGAAGAATCATTCCCTTCATTGTGGTACAGCCTTCATTTCCAAAACAATCAATAGTAAACAGCGTGGTTTGCGGGAACGATGACTGAATGAAAGGAGTAACTCTTCGCTATGTCGGACATCTTCTTATCATGTTTAAAATATATCATGAAACTTACTTACGCATGCGCATGAGTATAGGCTACTAGGAGCCTCTTGTTGTAGAGGGCAAGCGCTCGAAAAGTCAGCTTTTGAATATGTGTACTAGGTGACCCATTTACCATTTCAACTCCGTTGATAAAACCAAATTTTCATGATTCACTGTCTAAACGTTTTTCTCTGTGACCAAAAAACGTACCATGAAGTTAAAAAAGAACTGGCCACAAATATATTTTTCGCTCGAATTGGCGCGATTTAGCTCCCGAGGCACGACAAATTTATTAACCTCGCTACTCACGGGCCTTCGAATTATTACTCATGCGCAAAGCGCAAGAGTTATAAAACGGGCTTCGTTTTTCTCCTTTTTATTTTTTTTTACTATTTTTTTTGTCACGATTTTGCATGCAAATTTATGCACGCATATGTTAGTGACCGGGTCGTCGGGTCACCAACAAATTCTACAAAACTGGCTGCCGCGCTCGGCATGTGTGAGATAAAGGAGAGCTTTAAGCAACTAAATCTTGCTTCGAAGAACTTCAAACGGTTTTATCAGTGCGGGACCGGGGCGATCAAAACCGAAGAGGCAGAGCTTTAAAGAATTTTCAAACAGACGAGGGACTTTACTGCAAAAGAAATTACAATTTTCGGTGAGCATTTATGTTGATATCAATTTGTGATCCACTTTTTCTTTGTCTTCTCGTTAGTTTTGGACAAATGTTTATAAAACATTCTCAAATTCAGTCGTAATGACATCTGCTATTATGTAAACAAAACAAGACTTGAATTTTTTGGTAAATGTTCTTGAATTTTCTAGTAAACTTTCTTTTAAACTTCGCACGCGTCGCCTTACGCAAAGATGTCTGTGTATTTTTTGCAATTTTGATTTACAAATCAGTTTCTCGGGCAATTTTTAATACACAACTGGTGTATTTTATTCGGAGTAGTCATACTTGTTATACTAGACCGAGAAAAGGTTGCTTTTGTGAGCTTTTGTGCACTCTAAACACAGAGTCAACGGCGGACGGCCGACGGTCACGTAATACTGTTTTTGAGAATTGCTACAATTGAAAAAATAGCCCGGTCATTGCTTTTAAAAGTAGTCTTTTCAAATGTAACAGAAAGCAGTCACGGTTTGGGAAACATTAGCCACAAACTCGTTCGAATGTTTTTTTTTTTTCATATGAAGCCAATAATCACGGTAAAGGCACGCTAGTAAATATAATTGAATTAAATAGCGCTTTCTGAAATAAAGTTTGCTTTCAAGATTTTTTTGATTCGCGAAAACATTATGCGAATCATCTTTAGGGATAAGAATGGCATTCTATATACACAAAGGAGAAGTCTGAAATTTTAGAAAACACTAGATATAATAAAGCAGGCTGCTGAATTCAAATATTATTTTGTGATATATTAGAGCAGTTTTCAATTAAGTGTCGAAAGTAATTACACAATTGCTTTGGTTTTGCATTACCAGGTTTTGTGATTGGCTAAAAAATCGCGCGCAACTTTCTCGACCAATCAGAAGTAAAACCAAAGTGTTCTAATTCTAGGCCACTCTTTTGTGAGGAGATTTGAGGAATTCATTTCTCTACATTCACAAGGGAACGATTACGCCCTGGACTTAAATCTCTCCCAAGAATGTAAAGTCATTATATATGCTAGGAATAGGAGGCCGAACGGTTGACAAAATGGTCCGCAACGACCTCCCCACTATCCGAAAAATGGCTCCACAGGGATAGTTATTCTGGAACTCGGGTCTAACGATCTGTGCGATGCAACGTGCGATGCGCACACAGCAGGATGGGCAATTGAGGCTTTTGTGGAACTGTTGCACACCCAATGTAACATTAAATACATCATGGTATGCGAAGTAATACCACGGGCAAGTCCCCCCTTTTTAAGTTACAATGAAAAAGTTGATAGCTTCAACAACTATCTTACGAAGGCATTTGCTAACGCCCAATTTGCCGGAATATGGCGTCACCGAGGGCTTTCTAACCCTTCGATAAATATTTATTTGTCTGATGGCGTACATTTAAATTACCAAGGCAATAAAGCCCTTTATCGAAGTTATCGAGGGGCCATCCTGGTCGCTTTACGTCGCCAATAGAGATATTGATATTCCTTGAAGCTTATATAGCTTGTACATTCGAGGGAACACGCGAAATAAATCATCGATAAGGTCGGAAATACACTTCCATACTCCACAATATTTTCTCTTTTTCTGTTACCGCTCAACATTTTTGCGGACATTGTGATATCTTATCTAGAAGTCCAGGCCGACCGCCAACCCCCCCCCCCCCCCCGCCTTTAAAATTTGGAGAATGTTTCTATCGTTCTTTACATCAAATCAGAGTAAGTTTCATAGTTAATTAACGGCAAAACTTTGGCTCTGGAATATAAAGAGAAAATTATATGAAAACGCTATTTTTATTTTTCACTGTGGAAGTTAATTGCAAAATTTTAAATTTCTCTATGGCGGTACTTAACATTATATATATAGATAGATAGATAGATAGATAGATAGATAGATAGATAGATAGATAGATATATACTCTAACACAAGAGGAAACACTTTTTTCTTAAAACACCTATATTTCGGCAGCGTACCGCTGCCTTCATCAGGGTGAATGGCTGACAAGGCGTTACACGTGATAAAAACCGTTACAACCGTTATATGTGCGCGCTAATCAAAAAAAAAATTTAAAATGCGCGCGCTACAACAGCTAAATACAAATGCTGGAAAAACTGCTATTTTTGCGCGCGAAGTCCCCGATTTTGGCTATAAAAAAAATCGCTCTCATTTAGACCGTGGGGTCTGAGTGTCTTCAGTTTGTAAGCCCATTGACCCTCCTTATCCGTCAGATTTTCCGTTCTGTCCACTCTGTCTATTAACTGAACTGACATATCCTCCAGACCTCCATGACCCGCACGAAAAAAATGCCTGTATAAGATCTCATCGTCTAGCCTCTCTTCGGGCGTCATTCTACCATGCAAATTCAGTCGACTACGGTGGTTGTTAAATCTGAGTCGAAATTTGGTCGAAGTCGAACCCACAAATTGCTTGCCACATGTTTTACAAGTAAGCAGATAAACCACATTCGTGCTATTACAGTTCAAACTGTAATTTATGGTGTATGACTTGCCCGTGTTCGTACCCTCGAAAGTGTCCCCCATCTTGAGAAGCTTGTCCTTCCTACATATCCTGCAGTTCTTCGAGGCACATTGCTTGTTCCCGCTATCCCTGATTGTAATTTCCTGTTTAACTTTAGCGTGCACTAAATAGTCTTTAAGACTCTTGGGCCGACGAAAAGCCACCATCGGCTGTTCCTTGATTGCTTTCTTGCATCTCTCTGACGCATGTAGCACGGGATTGCAGATCTCTCAGGATTTTTCCAATGTTTGGAAGACCGGGATGATACGTTACGACGAACGGAATCCTTTCATTTTTTCTGCTTGTTTCTCTTGGCTTTAAAGCCTCGTCCCTTGTTATTCTTTTCGCTCTGTTTATCTGTCTCATAACAAACGATTTCTCATATCCTCTAGCCACTAAAAACTCGGTCAATCTCTTGGCTCTGTCGTCAAAAAATTCTTCTAAAGAACAAATACGACGTAGTCTCAATGCTTGGGCATACGGAATCCCCTCTTTACATCCTCTCGGGTGACAAGATCTTGAGTCCAGATACTGGTGTTTGTCAGTGGGTTTAACGTATAAGTCGGTTTCTAGCTTCCCATTTCTATTCAAGACTGTGACATCTAAGAAGTCAACTTGCTCTCTAGAGTAGTTCCACGTGAATTTTATAGTGTCGTGTGAATTATTAATAAAGTTCAAAAATCTTTCCAATTCTTCCTCTCCTGCTGTCCATATCATAAAGATATCGTCAATATACCTAAACCAAGTGTGAGGTTTCGTTTCGTATCCATCTATGAGTGTTCTTTCTAGCTCATCCATAAAAAGGTCGGCGTATGGAGGGGCCATTTTTGTCCCTATTGCTGTCCCCAATATCTGTAGGAAGTGCTCTCCATCAAACTCGAAATTGTTGTTCCTTAACACTATGCCTGCGAGTTCCGCAATTTCTGTAGAAGGGATTTCCGGGTTTATTCTACCGTCTAATGCTTTCTTTATAGCTCTCAGACCTTCGTCGTGTGGGATGGAAGGGTAAAGCCCTACAACATCAATTGTAACCATAATGGAATCATCTGGAAGAATACCTAAATTATTGATTTTCCTAAGAAAGTCATTTGGATCGGCACTCGCCTTCATTTTTATTTTATCGAGGTTGTATGCCGCTTTGTTGCAACCTTTTATGTTGGACGCTCTGCGGTATATTACTACCATGATCCTTTCGGCCGGATATTTTTCTCCGTGCCAAATGATGCACGGACGACAAATGCCATGCCAAATGACGCAAAGATGTCTGTGTATTTTTTGCAATTTTGATTTACAAATCAGTTTCTCGGGCAATTTTTAATACACAACTGGTGTATTATATTCGGAGTAGTCATACTTGGTATACTAGACCGAGAAAAGGTTGCTTTTGTGAGCTTTTGTGCACTCTAAACACAGAGTCAACGGCGGACGGCCGACGGTCACGTAATACCGTTTTTGAGAATTGCTACGATTGAAAAAATAGCCCGGTCATTGCCTTTACATGTAGTCTTTTCAAATGTAACAGAAAGCAGTCACGGTTTGGGAAACATTAGCCACAAACTCGTTCGAATGTTTTTTTTTTCATGAAGCCAATAATCACGGTAAAGGCACGCTAGTAAATATAATTGAATTAAATAGCGCTTTCTGAAATAAAGTTTGCTTTCAAGATTTTTTTGATTCGCGAAAACATTATGCGAATCATCTTTAGGGATAAGAATAGCATTCTATATACACAAAGGAGAAGTCTGAAATTTTAGAAAACACTAGATATAATAAAGCAGGCTGCTGAATTCAAATATTATTTTGTGATATATTAGAGCAGTTTTCAATTAAGTGTCGAAAGTAATTACACAATTGCTTTGGTTTTGAATTACCAGGCTTTGTGATTGGCTAAAAAATCTCGCGCCACTTTCTCGACCAATCAGAAGTAAAACCAAAACCAATCGTGACTTGCTCGCACGTGTTTTCCCGTGCTTGGCGCCGCCGACATGTAATTGCTTCGAGCTCTGATTGGTTCATTGGATTGTGTACGGCTGCTGTGATTGGTCAGAGTAATTACTTTGGTTTTGGTTTTACTACACTCAATTGAAAACTGCTCTAATGTTTATAATACAATTCGCAGACGCTCTCCGCGCTGCAATTAGGATAAATAAATCGCCAAGCCTTCCAGAAGCAGAAAATCACTGAATTTCGATAGGTGTTTAACTCTTTTTTTCAAGGGAAAGACATTTTCATTCAAGGAAATATGAGTTTCATTACAGTGCGGCGCCCAAAAGTGTGACCACTTTTAATTAATTCGCATTCTTTCGTGCCGATTATCCAATCATGTGAGAGCAGTTTTAATTAATTCGCATTCTTTCGTGCGGATTATCCAATCAGAAGGCGAAGATAGTTATACAGCCAACCGCAAGAACAAAATTGCTCTTTCATGAATACCATTTTTGGACGCTTTTCCAGCTGAACTTTGGCGTTTTTGGCCTCGAAAATAACACCGAAATGCAAAATGTTCAAGGTCAAATTTTGGCAAATCGACATTGGCTTACCTGCTGTAGTAAACGGTAAACATTCGGCCGGGCGACGTATCAATTTAATAGCTGTAAGAACGCATTTTCCACGGCCAGAAGAACATAATTCCAAATATTTATTTCTCCTACAAGTATCATTGGTGTAATAATTCAAAACTATCCTGAGGTAATTGTGTATTTATGTTCTATTTATGTTCCGTATGTTTTTCTGTATGGTAAAGCGAAACCGCCGCGCGATCTCGGCGCGGAGTTACAACCACTGAATAGAGCTGATTCATATTTACACTCGGTGTTTCGCTATTCGAAAACAATGTTCTTCAAATCCTGCGTCAAATAAAAAGAAACTTTTCTCATCTTTCGTTGAGGACCATGCTATTGCAGCAAGCTAAGAAGTTTTTGTAAAATGCCCATTTGCGACCAGATCTCGCATCTCTAAAAAGCTATCCACAAACACAACTCCACACCTGATGCTTCGACAGGTTTCACAGACTTGGGCATGGATCATATATCTTTTCATGTTCGGAAGTTACAAATGCTATCTGTCACGACTAAAAACAAAATTCATAAGCCCTCTGAAAACTTCGAACTTGATGATTTCAATAGCTATTGCCAAATTACATGTAGTAGAAAACTAGAATCAGCAGAATCAGATTCTCGGGAAATGCCCTGAACTTGTTGTTTCGCTCTGCTGAGTTGGAATAGGTTTGTACGTAACAATTATCCACCACTGAGACTCACCGAATATCGACTAGCCCGGGTACACTGAGGTAAGGTTTCTATTTCGTTTAGGGATTTTGTTCAGGGAAAAAAACACTTCATATATATTTTGAGCGACAACTTGTAGTCGATGCGGTGACCCGCATCTGTCGGCACGGTCAATTATGTCACTTCTATAAACGGCCGTAAATATATAAACAAAAGCCCCATAATATAAATTTCATGTGGAAATAAGCAAAGACCAGAGCAAAGACATCGTTATATCGGCTGTAGGACTTACTTTATTCAGCTTTATCGTCGACCATCTGATCTGAGCAGTGGCATGAAGGAATCGCGGTGAGCGGATGTCGAAGCGCACGATTTTACCGCAACAATTCCCATTTTGGAGTACAAATTTACCCCGGGAAATTTAGTCTAGCGTAGAATTTCAAAGTTATAAACGGAGAACTTGACTTGAAAGATCGTTGAAGGTAAAGGCCCTGAAGCATTCTTGAAACAGATGTTTTTTATGTTCCCGCATCATCGCTTTGGTTCAGTCTTCTTCGGCTTCTGAATTCTTATTGGCTATTGCACGAAAGAATGCGCATAAATTAAAAGAGCTCTCATTTGATTGGGTAATTGCACGAAAGAATGCGAATTAATTAAAAGTGGTCACACTTTTGGGCGCCGCACTGTAAAACGTTTTGACCTTTAGAAAAAATATTTTGGATTCATGATCATGAAAAAACAGCGCGCGATCGAATTACATTTCAAAATTTGCATCAAACAAAATTGTGTATTTGCGACAACACTTTGAAGAAACTGTAAAGCCTGGAAAAAAACTAATACATGGCAAAATCAAAGCATTTATTTAAGTAACTAGCTGTATAGAAAAATTTCATTTCGCTTTGGTCTTGAAATCACAGGGGGGTTATGATGCGTCACGCAATATTTTATAGCACTTATCACCACAGTTTTGAAAATTAAAAGCAGAATCTCCAGAATGCGATTACATGTATTTTTTGTTCATTAACAATAAATTTAGGGCTCCAAAAATTTACTGGAAAACCGGACAGGAGTATCGAGGAGGGGTCTCTGGGCTTGGAAATCCAGGCGGAAGGGGGGGGGGGGGCGGGGTGGGTCTAGCGGGCCAGAAAATCCGGGCGGAAGGGGAGGGGTCAAAAAATCTTAACATCCATCGGGGAGGATAACCCAATGTAATCACGGTTTAGGAAGTATTAGACTAGTGTGGGTTTGATCGGGAATCAATAAATCAAATATTCAAAGCGAGTACAGAAAATTGGAAGCTTCAATCAATGCGTCTTAGAGTCTCATGCGCATGAGTACAGGCTACGTGAAGCCTCTTGTTAACTCATGCGCAAAGCGGAATGAGGTTAAAAAATGGGCTCTGTTTTTCTTGTTATTTTATTTTTGTGTCACGATTTTGCATCCAAATTTGTGCACGCATATTTTAGTGTACGCGTGAACTCGCCCCTGACTCCGCTAAAAAGTTATTTTTGTCCCATATTGTTATAAAAGGCTTCGGGAAGGTTAAACCAATCAGAATCCGTCTATTGAGCACATGTCTGGGTTTTAGGGGGGACTAGAGAGAACCGGTTTGTCACTCGCAGAAGACTTTGAGATTTCAAACAAATATGGCGTTTTCTGTACTCTACACTTCAATTTTTCAGACGTTCATTTTCCATTACCAAAATGTAAACACGCCTTTTAAGACTTCGAAATGGAAAGAAAAGTCCTTAAGACGATTTGTATGCCTTTGAAGTGGTGGTTAGAGAGCTGAAAGCCATGGAATCTTCCTGTGAGGATCAGCATGTATTTATTACAAAGCAGAACATGTCTTCCTTCACAATTCACACTGGAAGAGCGAAGTGGCAGACTTTACTAAGAATATCCAAGCATTCCTGGAAAACTACGGTAAAGAATGAATTGTCCTTTTTCCTGTGTAAAGGCAAATTGCGATCAAACTTGTTCGAATGTTTTCTTCGTGAGGCCAATAATCACGGTAAAGGCACGCTAGTAAATATAGCGCTTTCTGAAATAAAGTTTGCTTTCAAGATTTTTTGATTCGCGAAAACATTATGCCAATCATCTTTACGGATAAGAATGGCATTCTATATACACAGGAAGTCGGAAATTAAAAAAAAACACCAGATAATTTATAATAAAGCAGATTGCTGAATTTAAATATTTTGTGATGTTTATAAAATAATTCGCAGACGGTAACGCTGCGCGCTGCAATTGGAATAAATAAATCGCCAAGCCTTCCGGAAGCAGAAAATCACTGAATTCTGATAAGCGTTTAACTCTTTTATTCAAGGAAAAGACATTTTCATTCAAGGAAATATGAGTTTCATTAAAACATTTTGACCTTTAGAACAAATATTTTGGATTAACAGAGCGCGATCGAATTACATTTCACACGAAATTTGCATATATGGTCTTGAAATCAAACGGTGGGGGTGGGTTCATGATGCGTCACGCAATATTTATTTTTATTCAAATGTTTCACCAATTTATAGCGCTCATCGCCACAGTTTTGACATTATAAAAGCAGAATCTCCTGGACCCGATAACATGTATGTTTTTCATTACCTGTAAATTTAGGGCTTCCAAAAATTTATTGGAAATCCGGGCAGGAGGAGGGGTCTCTGGGCTTGGAAATCCGGGCGGAGGGGAAGGGGTCAAACAATCTTGCCATCCGTCGGTTTTGGGGGGGGGGGGGAGGGTGTGGATTCTTCTGGAATAACCCAATGTAATAGAAATAATTCACCGTTTGGGAAGTATTAGACTAGTGTACGTGTGGGTTTGATCGGGAATCAATAAATTAAATATTCAAAGCGAGTACAGAAAAATGGGTAGCTTCAATCAACATGTCTTGAGTGTTGGTGCAATGTGTGTCACGCAAAATTCGTTGAGGGGGGAAGGGTGCGTGACCCGTTTAAAATAAACCATAAAATTTTCTTAGCAAGCGCATGAATATAGGCTACTGGTAGCCTCTTGTTATTATTATTTATTGTGTCACGATTTTGCATGCAAATTTCTGCACGCATATTTTCGATTATGCACTTCCGGTTCATAGCTTTGCCATTAACACTTCTTGTTTAGTGACTTCCAGGTAATCTCACTTCCGGTAAAACAGCGTTACTAAAGTGTCACAACAGCGTCTCCTACAACCCCACTTGCATTACTAATGTTCACATTACGTATATATAACACTTAGACTACGAGCAGTCTCTCTTTCCCAGCTTAGTCCGTCGAGCGAGAAACGAAAAAAACATCAGCGAACGGATAATGGCCGCGCGAAACTGGGGGCGAGGCAGGCGCGCGCCCCTAGTTTCGCGCGGCCATTATCCGTTCGCTACTGTTTTTCGTTTCTCGCTCGACGGACTAAGCTGGAAAAGAGAGACTGCTCGTAGTCTAACACTTAGAAGAATCACTGGCTTCATTGTGATGCAGTCTTCATTTACAAAACATTCAATAGTAAACAACGTGGTTTGCAGGAACAATGACTGAATGAAAGGAGTAACTCTTCTCCATGTCGGACATCATGTTTAAAATATATCATAAAACTTTCGTACGCATGCGCATGAGGATAGGCTGCTTGGAGCCTCTTGTTTATTCTGATATGAGTATGCATTCCACGATAGTGTAGTGGTTTGATGTTTTGGCTTAGTGCCGGGTATGACAGTCGGGAGGCCCGAGTTCAAGTCACGCTCAGGACCTTTTTTCTCTTTTGTTTTCTTTCTTCGGACTGGAGATTATGAAAGTGATGCACTGTTTTTTTTTTTGCGTTCGTCAAAAATCCTTACGTTTAATTTAAAAAAATATATATCGAACCGTGTCAGTGTGAAAACATAAGCTTACCGCAATATTGCGTTACGCGTTAGCATTTCTTATTCACGGATTGGCTCTTAAAAGCCTTTGATTATACGTAATTTAAAGCTTATGTTTCTCCGTAAAAGCACTTGAAACACTCGGGAATCAATGCTGCATTGAGTTAAAGGCGCCACGAGTTCAAGCTGTGCTCAGCTTCTTGTGTAGGTCATAAAATCGTTCGCTCCAAGGTGAATAAAGATTGACGACAGGCCTGCACGGGATGCACGGGCTCACCAAACTCGTCCCCAGAGTATCTCTTCTTACCGTCCCATGGGGCGAGAGAGACGGGGACGAGAAGAAGAGAGAGAGACCTTGGGAACGAGGTTCCGGGCTCACTATCTGCAATATACCCTAATATGTTTTGCTCTAACGAGCATATCTTTAAGGTAGGTATCAGTATAAGTGGCTTGACGATCATCAGTTTTCGTGATTTTACGCACTCGTGTTACAGTGGATCCTACCAATGCAGCGGATTACGAATTGTGGCTTTTTACTACTTTATTGTTCGAATCGTGGATCTTAACCCTTTACAGACCTGTTGTTATTTTGTTTTCGCCACAACCGAGATCACGTGTCATCAAACTGTGCTGTTGCTTAAATATTCCGTCTACGTTCACAAGAAGACCTATTAAAAAAATAATATTCCCAACATTTGCAAGGATTCAAGTCAGGAGATTGTTATAACATATCAAAATTTCACAAATAATTTATGGATTCGGATTTGGGCATAAATTTTTGCGTATCGACGGATTTGCATATTCCTAATTTCACCCCCTCTTTAAACATAATAGACCAATTTACAGTTGTCTACTTAGTAACCTGGCCTTTGTGTGGAAATGAGGCTGGAGTTGACCTTGCTTTGATAGAAACCTTGCTTCCCTTCATATGTAAATCATGTTGTTGTTATGCTGAATAACATGATTAACATATGAAAAGCGGGAAGGTTTGTATGAAAACAAAGTCAACTCCAGCCTCACTTTCACTCAAAGGCCAGGGTACTAGGCACACAACTGTAAAATGGTCTATTGTGTCGTGAAGTGTTGTTTGATTGTAGGATGAAAGTTGCTAGCTCCTTTCCGCTTTGGCGTAGACCTGACAGTAAGAAAATGTCGTTTATAAAACGTTTACATTCTCTTTGTTTGTATCCGCCATGATGTTGGCAAATGCTACTGTCATTTTTATTCCCATTATGGTTCCATTGGTCAGGAGATAATTGTTTCTAAATCAGTAAAGTTCCAACAAATTGGTACGAATTATCCTCAGTTTAGGATCCGGTTGAACATATCTTTGAGAGAGTGGGACAATGGGAACAATATAACCGGAAAAAATCACAATATAAAAAGTGACAGCGTGAAATGTACCGACTCCCCCACCCCCACCCTCTGCGACCAACTCTCCACCCTCCCTTCCATCCCACGCCAACCTCATGGGTAATACAGGTGACTATAACTTATCGCATTTGGAATGAGTAAAATATATGCGCAAGCCTTACGTACTGGTTAGCGGAATTACTAAGAAAAATTTACAGCTGATAGATTGAAGGAAGGAAGGAAGGTAGGGAGGGAGGAAGGAAGGAAGGAAGGAAGGAAGGAAGGGAGGAAGGAAAGTAGGGAGGTAGGGAGGAAGGAAGGGAGGAAGGAAGGAAGGAGGGAAGGAAGGAGGGAAGGAAGGAAGGAAGGAAGGAGGGAAGGAGGGAAGGAAGAAAGGAAGGAAGGAAGGAGGGAAGGAGGGAAGGAAGGAGGGAAGGAAAGAAGGAGGGAAGGAGGGAAGGAAGGAAGGAATGAACATTTGTGTATTTGTCCCCCGTCTGTTAACTTGTAAAATGTTTTTAGTATTCACGAGTTAAAAATGGCAGAGAAATAAAACTGACACAAGACATAAAACATTCCTGCTTAAACTGACACGAGACAAAACAGTCCTGCTTAAACTGACACGAGATATAAAACAGTCCTGCTTAAACTGACACGAGACATAGTTTTCACTATACAGCTATTTCAATTAACGTTGTCGGGTGAAAGCTCAAAGCTCAAAGCTCAAAGCCTTCAAGTCAAGACCGAACGAGTAAACCGAGCACCTGTTCCAGGCATGCAGATAGTTGGGAGCTGCGAAACGAAAAGAAACGGCGCGAATGAGCGATGCGACGAGCGGGAAAAAAACTGTCTTTTGCGCCGCTCCCAACTATCTTGGCTTGTAGCTTTGAGCTTTCATCCGACAACGTTAATTGAAATAGCTGTATATAGCGACATTAGCATAAGGGAAGCATAAGAATTTGCATCAAGTGAATACGAACAGTGGTTTAAGCTTAAGAGCTCTTGCTCGCTTTTAGAACGAGGAATATACATCATGATATACTCCATTTACCTTTCGTGTAACTAGCTTTTAGAACGTGGGATATACATGTACTCCATTAACCTTTCGTGTAACTCGCTTTTAGAACGAGGAATATACGTATTCCATTGACCTTTCGTGAGACTCGCTTTTAGAACGAGGAATATGCTTGTACTTCATTAACCTTTCATGTAACTCGAGTTTAGAATGAGGAATATCCATGTAATCCATTAACCTTTCGCTCAACACACTTTTAGAACGAGGAATATATCTGTACTCTAGCCACCTTTTGCGCAACACGCTTTTAAACGAGTAATACTACATGTATTCAGCGATTAACCTTTCGTGTAACTCGCTTCTCTTCTTAATGAGATGCATTTTTCGGATCGACAAGTCTGTCTTTCGGGTGGACAATAATTTTGTCGATCCGTACGACTCGTACCAGTCGACAACCTTCAAGAGAGCCTGTTAACCTCGTTCCCAGGGTCTCTCATCTGACATGCGTCTCTAATGAGATGCAATTTTCGGGTCGACAACTACACTTTACTTTACTTTACTTCACTTTACTTCACTATCATTTTGTCGATCCGTACGGATCGTACTTTGATTTTTTTCGGGTCGTATCAAGTCGACAGTATTGGACATGGATGTTAAACAATATTTTTCCTTCACTCGTAACCGATCTTTCTGTACCTTAATGTCTATAAATGGTTAGGATTGCCAAAAAAGGGCAATGCATCTGGAGAAATTTTTATGGGATAATTATTAGTTTCGATGTTTTTTTAACTAACGGCGAATAACAAATTAAAAGGTGAGTTTCAAAGGATTGAAGACTTAATGGTCGCATGATTGACAACCCACAAAATCGCACAACATTTTCAACGCTAACTACTGACAAGTCTTTCAACTATTAAAGCGATTATGAACAGCAGCGGCAAGGGATAAACTTCCTGTATTTAAATAATTCCTTGTTTTTGCTTCTCGCTTTAACTGCTAACGGCGACGAAAACACAGGATCAGGATAAAACGATACTGTTTCAGGTATTTTCATTTTTATGGCCTTGAAATGATTTCACAATGTTTTAAAATAAGTTAAGTATTGTAAAAGTGAAAACAAGGAAGCTTTGCCAATCATTTATATAATTCAAAATACATCTTTCTTTTGATCTCCTCGATTTATTTAAAATAACAAAATGTTCTGATACCAAAAAACCACTGATACACCTGGGTTCAAACCAAATACAATATAAAACAAAATCAGTCATCAAAACGATACATGGGAATACATTTTGCACAAGCCAAAGCAAACTGATCCGAAAAAGGTCGATTAGTCTTTTTAAGCCCGTCCATCGACGAAGCGTAAACAAATGTTGCTCGTCGTCCAATGTGACGCCCTACGTTACAAAATACAAATACAAGAAATCGCGATGAAGAAAGTAAAACTGACGACAATATATGCTTAGTTATTGAGATGGTAGTCTCTAAACAACTTATTAAGCAAGGAGCAGTCTGAGCAGTACGGACTCAGTCAGCACGAATAAAATTGTAAAGCAAAGGAACAATATGTCAAAGTTTCATGACGCGTTTCATTTGCTAGAGATGTCATTCGAGAAAGAGAATGCTTTCAACGACTTTTCAGTTCGCGCTCATGTCGTTCTTTTATTTTGGGATCGTTCCGGTTATGTTTCTACTTGGTGTGGGCTGAATTTGTTGTAGACAAAATAAGCATGGCGGCCATATGAAAAAGGGATATAAAATACAAAAGGTGTTTTGCGAGCTTGCAGTATTTTTCTTCCGCTCCGCACAAACTGAGCGTCTGAAACAGGATAAATGACTTGGAAGAACTGGCGGGAATTCGAAAGAGTTTTTTGGGGATTATCATAATACGCAGCCTAACTTTTTGAACTTTTTTTAAAATATTTTTCTTACATCTCCCAATTGAAAATATCTTAGTCATAAAAGTAAGAAAAAGAAGAATTATCCAAGCCTTTTTATCAGTAAAACCGCCATTTCTGAAAAGCAATCATACTAATTAGTGCGGTGAGCGTTTTAATCTTAGCTGGGAAAACAATATCTCTACGGTAAACTGTCATTGTGAGGAAGGATTTTGATGGACAATTTTTACGCTGTTTAGTTGATGACAATGGAGTACAGTAGTTAGTTATGATAATCCCGATAGAGACCTTAATTAAACATTGTAATTTGACTGTGTTTTGCTAACAGGAAATTCAAAACAGTCACTGGGTTTTGACGAAATAAACTAAAAAATTCCTTTTGCTTTTTCCATGGGATGATGTTCGTTTTGGCCTATTTTCGACTACTTAAATAATAAAACACAGATAAAGTTCTTATTGTACGTTTCCTAAAAGAATCAAGACAGTTGATAAACGTTAAATTAGTTGTAGAAACGTCAGTTCGTCTTTGTTTATTCCTGTGTCTTGAAATATTGTATCGTTTTCTGAGATATCAAAAACGATTTTTATAATTTATTTGTTTCTTGTTAAAAAAGAAATCATATTGTTTGAATACATCCCATATAAAAAGAACTTCATTCTATCATGTTTACACTGTCGATTTATGTTTCAATTTCTGCTATGAATTTATTCAAACGCGCAGGTGTCCTTTCTGTTCCAATAGCTGTTTTCGACGAATTTGCAACTTTTAAATGTTGTTTTTGAGGAGCAGAAAAATGTTACCGTTTGTTTGTTTTCTGTAGAGATTGGTGGAATGTTACCTGTGTAGCTCTCTGAGAAAATTATTCCACTGAAGGAAAACAAACGTTAGGTTTAAATTACTTGAACAATATTTCAATGCTAAGATTTTAATATTTGACCTATACTTTAAATTATTTATCCACGCCATGGCATTATGAACTGACACACACAAGCAAATGAATCTGAATATAATACTGAAAAGGGTTCACTAGAAACAGTTAAAAGGAATAAAATAGAAGACAAAATGGAAATCATATTGTGAATTTGTAATTATATTGTCTATTCTTATTTAAAATTAATTTATTAAAACTAGAAAAAGAAAATGCCCTCTCGCTAGAAAGAACTGGGAAATAACTTTTTTATGGGAATATTTTAAAACAAAGGTTTCAGAAAACGGTTGACTTAATATTTAAAAACAGCCAGTCAGATAAGCGTGAGTGAAAATTTGGCTCGTGGTGCTGTTGCGTTTAAAATATGTATGCGCTTCTACCACGTAATCATTATTATGGTTGCAAACTTAGTGGAAATATTTTCCGCAAAGCATTATCATAAAGTTACGAGATGCAAAAACAATAATTTGTTCATGAAAAGAAGGCAGTTTATATATAAAACATGCTTCAAGTTCCTGAGATAGTTCGGAGATCCTTATTAAATTCGAGGTTTAAAAAACCGGAAAACGCCAGCTGAAGTTAAGGTCAAGAAACACGTCTTGTTTTCTTACAGAAGTTTTAAAGTAAGGAGCGGTTGATAAGTATACTTATCACTGAAAAGGAAAAAAAATGAAAACAATTGGAAAAGAAAAGTTCGTGAAACTTTGAGGGTGCGAAATACTGGGACCGATTCACTAAGAAACTAGAATACATCGTCTTATCGAATCATTTTCGTGTCAGTTGTTACTATTCGGGGATTTTTCTATCTTTCAGCACAACCGCTAAAGAACTCTAGAAACTTTGAGATAATGTTGTTTCTCGGGCTCAGTGCAATTTTCTTTCTTCGCGCTTTGACTTTACTTTAGTATGATCATTTCCATATGGCTAAGATTGAAAAGTTCGTGAAACTTTGAGGGTGCGAAATATTGGGCCGATTCACTTAGAAACGAGAATACAACGTCTTATCGAACCATTGTTATGTCAGTTGTTACTATTCTTTCAGTACAACCGCTAAAGAAATCTACAAAATTTATGATAATGGTTTTTTTTTCGGGCTCAGTACAATTTTTTTTCTTCGAGCGTTGACTTGTTTACTTTAGCATGGTAATTTCTATATGGCTAAGATTGACAGAAAAAGGACATTGCATCTGGAAAAATGATATATAAGCAATTATTTAGTTGCGATGTTTTTTAATAAACGACGAATAAGGCATTGAATGGTCAGTTTCAAAGGATTGAAGAATTAATGGTCGCATCATTGACAATGCACAAAATTACACAACATTTTCTACGCCTACAACTGACAAGCCTTTAATTTTTAGAGCTATTATGAACAGCAGAGGCAATGGATAAACTTCCTGTTTTTGAATAATTCCTTGTTTTTGTCTCTGGTTCTTACAACCTTGGAAGAAACGACAGTATTTAACGGTTCTCTATGTATTGTAAAAGTGAAAACATAAGCTTTGACAACCAGTCACAACGTTGAGAGTACATCTAGATCTCTATTTTCATGCAATAACAAAATGCTCTTTTACAACAGTACAACAGAGGGGAAAAGAACGATAATGCATTCAAAGACTTTCAGGTCGTTTTCATGTTAGTTACAAAATATACTATATTTTGAAACAGTTTTAGTCATTTTTCTACTCGGTGAAGATTGAATCCGTTGAACACAAAAAAAGTATAGCAAACAATTAAAAAGACGAGGTGCCTAAATACAAATGATGTTTTTCAAAGTTCGCATATTTTTCCCTCGCTCCGCACAAATGTAGCATCTAGAGCAAGCTTAGTAACTTAAGTTTTTTCTTCCTTTAGATTTAATAAATTCCGCAATATCAGGTGACTAAAATTTAAACATTTGAGCCATGAATATAGAAAAAGGAAGAATTGTCCAAGCCTTTTCCATTAGAAGTGAAACCGACACATCAGGAGCAATCATACTACGAATTAGTGAGAAAACAACATTGTAATTTAACTGTTTTTTTATAAAGGAAATTTTGAAGAGTCACTGGGTTTTGTGTACAGTTCGACTTTCTTACTCATCTTGCCAAATTTCAATTCATTACGAACATCAGAAGTCATTTTATTTTAACATTTATTTCCGAGAATTTACGGCCGCCATTAATCAACCTTGTTCCAAGGCTTTGTTGCGAATGGGAGAAAGTGACATCAAAGACCGTTTCCTCCGCTCAGTAAACACAGCAAAACATCATTGAAGTGTTTGCCCAGCTGACGTGACATTCGGCCGTGTAACCGCGCGAAAAAAAAGCCTCGC
The DNA here is from genome assembly GCA_022457155.1 of Cladopsammia gracilis. Lineage (NCBI taxonomy): Eukaryota > Metazoa > Cnidaria > Anthozoa > Scleractinia > Dendrophylliidae > Cladopsammia > Cladopsammia gracilis. The sequence goes on along the minus strand of JAJGOT010001090.1, from coordinate 17,511 downwards.
TTTTGTTTCAACATGACGTCGTACGCGCATGTTTTGCGACGTCATACGCGCCCGCGAGCTAGTCCTGCGCGACGGAGCTACAGTAGTCATGCGCGACGGCGGCGAAACATTCCGCTAGCCATGACCATGAAAAATGACGGGCATAGGTTCTATGACTATGGGGCTGCGCAGCCGGGCCTTCGGCACGGCGAGTGCTCCGCTATCATAACAATAAGTATTGAAAATCACGCGAAAAGCAACAAAAACTTTGGACTTGTTCTTCGTGCAGTTTTCTAACTGGCTTATATTCCACATGGGCGAGGTTGACTCCCCAATGACAAACAAATGCTTTTGTGCAATGCATATATCGGAATGCCTTTGTATGTGTTGAACAATAGAATAAAAATGCTGAACGTACGCACTGGGATTTCGACCTGGTAAATTCGTACAGAACAAACATGTTTTGCGTCGTGTCTGAGCTTTATTCACTCCAACATTAGAAGACATGAGTGACTCAGAAGACGACTTGTTTCATACTCAGAACAGTTTCAGTGGTTCATTAAATGTAAGCAGTAAGCTAAACAAGGAGCTAGTGACTGAACAGCCTCGAGGTGCTAATGATAAGGCGCAGTTTAGCGTTGCGGAAGTGACTAAGGAAGTTTCGAAGATGTCGAGCAATGTCAAGATATCGCAGCAGTTTGCAACAAGATAGAGGAGATTAATGACGATGGCAAGAAGTTACGTTAAGGTCGCGGGGGACAGGTTCCGCTCATCAGTATACATTTATGGAAAGAGTATGCACGAAGTGCGACGGCTGATACCGAAAATGCGCGAAATATTCACGAACAGGCTGCATAATGTTTCTGCATCAATAATTGCACGTGCAAAGCGCTGTCTGGTAAAATACATTCATTTTCAACGCATTGTTCTTTCTGCACGAAGTGTTGACAATAGCTCGTGGATTAAAATTAGCACAATTACCATAAATATATTTTTTTTTGCATTCGTGTTTGCTCGGGAAGCCTTCGGAAACGTAAAAACAGGCAATTTTGTGTCCAAGAATTCAGCGCGGATAGAGAATTTCATGAGTTGACACTGCAAGGAGGTAAACTAGGTGTATTGTAGATTGTCATATCTGACTCAGAATTTTTAAATAGGCTTTCAAATGGAAGATATGAGGCTTTAAATTCTAACATGGACAATTTTACTCCTTTAAAAGCTAATAACTTTTAATTAAAGTTGAAATAAAAAATCGGAGTCAGATATGACACAATAGACGTTTTGACGGATCAGTGAGTGGGGAAATCATCTTGCTTTGTGTTCTTCTCGAGGAGCAAACTTGGACACAAAACCACGTTTTAAGAAAAGATAACTTTAGTGGCTTACAGCATTGCCGCAAAGCACCATCCCTTCAATAAAAAACACTCCTTACGCACTTCCATTATTCGCCAATATCTCTGTTAAATTTTAGCAAAATCGGCTTTCAAACGTTCACGATATAACGTTTTCAAAGTGATAACCCTGCCAAAATTTTGCCTTATGAATTTATTCATGGCCAGGTATCCTCCGCGACCTTAAGGGAACAAAGACTCATTTTTAAATGAACCAGAAGCGAAGAAAGGTAAAGTAGAATCCAGTATTTCGGAACGATCATCGTCTGTATTCAATTTAACAAATTGCTCGGTTGCGTTCAAAATGTTAGAATCCTTAAATTTGGTGACAAATGTTTCTTGCTTTGCTGTTATTTTTGTTTGCATCTTTGGGTGTTGAGAGGGGAATATGTCAGTGGAATATGTTAGGGGAATATGTCGGGGGAATATGTCGGGGAAATATGTCGGGGGAATATGTTTAGGTGAATATATTCCATTGTTTTGCTATTGTTTTAGCCCCCGCACTCCCCTGTAACAATCAAAAGCCGCCACCAGCTTTTCAGACAGTTGATGGTTAGCGGAGATTACTCAATATAATCCCCTACGAGAACAAAGGAAACCAAGCCATGTGGAATATAAGCGTAGATGTAAAGAATTTCTTAAAGGTAAAACAAATCACATTTTTCGATGGGAATTTATGTTGATATAAATCTGTGATTGACTTTTTCTTTGTGTTCTTGTTAGTTTAGGAGAATTGTTTATAAAACATGCTCGATCAAATTCGGTCGTTTCATGATTTCTTTCATCGAAGACAGCTCGGCCTTAATCCGCTATGAATGGTTCGCGTTTTGCTTTTAAACATAAACTTATGAAGATTTGAATAAAAGTTTTCGAAAGAAGATTGTGTTGTCCATTTTTGTTTGTTCATTCATTACATAGGTGGATAAGCGATTTTATGTAAACAAGACAAGACTTGGATTTTATAGTTCTAACTTCACTCGCGTGGCCTTTTTGCAATTTTGATTCCAAATCAGTTTAACGGGCAATTTACGATAAGCAATAGGTGTATTTTATTCGGAAAGTAATCGTACTAGGTATTCTAGACGACGCAAAAAGTTGTTTTTGTGAACTTTTGTACGGTCTAAATGTACTGTGCGGACGGTCGCGTTATTCTATTTTTGAGAATTGCTAAAATTGAAAAATATCCGCTCGTCAATCATAATTCTTGTGCTTCCGACCTTTCACCTCAGTTAAGTGTATCATTGGCTTTCTGTTCAGAGAACTTCGCTGTTCGGCTCAGCCGTATCTATATATATTATACGTTTTTGCCGCTTTTGCGTTTCCTTATGTGGTAGAATTTTTATCAAAGTAAAATTATTATCGGAACTTTTTGTCTCTGTTTGTCATCCTGTCTTTAAATGTTTCTTAGCGTTTCTTAGCTCTCCAGGATGTCACCAGTGAATTTTATTGACCACAAGAATGTATTTGCCTGTCGTTAAAAAGAACTTCGGATTATTTGGTAACGTCAGATATAAAGAAAACGTTATTGTTATGACATTTTTACACTATCTGTTGAATGTTTTTCACTTTTGTTTGGAAATATTGATTGAAGAAATTAGGAAATTAAAGCAATCCCCCTTCTGATCCAATAGCTTTTTTTGTCATACTGTTCACAACGTTTCAAAGTTTTCGAAAAGCAGAATAAAAGAAGTTCCCCTTTATTGATTCAATGGCTATTTTTGTCAAATTATTTAAAACGTTTTAAACTTTTCAATGCGCAGAAAAATGTCGCCGTTAGGTCATTTCTATAGAGATTGTTTGAGTGTTAACTGTTTAGGTAACTTTTTGTGAATTTTTGTGGACTGGAAAGAAAACAAACATTATCTTTAAAATAGTCCAATAAGATTGACTAATGGACTTTGACTTAGATTATGCTTTAATTTGAACACTTGAATAGTATACTTATTTATTCTTATATATGCCATGACATTGAAAACTTTCAAACGTAAGCAAACGAATCTCAATCTGAACCGAAGTCATCGGGTTCAGTATAATTAAAAGTGAAAAGCTGCAACAAACTAAGTAAATGTAAACTGTTTTGTGCATTTGTCATAGATGTTTTTTAAAGAAACAAAAAAAATATTGGAACAGTTTAAGTCAAAGGTTTTAGATATTAGTTGTTTTCATATTTCAAATTAAAGCAACTCAGTCAGATAAGCGTAAGATAATTTCGTTTGTCGTGCTGTTTTAGGTAAATTATGATGACTACCACGCAAACAAATTCAAATTATTCTTGTACACGTAGTCAAAATATTCTCCTTAAAGCATTGCAAATGCGCTAATGCGATAAATCTTAATAAATAAAATACCTTAATGCAAAAAGAGATGTCATTAGTTATAAAGGTAGCTCGGACATCCCTGTTAATTAAGAAATTTTAAAAGTCTGAAAACGACAACTGAAATTAAAGTCCCAAAATGTGAAATTCTAAAGAACTGGAGCAGTATTTCACTGGAAATAGGTTGATGATGATGATGATGATGATGATGATGATGATGATAACTTTATTGAAGCGTCAATGTATTTAGCTACAAAAATATATATATAACAAATATAGATTTGTAGAGATGGATTACTTGGTCGAAGACATTTATTCAAATCTCTACAAATCTACATATCGCTCTAGTTTATCTATTGAGCACTTTTATAGCTGATGAAGTCTTCAATTCATTATTTTATTATATTATATAACAAATATATATATCTAATGTATCTAGAATGTTTAGTAGTAAAATGTAAAAGGAAAGTTTTATCGATATTTGAAAAACTATGTATATCTATCTTGTGTATCTAGAATTTATATAATTGTAAAATAAAAGATTATAATAATATAAGAATATAAGAAACTATCATCGATCAATTATATTAATAAATAAGCAAAGACAGCAGCAATTACTGTTGTTGTCCATGTGGCTTGCAATATCTATTTTGCGTTTCTGTGCCCTGAACGACTTAAGGCAACGCAACGCTCTTATCTCACTACTTAATTTGGACCAAACGAATGGTCCTAGAAATCTAAATCTAATGTGTTTTTTTGTGTTCGATGTCACTTGGAAACGAGAGTGCAACGACTTAACATGTTTGTTCTTTTATTTTTGGGATCGTTCCAGTTTAAATCCTACTGAAAGAAGACTGGGACACTTGAACAGAAAAAAAAAACATGCAAGAAGATACATAATATGCAAATCGTGTATTGTCGAAGGTGCACTATTTTCCCTTCAAACGTCGCCTTTCTTTTTACATGGAAAAGTTCACTTGTCCAGGACTGCCAAAAATGAACAATGTATCTGGATTATTTTTATTAGGCAGTTATCAATTTTTAGATATTTTAAAAAAACGGCGAATACGATATATTGACATTGATATTTGCACATACAACATTACACGACCCAATCAACGCTGACTACTAAAACAAGCCTTGCACCGTTTAAGGCTATAATGAACAGCAGCTGCTAAGCTTGTAACTTCTTCACTTTTTCTTATTTTTGCTAGAATCTCCAACGTTGACTGTAAAAAAAAGAAGAAGAAGGATTAAACGGAAATATTTGAGGTATCTTTTACTTTAACTTCTACGATCATATTGTAAAAGTAAAAAAGGAAGCTTGACATATAGTTTAACAAAAAGATCACATCTATACTTCCATCTCCTCAGCGCTAATTGTAAGTTTACACAGATAATACATGCATTAATAATGCAATTGCACAACCTAATGCAGTTACTGTCATTGGTACTGTAACTACTACTGTTACTTTTACTGTTGCAGTTACAGTTCGGTTGCTGTTGTAACTGTTACTGTTACTGCTAATGTTACAGTTAATGTTACAGTTACTGTTTATGTTCCTGTTCCTGTCACTGTTACTGTTACTGTTACCGTTACCGTTACCGTTACCTTTACCGTTACCGTTACCCTTACCCTTACCGTTACCGTTACCGTTACCGCTACCGCTACCGCTGCCGCTGCCGTTGCCGTTGCCGTTGCCGTTGCCGTTGCCGTTGCCGTTGCCGTTCCTGTTCCTGTTCCTGTTCCTGTTCCTGTTCCTGTTCCTGTTCCTGTTCCTGTTCCTGTTACTGTTACTGTTACTGTTACTGTTACTGTTACTGTTACTGTTTCTGTTACTGTTACTGTTACTGTTACTGTTACTGTTACTGTCACTGTCACTGTTCTGTTGCTGTTCCTGTTACTGATACTGTTAGTGCTACTGCTACTGTTACTGTTACTGTTACTGTTACTGTTACTGTTACTGTTACTGTTACTGTTACTGTTACTGTTACTGTTACTGTTACTGTTACTGTTACTGTTATTGTTATTGTTGCTGTTGCTGTTGCTGTTGCTGTTGCTGTTGCTGTTGCCGTTACTGCGACTGCGACTGCGAATGCTATTGTTTGCACTAGTTGTAATAAAAATGTTAATGAATATCACATCCACGTTATTGATTGACCAATCGTGCAACTGATTTCGCGTTGATGTTATTGAAATGCATCAACGCGCAAATGAAAATCTATTTCACATCCGTGAATGTCTTTTCGCGCTAATGATTGTCCGAAAAATGCAATTGAATGCACTTGATTATGTAAAAATCGTTAATGAATGTTGTTTTAGTTCAAATGACTGAACATTCACTTGAATGAACGTATATTGGCGCATATGTTCATAAGTTTGGCTAAAATGATTGTATATTTTGCGTTAATGAATGGCAAAAGGTGTAATGAAAAATCTACGTTTGTGGTCAGGAAGAACGAACCATAATATTTTGTTTACGATTTTTCCACGACGCTTGGGAGGAACTTGAAAAAAATGGCCAATTTTTCAAGTTGCAATCCATTTCCATCCTGGCCATCTGCAGCCAAAAACAACGAATACTAGTTTCTGTGCACTGGTAGAGTGTTTGTTAACGAAACGGGACCATTATTTGTAGGTTTCCATTTTAACAAATATGTTTTTTGGCTTTTCAAAGTGGTAGTAAAATAGGCGACATAGCCCCTTTAAGAGGTTTTGAACAAGTCCAGAAGCAAAGATGACGGATTCAAAATGGCGCCTGTGTAGAACTAATTACACTGTTCCCACGTCAGATGATGTCATCGTTCCATTTTGCAGACCGCGAATAGTTTGGACGTACCATGTACCCTCTAGGTTTCATTGTCACAACGTTAATGCTCTCGCAGTTAGAGGGCATAATGTCCCAGGCTCAGGAACTCAAAAAATGCCCAGGCAAAAACATGTTGACATTCTTTCTCTGTCCAGTTTTCTTTCACTTTTTCTGGCCTTCAAGAGCCAAAAAAAAACTATTTTAAATCCAGTTAATATTTGAAGTTATCTGCGCGATAGGCAATTTTATAGAAACTGTTTTGGTGGTCCTTACCTGCGAAATAGCGCTCAAATAAATAATCGGGATCTTGTTGTTCCGACATTCTACAACGTCACGAGGAAACTAAATAAATTGTAAAACACAGCGCGTTCATGCTTCGCCGCTTTAGCTCGTGCCCAATGAACAGTAATTAGCGCGTTGACAGGTCCTTTGTCCGATTACCGTAATTTGCATGTGAAAAAACATACCCTTTGTTTTTTAGACTTAAAAACAAAGGATACAGAAAAACTCTATTACGTATATATAACACTTAGACTACGAGCAGTCTCTCTTTCCCAGCTTACATGTAGTCCGTCGAGCGAGAAACGAAAATAACATTAGCGAACGGATAATGGCCGTGCGAAACTGGGGGCGTTCCGTTCGCTAATGTTTTTCGTTTCTCGCTCGACGGACTAAGCTGGAAAAGAGAAACTGCTCGTAGTCTAACACTTAGAATAATCACTGGCTTCATTGTGGTACAGTCTTCATTTACAAAACATTCAATAGTAAACAACGTGGTTCGCAGGAAGAATGATTGAATGAAAGGAGTAACTCTTCTCCATGTCGGACATCATGTTTAAAATATATCATAAAACTTTCGTACGCATGCGCATGAGTATAGACTGCTTGGAGCCTCTTGTTTATTCTAATATGAGTATGCATTCCACGATAGTGTAATGGTTTGATGTTTTGGCTTAGTGCCGGTTATGACAGTCGGGAGGCCGAGTTCAAGTCACGCTCAGGACCTTTTTCCTTTTTTTTCTTTCTTCGGACTGGAGATTATGAAAGTGATGCACTGTTTTTTTTTGCGTTCGTCAAAAATCCTTACGTTTAATTTAAAAAAATATATATCGAACCGTGTCAGTGTGAAAACATAAGCTTACCGCATATTGCGTTACGCGTTAGCATTTCTTATTCACGGATTAGCTCTTAGAAGCTCTTTGAAGCCTCCGTAAAAGCACTTGAAACACTCGGGAATCAATGCTGCGATGAGTTAAAAACGCCACGAGTTCAAGCTGTGTTCAGCTTCTTGTTTAGGTCATAAAATCGTTCGCTCCAAGGTGAATAAAGGTTGACGACAAGCCTGCACGGGATGCACGGGCTCACCAAACTCGTCCCCAGAGTATCTCTTCTTACCGTCCCTTGGGGCGAGAGAGACGGGGACGAGAAGAAGAGAGAGAGAGACCCTGGGGACGAGGTTCGGGCTCACTATCTGTAATATACCCTAATATGTTTTGCTCTAACGAGCACATCTTTAAGGTAGGTATCATTATAAGTGGCTTGACGATCATCAGTTTTCGTGATTTTACGCACTCGTGTTACAGTGGATCCTACCAATGCAGCGGATTACGAATTGTGGCTTTTTGCTACTTTATTGTTCGAATCGTGGATCTTAACCCTTAAAGACCTGTTGTTATTTTGTTTTCGTCACAACCGAGATCACGTGCCATCAAACTGTGCTGTTGCTTAAATATTCCGTCTACGTTCACAAGAAGACCTATTAAAAAAATAATATTCCCAACATTTGCAAGGATTCAAGTCAGGAGATTGTTATAACATATCAAAATTTCACAAATAATTTATGGATTCGGATTTGGGCATAAATTTTTGCGTATCGACGGATTTGCATATTCCTAATTTCACCCCCTCTTTAAAAATAATAGACCAATTTACAGTTGGAGTTGACCTTGCTTTGATAAAAACCTTGCTTCCCTTCATATGTAAATCATGTTGTTGTTATGCTAACCAACATGATTAACATATGAAAAGCGGGAAGGTTTGTATGAAAACAAAGTCAACTCCAGCCTCACTTTCACTCAAAGGCCAGGGTACTAGGCACACAACTGTAAAATGGTCTTTTGTGTCGTGAAGTGTTGTTTGATTGTAGGATGAAAGTTGCTAGCTCCTTTCCGCTTTGGCGTAGACCTGACAGTAAGAAAATGTCGTTTATAAAACGTTTACATTCTCTTTGTTTGTATCCGCCATGATGTTGGCAAATGCTACTGTCATTTTTATTCCCATTATGGTTCCATTGGTCAGGAGATAATTGTTTCCAAATCAGTAAAGTTCCAACAAATTGGTACGAATTATCCTCAGTTTAGGATCCGGTTGAACATATCTTTGAGAGAGTGGGACAATGGGGACAATAAAACCGGAAAAAAAAAACAAAATATAAAAAGTGACAGCGTGAAATGTACCGACTCCCCCACCCCCACCCTCAGCGACCAACTCTCCAGCCTCCCCTCCCTCCAACGCCATCCTCATGGGTAAGACAGGTGACTATAACTTATCGCATTTGGAACGAGTAAAATATATGCGCAAGCCTTACGTACTGGTCAGCGGAATTACCAAGAAAAATTTACAGCTGATAGATTGAAGGAAGGAAGGAACGCAGGGAGGGAGGAAGGAAAGAAGGAAGGAAGGGAGGAAGGAAAGTAGGGAGGGAGGGAGGAAGGAAGGAAGGGAGGGAGGAAGGAAGGAGGGAAGGAAGGAAGGATGGAAGGAAGGAGGGAAGGAAGGAAGGAAGGATGAAAGGAGGGAAGGAGGGAAGGAAGGAAGGAGGGAAGGAAGGAATGAACATTTGTATATTTGTCCCCGTCTGTTAATTTAAATTGTAAAATGTTTTGAGTATTCACGAGTTAAAAATGGCAGAGAAATAAAACTGACACGAGACATAAAACAGTCCTGCTTAAACTGACACGAGACAAAACAGTCCTGCTTAAACTGACACGATATAGAAAACAGTCCTGCTTAAACTGACACGAGACATAGTTTTCACTATACAGCTATTTCAATTAACGTTGTCTGGTGAAAGCTCAAAGCTCAAAGCTCAAAGCCTTCAAGTCAAGACCGAACGAGTAAACCGAGCACCTGTTCCAGGCATGCAGATAGTTGGGAGCGGCGAAACGAAAAGAAACGGCGCGAATGAGCGATGCGACGAGCGGGAAAAAAACTTTCTTTTGCACCGCTCCCAACTATCTTGGCTTGTAGCTTTGAGCTTTCATCCGACAACGTTAATTGAAAGCTAAGGGAAGCATAAGAATTTGCATCAAGTGAAAACGAACAGTGGCTTAAGCTTAAGAGTTCTTGCTCGCTTTTAGAACGAGGAATATACATCATGATGTACTCCATTAACCTTTCGTGTAACTAGCTTTTAGAACGTGGGATAAACATGCACTTCATTAACCTTTCGTGTAACTCGCTTTTAGAACGAGGAATATACGTACTCCATTGACCTTTCGCGCAACTCGCTTTTAGAACGAGGAATATACATGTACTTCACCTTTCATGTAACTCGCGTTTAGAATGAGGAATATCCATGTAATCCATTAACCTTTCGCTCAACACACTTTTAGAACGAGGAATATATCTGTACTCTAGCCACCTTTTGCGCAACACGCTTTTAAACGAGTAATACTACATGTATTCAGCGATTAACCTTTCGTGTAACTCGCTTCTCTTCTTAATCAGATGCATTTTTCGGATCGACAAGTTTGTCTTTCGGGTCGGCAATAAATTTGTCGATCCGTACGACTCATACGAATCGACAACCTTCAAGAGGGCCTGTTAACCTCGTTCCCGGGGTCTCTCATCTGACATGCGTCTCTAATGAGATGCAATTTTCGGGTCGACAACTACACTTTACGGGTCGTCTCATTTTTTTCGGGTCGTATCAAGTCGACAGTATTGGACATGGATGTTAAACTTGCAATATTTTTTCCTTCACTGGTAACCGATCTTTCTGTATCTTAATGTCTATAAATGGTTAGGATTGCCGAAAAAGGGCAATGCATCTGGAGAAATTTTTTATGGGATAATTATTAGTTTCGATGTTTTTTTAACTAACGGCGAATAAGAAATTAAAAGGTGAGTTTCAAAGGATTGAAGACTTAATGGTCGCATGACTGACAATCCACAAAATCGCACAACATTTTCAACGCTAACTACTGACTTCAACTATTAAAGCGATTATAAAGCGATTATGAACAGCAGCGGCAAGGGATAAACTTCCTGTATTTAAATAATTCCTTGTTTTTGCTTCTGGCTTTAACTGCTAACGGCGACGAAAACACAGGATCCGGATAAGACGATACTGTTTCAGGTATTTTCACTTTTATGGCCTTGAAATGATTTTACAGGTTTTTAAAGTAAGTTAAGTATTGTAAAAGTGAAAAAAGGAAGCTTTGCCAATCATTTATATAGTTCAAAATACATCTTTTCTTTGATCTCCTTGATTTACTTAAATAACAAAATGCTCTGTTACCAACAAACCACTGATACACCTGGTTCAAACCATTTACAATATAAAACAAAATCAGTCATCAAAATGATACATGGGAATGCATTTTGCACAAGCCAAAGCAAACTCATCCGAAAAAGGTCGATTAGTCTTTTTAAGCCCGTCCATCGACGAAGCGTAAACAAATGTTGCTCGTCGTCCAATGTGACGCCCTACGTTACAAAATACAAATACAAGAAATCGCGATGAAGAAAGTAAAACTGAGGACAATATATGCTTAGTTGTTGAGATGGTAGTTTCTAAACAACTTATTAAGCAAGGAACAGTCTGAGCAGTTTGACTCAGTAAGCACGAATAAAATTGTAAAGCAAAGGAACAATATGTCAAAGTTTCATGGCTCGTTTCATTTGCTACCGATGTCATGCGAGAAAGAGAATGCTTTCAACGACTTTTCAGTTCGCGTTCATGTCGTTCTTTTATTTTGGGATCGTTCCGGTTATGTTTCTACTTGGTGTAGGCTGAATTTGTTGTAGACAAAACAAGCATGGCGGCCAAATGAAAAAGGGACATAAAATACAAAAGGTGTTTTGCGAGCTTGCAACATCTTTCCTCCTCTCTGCACAAACTGAGCGTCTGAAACAAGATAAATAACTTGCGTGGAAGAACTGGCGCGAATTCAAAATAGTTTTCTGGGGAGTATCATAATACGCAACCTAACTATTTGAATCTTTTTAATTTTTTTCTTTCATCTCCCAATTGACCGCCAGGAGTGGTGCCCTGTTTATCCGCTCCAGACCCAATATTTTCTATATTAGTGCGTCCATAGCAGACGTGACCGAAAAATGACCACGTGATCACCATTTTCCCGCCATTTTTCACGTCAAAATATATAAAACAGCAGACTTGATACTTTAGCTAACTTCAAAACTTTCCGTTTCATTATTCAAGAGTAGGAACAGCAAAATACCATAAATTTTGACTTTCGTTCTATTTTCGAATTTGCTGGAGAGCTGAAAAAGAAATGGCTGATGGCGCGATGTCTGCTGAACATAGCTCAAATTGACCTTGCATGGGGACAGGCAGCTCTAGAGAAATTACATGTTGTTACGGTCTCCTTCCATTAGATTCGGCACATGTGAAGTTCAATGTTTGAACCTGGCCATACTTTAAAGAATATTAAAGATTCAGTCACCATTTGTTGTGTCAATTGATATTTTGATAATTAATATTAATATGTTATCTGATCAGATATAAAGTCATTGCACGTGACGTATTATCAATCACTTGATAGGTTTGTGAGTAGTATAGGGCCATTAGATTTAACCTTGTTACGGCATTCCCCTGCACTCCCCTGCATTCCCCTCGTTAGCTATGCCTAGTCAATGACCATTTCCTGCATACTAATTTGGAATAGGTAACTTATTAATGAATATTAATAAAGGGAATGCCTTTTCATGACCTCAACTACCTATTCCTTTTGTGTTATTCTGAAATAATAGAAACAATAGACATGCCCAAACTTGCCCGCTCTATTCACACTCACTTCAAAACAAAACACAACTGACACAGATAACTTTATAGACATATAGAGCGTATGCACATGACGTCACGGCGGCCATATTGGTGTACCAAAACAATAGAACGGCGGCCATGTTGGTGTACCAAAACAATCCTGTGGGATTTGAACGCTTTTCTTATGTTAACACTTTCTTTTGTTCCAATAAATTTGCATAGCTGCTTGCCATGTGAGTGCATACGCTCTATAGAGTAAAACAACATGCCTTGACCAGGACTCGAACCTGGGTTACTGCGGCCACAACGCAGTGTCTTAACCACTAGACCATCAAAGCTGTGATCGATATTATAACCAAATAAAACTTATAAGAGGGTTCCGAAACATTCAAGTCTAGAAGCAATAAAATTGCACAGTATAAAAAACCGCTTTTTACTTTACTAAGATCCGCAACATTCTTATAACCGCTTCATCGCTAGACTCTATGTCGCTTTTTAGTTTGCCAGCCATCACCCACTTTAAGTTTTAATTTTTAATTTTTAACTTTTAATTTTGCAGACTTATACTGAACTAAATTTGCATGAAAAATTAGCACCTCGGAAAAATAAACAAAGCAACCAATTACATGCGTTACTAAAACAATAAACCCACACTCTGTTCAAGTAAAAATATATTTAATAATAACAAAACGCATTAAGGTTTCATCAAATCATTATGTCAACAAAAGCTGTTTTATTTAGAACAACTCAAATCCACATGTACTACACAAATGATAAGGAAATCAAGAACAAAATGTTAGAATGAAATAACTTTACGGACCTAGCGCGAATTCACTATAAGGCCGTATTGCAGTCCTAAAGCTTTGTTGGCTTTTTTCGGAAGCAAAGGTTTCCTCTAAAAACGATTTTACGTTTGGTTCATCTTCGTGTTCGTGAATCCACTTAGTTTTTCCGTTTGAATAATGTCTTAATTTAACTGACCAATAATTTTCTCCACATCAATTAACTGGGAACTGGTATATTTCTATAACGCCACCTTTATCATCCAAGAAATTTATTATTCGAGGCTGTTCTCGCAAATCCTTGATCATATATATATATAAAAGTAACTAGATAACCGTGTGATCAAATGCTAGGGGTACAGAAAGGGTACAGGAGTTTTCACCACCACCACCACAATTCTACTATTTTCACCACCACCACCACCACCACCACCACAATACTCCTCCACCACCACCGCCACCACCACCACCACCACAATTCTATTGTTTCCACCACCACCACAATTCTCCTCCACCACCACCGCCACCACCACCAGCACCACCACAATTCTATTGTTTCCACCACCACCACCACCACCACCACCACCACCACCACAATTCTCCTCCACCACCACCGCCACCACCACCACCACCACCACAATTCTATTGTTTCCACCACCACCACCACCACCACCACCACAATTCTCCTCCACCACCACCACCACCACCACAATTCTATTGTTTCCACCACCACCACCACCACCACCACCACAATTCTATCGTTTCCACCACCACCACCACCACCACAGTTCTATTGTTTTCGCCACCACCACCACCACCACCACCACCACCACAATTCTATTGTTTCCACCACCACCACCACAAGTCTATTGTTTTCGCCTCCACCACCATTCGGGGTAAATGTGGGGTCGATGTGGGGTCGATGTGGGGTTGATGTGAGGTCGATGTGGGGTCGATGTGGTGGTGGTGGTGGTGGCGAAAACAATAGACTTGTGGTGATGATGGTGGAAACAATAGAATTGTGGTGGTGGTGGTGGTGGTGGTGGTGGTGAAAACAATAGAACTGTGGTGGTGGTGGTGGTGGAAACAATAGAATTGTGGTGGTGGTGGTGGTGGTGGTGGAGGAGAATTGTGGTGGTGGTGGTGGAAACAATAGAATTGTGGTGGTGGTGGTGGTGGTGGTGGTGGTGGTGGAGGAGAATTGTGGTGGTGGTGGTGGTGGTGGTGGTGGAAACAATAGAATTGTGGTGGTGGTGGTGGTGGTGGTGGTGGCGGTGGTGGTGGAAACAATAGAATTGTGGTGGTGGTGGTGGTGGTGGTGGTGGAAACAATAGAATTGTGGTGGTGGTGGTGGTGGCGGTGGTGGTGGAGGAGAATTGTGGTGGTGGTGGTGGTGGTGGTGGTGAAAATAGTAGAATTGTGGTGGTGGTGGTGAAAACTCCTGTACCCTTTCTGTACCCCTAGCATTTGATCACACGGTTATCTAGTTACTTTTATATATATATATGATCAAGGATTTGCGAGAACAGCCTCGAATAATAAATTTCTTGGATGATAAAGGTGGCGTTATAGAAATATACCAGTTCCCAGTTAATTGATGTGGAGAAAATTATTGGTCAGTTAAATTAAGACATTATTCAAACGGAAAAACTAAGTGGATTCACGAACACGAAGATGAACCAAACGTAAAATCGTTTTTAGAGGAAACCTTTGCTTCCGAAAAAAGCCAACAAAGCTTTAGGACTGCAATACGGCCTTATAGTGAATTCGCGCTAGGTCCGTAAAGTTATTTCATTCTAACATTTTGTTCTTGATTTCCTTATCATTTGTGTAGTACATGTGGATTTGAGTTGTTCTAAATAAAACAGCTTTTGTTGACATAATGATTTGATGAAACCTTAATGCGTTTTGTTATTATTAAATATATTTTTACTTGAACAGAGTGTGGGTTTATTGTTTTAGTAACGCATGTAATTGGTTGCTTTGTTTATTTTTCCGAGGTGCTAATTTTTCATGCAAATTTAGTTCAGTATAAGTCCGCATAATGAAAAGTTAAAAATTAAAAATTAAAACTTAAAGTGGGTGATGGCTGGCAAACTGAAAAGCGACATAGAGTCTAGCGATGAAGCGGTTATAAGAATGTTGCGGATCTTAGTAAAGTAAAAAGCGGTTTTTTATACTGTGCAATTTTATTGCTTCTAGACTTGAATGTTTCGGAACCCTCTTATAAGTTTTATTTGGTTATAATATCGATCACAGCTTTGATGGTCTAGTGGTTAAGACACTGCGTTGTGGCCGCAGTAACCCAGGTTCGAGTCCTGGTCAAGGCATGTTGTTTTACTCTATAGAGCGTATGCACTCACATGGCAAGCAGCTATGCAAATTTATTGGAACAAAAGAAAGTGTTAACATAAGAAAAGCGTTCAAATCCCACAGGATTGTTTTGGTACACCAACATGGCCGCCGTTCTATTGTTTTGGTACACCAATATGGCCGCCGTGACGTCATGTGCATACGCTCTATATGTCTATAAAGTTATCTGTGTCAGTTGTGTTTTGTTTTGAAGTGAGTGTGAATAGAGCGGGCAAGTTTGGGCATGTCTATTGTTTCTATTATTTCAGAATAACACAAAAGGAATAGGTAGTTGAGGTCATGAAAAGGCATTCCCTTTATTAATATTCATTAATAAGTTACCTATTCCAAATTAGTATGCAGGAAATGGTCATTGACTAGGCATAGCTAACGAGGGGAATGCAGGGGAGTGCAGGGGAATGCCGTAACAAGGTTAAATCTAATGGCCCTATACTACTTTTGTGGGCTTTTAATTGTTTTGAAATTGCGGCAATCTATTGTATTTGATTTAGAAAGTATTTTCCATTGTCAAATATCCCAACAGAAAATAGACAATGAATAACTGAAAATGCACTGTGTAAATTGAACCAACAACACATTTTCATCGTCAATTAGCTAGCAAGGCGGGAAAAGTCTTTTACTTTCACTTCACTAACATCAAAATTATTTAAATTCACACTCGTGATTATTTGTTACTCATAACTTTTTTTGACTTGCACCAACACGAATTTTCAAACTTTCTCTCAATCTTCTCTATCCTGCCAAGAACCATATCCAGTTGACTACTGCGCCTCGCATTTTCTACATAATGTCTGATTCTACAACGCCATCTTTACCATATTTATTTTATATTTATTTCAGATTCTTCTTTTTTTAACCTCATGTTCCAACGTATTAACGAGATGGCTTTAAGAGCCCTGTGATTTTAATCCACAAGCGAAAGACAAGAAAACGACTAATTATTATCATGGACTGAAAACGGTGAAGGTAAACTGGTAGAAATAGACTAAAAAAACTGCGTGACCATGGCGTGACGCCGACGCACGGGCTTTTGCTGAATATTTTCAGTTATCCACAGGAAATTTAAATCTAAAATTTTCTATTTGAAACGGGGAAAACCAAACAATAATTTATTTTAGATATGTCTTTTAAATTGTCTAACTGCTTTTTTGCCCGGTTCTTGTTAGATTGTCGAGTTTAACTCAAGATTAAGTTTAGTAAAAACGACATCGTAATAAACAACACAGTTTTACTCGCAAACAGCATAAATTAACATTCCAACGTGATAACACCAACACTGTTTCAATCTGATAATTAGATTGTTGCTCGTGGCAAAACATATCTTTATAAGAAGCCTGCCCGGAAGAAGGAACGAATCTGCTTTCCAAACTTATTTGTTACCAGTTTTATAACCAGTCATAATTTTAAGATAAACTAGCATAACTTCAATTTTGCAAAATATTGAAACGCTGATCAAATATATTCTGAAAAATTTTTGCGGTTAAATAAACAAAGCAAGCTTACCTCATCTGGATTAGCGAGCATCCTCTTCTTCGAGAAAATCGGGTAGATACCTTTGCAAATTCACAAGTCGAGAAAATAGTCAATGAGAAGTAAAGCATTTTGGCATTGTTTCCGCAACTGTACATTACTGTACAGCACTGCATGAACTTTGCCAATATGATAGTACAACGACTACGACTTCCACGTCCAACATCCCCTTTCAATGTTGAAATCTAACTCGGAATATTTCATTTAGAAGTGAAGCATTTTGCTCTCATTGGAGAATTCTTGGATGAAAGTGAAGCTTCCAATTGTTTATAAAGCGTCGCCGCTTGTTGATTGCATGCATATGCTTTATCCGCTGACCAT